>JAUCNO010000425.1:11677785-11699820 GCA_032353835.1 Enteromius viviparus
AAGGCTGAACCACAACTTGTAATGCAGTAGGCTAGATTGAATAGGCTATATTACGTTAATCTTTTGTTTATTAGTCTATAAAATTAATCAGCTTGGGGGTTGAAGTGGAAAAGGTCTTCACTATTCTAATGCACTAGCCGTGTTTTGTATATATATATATATATATATATATATATTTTTATTTATTTTTTATTTTTTATTTTATGATGATGATGTTGATGATGAACAGTCATATCACCCTGCAGCCTGGTTGCCCAGTGAAGCTAATGCCAAGTTCAGACTGCACAATTTTAGCCGTGATTTTGACTCGCCGACAGGTTTTGAGAATTCGCCAACAAATACCCAAAATCACAGGCAAATCGGTGCTCGTTCAAGCGATTGACAATCACACAGTGTGAACTATCAAAGACGCGATCTGAGAGAATTGCAGACGTGTGGCTGGCACCCGTGAGATATTTGGCAAGCTAAATATCTGGATCAAAATCATGCTGTGTGAATGTGTTCTGACAAAAAAAAAAAACATCTGCGATTACCTACTGTACAGCCAATGAGAGAGCAGTAAAGAAGGTAAATATCCTCCTTCATAATCATCTTTTCGTTGCATATGATCACACATGCAATTTGTATGGCAAGCTTATTTTGCGTGCTATTATTTTTAATAATCCCAGTCACACATGAGAACTCTGTTCTTGTACATGTGACCTTGTGTTGTTCCCATGTCACTTCTTGCATGGGTTTGGCAGTGAGAAAAAGTTGTCGCCGATTCTTCCTATTGTAAAGTCATGCAGTGTGAAACCCCCTTTCGCCGATCTATCATGCAGTGTGAACACAGCAGCGACTGAATGCTACCCCAGATAGTCATGCAGTGTGAAAACATCTGTGACGTGACTTCTTTGAAAATTGTGCAGTCTGCACTTGGCATAAACCTGGTCAGTACCTGTATGGGAGAACTCCTGGAAAAAAATAGGTTGCTGTTGGTAGAGGTGTTAGAGAGGCCAGCAGGGGTGCTCACCTTGTGGTCTGTGTGGGTCCTAATGCCCCAGTATAGTGATGGGTATAGTGACAAATAGTGTACCGTCTTTCAGATGAGACATTAAAAATCCCTTGACACTCATTGTAAAAGAGTAGAGGTGTAACCCTGGTGTCCTGGCCAAATTCCCACTGACCCTTGTCTATCATGGCCTCCCAACAATCCCCATCTATTGATTGGCTGTATCTCTCTCCTCTCCACCTGTAGCTGGTGTGTGGTGAGCGCACTGACGCCGTGGACCTGTGGCTGCTGTCGCATCATCTAGGTGGATGCTGCACACTGGTGTTGGTTTGAGTAGAGACACCCACCCCCCCAATCCCTCTAACAATGAAAATGAGGCGAAATGTGCAAAAAACAATGCAATATAATTTTGTACAAATGTCAGGCTTGTCATGTTTTTCCAGTTGAACATAAAAAGCTGCTTGACTTTCACAAGTATCCTCAAAAGCACCTATTCTCGTGCTATGATGACACCAAGCTCAGCCAGATTGATACTGTATGCCCTGCGTCTCCTCCCAGAATGCAATGTCTCTCTTCAGGATGGTTACAGGCTACTTCATGCCGTCTTACTCGTCCACCTGCAACACTCCTCCGTCACGCCAGAGTGCTAAGCTCCCCATTTCCAATGGAAATTTCACTTCTGATTCACGGTGCAGCTGTGACGGCTGCCCTACTTTGAAAAATGATGAGAGCAGAGGGGCTCTCGCAGAAAGAGCTCATTTTCCCTTTACACCTGGGCTCTGGCAATCCCAACAACCCTCTGGAGATTCAATCGGTCACACATTGTTCTTTAAACAAGCCTTTTTGTCTCAATACCTCATATAGTTCACCACATAGGCTTGTGTATTCTGCCCAAACTCACTCTTTATTGAGGTCGAGGGGCTTTTGACAATAATGATGATTAGAGCGGCCTGGACAAAACTATAGCACTTTTATTAAATAACAGGGTCCTGATTAGCTAATGAGGCTTCTAAGAGGTAAAAGAGGGATGATATTTCAGCAAAGAGCTAATGCTGGACAGCATTTGGCTCATTAGGAACGGATTAAAAACAGCACAGCTGCGGTCAGCTTGTCTTATTTTAATTTCACACATAGCATGTGGCTTGGTTGTTACTATAAGTCCTCATGTTTTCTAGAGAGGTAATGTATTCCATAATCATTTTCATGCATGCTGATGGCCTCTTTTTATTCTTTAGGTTTTGTCTTGGTCATATTACACTGTAAATCATAAGCTCTGCATATGGAATGCAAGTGTCACGCTCCAGGCTGTTGTTGACAGTAATATCAGATAATGTGGACCACTGACTTCAGTGATGAAAATTACCTCAGAGGCGTGAGATTTATGTCTTTTAGGTAGATTTTTTTCGCTTCGTATCAGTAAACAAAATGAACGAGAATGAAAAGTGAAGCAGAGGTGCGATAGAATTTGTGTTTTTTTCCCCACTTGCATTGCTTTTGTATGCATGAGGCAGTCAGAGGATGACATAAACAATCTATGCGTTTCCACTTCAGGCTTTTAGAAATGTTCTGTGTAGGATTTGTTGTTCACACATTTAAAAGTGCAACACGCTCTAATTTGCTGTGAAATGTGAAAAGTGGCTAGAGCGTTCAAGGGCACTCAGAAAGAGTGCATCATAGGCAGGTGAGATGCATGGATAATGCACGGTACAAAGGTTTCGAAAGCCACATCACGTGTAAAACAAAACAGCATAGGTCTGCCATGTTCCATATGTCACTTTGATTGAGAATAGCAGGAGCTTTAAATGGGTAGCATGGCTTGGAAGCTGATTGTAAGTGACAAGACAATAAAGCACATAATGTGAAGACAGGTGTGTGTGCATTTGTACTTTTTGTGCCAAAGCTGGTTTGTTTTTCCGTGATTGGTTTGATGGAAAACAACACATTGGGCTTAACTAAGCCAGTCAGGTAACAGGACAAGTCTCTCTCTCTGAAACACATAGGCTATAAGATGACTCATTACATGCAGGAATTCAGTCATATCCTAAAGGACAAAGACAGTTCTGTTAGTTTAAGATTGTTTATTAAGCTAGAAGAAAGTAGCTCAGGGTATAGGCTTGTAAATACGCTACAGGCTTATTAAGAATGCCGTTGCTTTTAGACATCAACAGACACACATTCACAATACACACCTCTCATATTAGCATTATAATCCCTAGATGTGTTTTCATTTCAAATATGGCCTGAAACTGCAGCTACAGCAATAGAAAAGTATAGTTTGAATTTTGTTTGATTTGGAGTTTTAATTTATATTAATTAAGTCAATGATGCATGAATTGTGAGCAATTATAATTTAATTAAATTAATATAAATATAATATATAAAATCAAAGCTTTAAAATGAATATATATCTGTGCAGTCTATACCTTGAGGCACAAAAAAACTAACAATAAAAATAGAAAAAAAGGAAATGACGATATGCAAAATCAATCTATCCCATGAAAAATATTGACATCAACATTGGTCCTTGTTATTCAACAGAAAGGTAAAATATTTGTCAAATATTTCAGAGTTTCCTTCAATAGTATATCTGATTCTTTCAAGATGTAATGAGGTCCTATGCAAGCCCGTTCCTGCCACCTTGAGAAAAAATATAATTCTATAAGTCATAATAATGAGAAACTTTCTATTTATCATATTATAATATTAACTGGGAAAAAAAATATTTATAACGAGAAACTGTCTCATAATAATGACTTAGTTTCTCATAATAATGACTTAAAATTGTGTTATAATGAGAAACTCACTTATGATAATGACTTATTTTATAACCATCACTCTCTACACCTTCAATACATTTTGAAACATACTGAAATAGAAAACATAATATAAAATATAATATTGTAACGAAAGGGGACTGACAGGATTGAATCGAAGCTTTATTCAGTTGTGGAACAGGCAGGGTCGGATAACCAGGCAAACAGGAACAGATTTGTGTTTGAAATACAAATGCAAAGATCTAGTCTGGCAGCAAACAATCACAGGAACGGTGGTACAGACACAGGTCAAAAACAATGAAAACAAAACGTGAAGGAATGTCTAGGATGGATTCACAAGGGACTGACTAGGGGTGAAGTTGGCAGTTAAATACTGAGTGAGAGTGGGTGTGGTAATAAACAACAGCTGTGGGTGATAATTACTGAATGTGAACAGGTGTGGATGTGCAGTGCATGATGGGAAGTTGAGTCCATAATAGAATTTGCATCCAGGGGGAGGTGAAATGTTAAATACATATTTTAACATTGACACAATTTACCTTTATATTATTAGAAGATTCTTTATACATTCAGCTTCACCCTCCATTATGAATGATAACGCTGAGTCTGCAAACTCAGAACGGCGGTCCTAAACCTCATAATTAAAACCCAAGTTTCCTGTTATGTAGAGGCCCCTATGGGAATCCATATCAGTCTGAGAAGCTCTAAGTAGCTCAGATAAATACTATTATCATTGCAAAGGGGGTTGAGTCACATTCTCCACACTAGTTAGAGATGAAGATACACTCTGTAATTTTCAAATTAATCCAGACGGCTGACGACAGAGCTGCTTTCAGATGATGCTGAATTAAATTGAAGTACATTGTGGCCGTCCTTCGACCACAATTCCTGGCATGCAAATGCGTGAACCTTTAGCAAGGTCAGCATGAGAGCTGAAGCCATTGTAAGCTGTGAATGGTGCTAAAATATGAATTTCAGTACAGATGCAAATTGCATTCAGCAGAGCAGACAAAAGTTTGAGGAAACATGTGCAGTAGTCAGTGAGAGTGCAGCAAGTTAACTTTTTCTCCAGGGAAGCCTGGTCTTGTCAGAGCTGATAATGAATGCCACGTTCTGCTTGTTATTGTCAGCAAAAAGAGGCATCGGTTTGGCATTAAGGGACTGGCTGGGAGTGGCACCTGGCGCTTCCTGGGAGGTAGATGAAAGGATAATAAGGGCCAGTCGTGAAGGTGATATATGCTGGAAACTGTTGCTTGGTGTGATGCATTTAATAGCTTGTAAAAACACCTATAGGTTCACCTGCACACACAAGCATGTGTTAATTAACACCTGTCCTGACTCTGGCTGAGAATACCAAATGAGGCAAATTCACCTTGCTGAAAGCTTTCCTATCATATGTGGAAAGTAAATAAGAACTGTCCATCTTGTATATAATTGCTTTATTAGAAGAAAAACGCTTGTAAATCTGAGCCCTCAAAATCTTCACACTCGGCAGATATATGCTGTTGCAAGAAAATGTTTATAAATTCTTCAGTGCCTGTTATTAACTGGTCATAAAACGTGAAACACCAAAATCTCATCCCTAAGGGGCCTTGACAACTTGCATTCCTTGACGGGACAGTTAATTTAAAAGCTTATGAGGAGATTTTACTAGGAAAGTGTAAGACCTGAAGCTCAGCAAAAGGTGATTGATGCATCAGGACAAGATTTATAAAGGGGAGACTGAGACTGCTGTGGGTTCACATACTCTTTTACATCAAACGCTTTAAAAGTTTAATAAAGGCTTGAAGATGCATCATTATTTGTGTGAATATTTTTATGAAGAAACTGTGTTGGCCATCGAAGATGAAGATGAGTTTGTTTCTATATCAGAACAGATTATTCTAAATTTAGCATCACATCGCTTGCTTAAGAAATTAGTCTTTTGCAGTGAATGGGTGCCATCAGAATGAGAGTCCAAACAGCTGATAAAAACAGAAAACAGTCTTAAACAAAGCATTGTTATGGATGATGAACTGGTTAAAGGTTAAAATGACTGATCAACTGATTGTCCTTTTTAAATTCTCATTCTGATGGCACCCATTCACTTCAGAGGATCTATGTGTGTTCACATTAAGTAATCATATTATACTTCATATTAATTTTTTTCTATTGCAGAAAACTAATATTTACCCTTGGAAAGAGTCACAAGTAAATACATGTAAATAATATTTCCACTTTGTCACTGTATCAGCAGATTTTCCTCTCCTTGTCTGCTTATCAGTCACACCTGAACATGTCCTTCACAAAGCCCTTATTCCATCTTCAGCTTCCCATATCCTCTGCCTGCTTGCTCCTGTGGGTTGGCTAATGGAAAGCATGTTGGTTGTGGTTAAATCTCCGTAGGCGGCAGGATTACGAGATGCGCCGCACGGAGCTGCAGCCACCCCACAATATCGACATGCAAACCTACTCAGCTATTCAATTCAAGATCAAATTTAGATAGCTGTATGCCAGTCTCATTTCCTGGTGAGTTCTTGCTGCTGGACGTCCTGTAAGGCTCAACAAAAATATGATTGCATCTTTTACACATTCTGTCCACCTGTAGTCCCGTTTGAGCATGTAATTTGTGAGCTCCTGGAGAGATTCCTCCGGAGACACAATTTGCACAAATGTTACAAATCTTTTTGATATCTAGACGTGTTATGTTTGCACTGGAGGACTGCTTTGTCTGTTTTCAGTAAAGAATAATTGATGTGGCCCAAAATGCCTGGATAGGCTCCAGCTTCGCACAAGCCTACATATTGGACAAGAGGTTTGGAAAATGAATGGATGAATGGATGGAATAATTGACAGCAGACCAGTGAATTTCTAAAAAATGAAAGCACACCCGAGTGGCTGCTACACCTCAGGTCAGAATTAATTTCCAATCATTCAGTGGTTCAGAGTAAATTATTCTGCTTTTAAAGAGTTAGAGAATCTACTTTGAAACTGCTCATAATTTGAAGCAGTTAAACTAAACTAAGCAACTTTTGAAAAAAAACATAGCAGGATTTAAAAAAAAAAATTTTATATTCATTTTATATTAGGCCTATTTTATTTAAGACATATAACAGCATAGCCCCCTCTTGTGGACACTTTATAAACTGAACCCAAACTCAAAGTATTATAGTAAAAATACCACAATCTTAATTTTCATAATGCACTCCAATGAACCAAAATTGGTTGAGGATGACTGAATCGGTCATCCGCCACTGTGACCGTTCACTAAAACGCATTTCATTTCAATTTTGATTAATCAGTAAAGGTGCACGTGCGATAGAACATGACATTAAAAAACGTTTGGCCGTTTAATCGTTCCGACTCCCTTTTAAAGTTTCGCACCACATGAGATAAGCCGGAAGCTGATAGCTTGGGTTTTTGGAGGGTGTGTGAAATATGACTAATTTCTCATCTGGAAACAAGAATGTACGCTGCTGAACGTATCAAATATTTTATATAAAAGAGTGAGGAATCTAAAGACATCAAAAACTTGACAAAGTAAACGTTTGTCAAGTGTTTCATCGACGGAGGGAGCTGTGAGGTTCAAAACTATTGAAACCGGTTCAGAGCTTGCTTTGCTTCTGCCTGGCAGGTAAATATATCTTTTAGATGTGTCAAAAGCTGTTTTATGTTTGTGGTACGTGCGTGAGGGACCTAAGAATTAGTTTAACAGCACAAAACACTCCAGTAATGGCCTGCTAGTGTCGTGACTTGTCAAGTATGTTTTCTTTTTCGTCCAGATAGGCCTACTAAAATTGTGCTTTTTCTGTTTCACTGTATTAAACAATTACAGAAGAACAGAAATCTGTGTTGATGGCAAAGTTGCTTCATAGATTAAGTGACTCAGTATGATGCTTGTAAATCAGAATGATGCCTCTGCTTTCCATTATTTCCATTTTCATTGTGGGAAAAAGCATCTATTGAAACAGGCCACATTCATGTTTTTGTCCTAAAATTGTTCATTATACTTTTGTGTGCACTACATTTTTACTTGGAAGAAACCTTTTGTTGTTTACCCATTCACATTTAATTTTGACTGAGCTCCCTTAAGGGTGCAAAGGAAGTGGAAGCTTGATTATTACCTGCCTCTCTCTGAGATTTGATTTTGAAAATATGTGTTTTGGATAGTTATTGTTAGTGTAGGGACCTGCTTTGTTGACTTGTTTGGTCTCCCACTGCTTCACGGTTAATAAGTAAGTGATCTATCATTGTGACAAAAATAAACACAGATGGGCTTCACAGTAAGCCAAGTATACACTTGGCGTGTCTTTACTGGCATCTGTGGTTCCATGAAGAACCTTTCGATATCAATAGAACCTTTCCATTGTGCAAAAAGTTATATACCTAATGGAAGATTATCAATAATGAAATAAGGTTCTTTAAATTATTCAATTGTTCTTTACACTAAGAAAAACAGTAATTATGCACTGATAGGTTCTGTGAGGCGTTGTTGTGTGTAAACCACCTTTTGAAGGTTTATTTTCAGACTATTTTAAATAAATGAATGGGCATGAAGTATATATTTGAGTTCATATTATATTAAAAGAACAATAAATCAGGTGAAACTAAGAAATCAGTTAGTTTTACTGGTCTGAGGTAAGCACACAGAATATGTTTAACCTGTCAGAACATGCAAGGTCAAAAAACACTTTACACAATTTAATTTTACCCCATTTCTAAATTATTCGTAAACGACTCGTGTGAAGCAGTTCGAAGAATCAGTCTGTCTAAACTTCTCCCTCCATATTGTGTTGTACTCCAAGATTGGAAAAGCAGTCATCGGTAAAATGACGTGAACACAACAAGACTGCTGAGGTGTTGTTGGAAAAATTAATGTTAATCACTCATTCTTTGTAGATTCATCTTTCAGAAGAGCATATAAAACAAATTAACTCTCACAGGACACAGCGTCTTCTTGACATGATGTAATCCATGTGGAGATTGTACTGTTTGTGTGTGGGGCAAAACGTTCTGACGTGGACAGACATTATGCATATATGTTTTTTTGTGACGTGGATCCGTAACAGAGAAAGATTCGAATTGCTGACGACTCGTTTAGGCGAATGTGAGCCGACTCTTTTTTTGATAGACTATTACTTTATTTATCGTGCACTGTCAGCGTCACAACTTTGCAGATAGTTTATTTTCACATACAGCTACATGACACACTGCATAAAAGATCATAATTGAAAAGGCACAATAGGGGCACTTTAAGAAATCCATGTGTTCCTTTAAAGGGATATTTCAACCCAAATTCTGTCGTTATTATTTACTCACCCTATGCATGTTTTCCATTTTCAATGGCTGCTGTCAGCTTAGAACAACTTAAAGGTGAGTAAATAATGACAGAAATGCCATTTTTGAGTCAGCTATCCTTTTAAGCACCTTGCTTGATGTCACCCTAAACATGAGAATCTGAAACCATTTTGGTCACAGTCCAGATGTTTAGAAAACAAGCAACAACTGTTGTTTAAACCAGAGACATTCATTTCACTTTGGGGGCTTGCAGGCATTTGGATGGATGGTGCTCTGCTCTTATGCCAGTGTTATTTTGAAGTCAAGCACCCCATTCAGCCGGTGTGGGAGGTGAGCATTGTTGGCTCTCAACCAAACAGGTTTTTTCTTTTCCATCTGGCCTGTCATTGTGATGTCGACACTCTTGTGTAACATCAGTGGGATGAATTCTGAAGAGCGTCTGCTGGTATGCTGTAAAGAGCTCACAAGGGACTTGACATCTGGACTTGTCACAGAGCTCTGCCATCATTGAATTGCAATGAAAACACTGAGTATAGCGATATAAATCTCTTTGCCATTGCCTTTAGGTTTGTAGAAATTTGTTTGTACCATTTAAGTGTAATTTTAACTGTCCAAAAAAAAAAAGTTTCATTTAATTAGCACAATAATGTGCATACTAGGCAATTAGACCTGCACCTAAAAGTCATTCTTTCTTGAGTTGTCAAGGAGCGGTTTATAACAAATTGAAGTCAACTTTAAAAAACTTGAGCCTTATCATGTGTAAAGAATACATTTATTCAATTATGTGTATTTGTCTTTTAAAAATTCCATATCACAGCTTCATATGCTTTCTGGATTCCACTAATTGCTTCTTGCTGCTATTTTTTTAATTACGTTTTGAACTGCAATAACTTTTTATCCTTATGCTGGAAACTTACCAAACTTTGCATACGTGAAGAGTCTACAGCTAATTGCTTTGTATGTAATTTTGGGAGGGATGGGATGTATGGTTGCCTAGCAACTAGCTGTTCAATTTGCAGTACTCAAAAAGTCAGAGCCACTTTAAGTTCATACAAGAATCCCATTCCTCATGGGGGAGCAATTCACCTCAAGGGCCTAAACGTCCTGTCATAAAATATTATTTTCAGTTTTTGACACTTATGTAAAAACCTTTGACAGTAAAACTTTCAAAAATCGTATTCTCAAAAACTACTCATTTAGAGAATTTATCTAATTGCTTTTCATGCATTTCGTTTTTAATGTACATGAACTTATGTTTCAAAATTTGTTATTGACTTATAATGAAGTGCTGCATAGTAGTAGCAGTGCAAATAATTTCAGTCTTTCTGAGATGTCATGTGCCATTGTAACAATCCACATTTCTAGAATAAACCTGTCAGGAAGAGTGGACAGCACCATCATAATGATTATCCGCTATAGGTCCAAATCATCATTATCAAATACTTATTTCCTGACAGAAATACAACATTTGAATGCACAACTGAGCTAAGTTAAAGCATAATTGCTCATTTTCAGTGTTTTGTCAGCTGTTGTGTGTTGTGTTTTAATCATCCATCCCAGGCAGTTTAGTTTGCCATAATGAGCATCACTGCTGACCTCTAGCTAATCCCTCCCAATATGCAGTTCTGCCATAAACAACGAAAAGTTCTAGATGCTGCATTTGCGGGTTTAGCAGGCCGCTCAGCTGTGAAATAGACCTTAAACTGTGAGCAATTACTTCATAATAAGCCCACTGCTTCATCCCAGCAGACCCGCAGAGATAATTAATAAATTAAATTTCTAATTACCGAATTCTGGTAGGCTATTTGTATGTTCGAAATTAACTGCAGAAGTTTTCAATCTGGCAGCTGTACATTCACTTGAATTTGAGCAAAAATAAATGATGAGAAGCTTCAGGTACTTTTTCCATCGTCTGCTACTTTCGTTCTCTGCTTGTATGGAATCAGAATCCATTTATCTTTCTGTGCCTAGCAGAAAAGAGCAGTAAATTATTATCCGAGGAGATGTGTGCGAACCCACATACAATGAGTGAGCACATTCGAGAGAAAACTTCTCTGTTTGAATTCTCATACACTCCACAGATCTTCGTTCACACTTTGGCCAATTAGCAGGAATCTTATTCTATATGCGTCTTTTCGAGGGCAGTACATCACTGTCGTTTATGGATACGGAATGAGCGTCGAGCTGAATACTTGGGCTATATCTCCTCCTGCCAGCTCCCTGTTTTTGGCAGGCCATCTCAGGGGGGCTGAATCATTCGTTTACTTCACTTTTCCTTTAGTGGCATCTTCCCACTGAGTGGGTAATGAAAAATGTCACTTTCAAATGTCTGTTTTTACTTCCTTTATATTTGTTATTATTATCTATTGTTTATCTCTCACAGTCAGTATCTTTTCTCCTGTAGTCTCCTCTTTGTTTTGAAACCTGAGATTGTTAAAACGTCTTTTCTCTTTGTTTTTGTGGCTTCTTTGGCCTCGCTCGTCTCTTCTGATTTATTGTAGTTGTTACCATGGAGGTGTGAG
The DNA here is from genome assembly GCA_032353835.1 of Enteromius viviparus. Classification (NCBI taxonomy): domain Eukaryota; kingdom Metazoa; phylum Chordata; class Actinopteri; order Cypriniformes; family Cyprinidae; genus Enteromius; species Enteromius viviparus. The sequence goes on from JAUCNO010000425.1 coordinate 11,689,350, forward strand.
ATGGCACAAAGCGCAGGGGGGCAGATATTCAAACGATGACCGTATTTGTCCTTGTGTGTCGCTGCTCTTCTGATTCATCTTTGTTGTGACGTGTCTCTTCATGTGAAGTTCTCCACTTTTAATGTGTTGTTTGCTGCATAATTAAGAAGCACTGGGTTGGTTTGACAGATACAAGGCATTTTCTACAAATGGGTTGCAAAAACAACACCTTTTTCTTTTCAACAGTGAAAAGAGTTTGTGATTTTTCAGAAATGATTGACTGTTAGCTTCAGAATTTGGGTCAAGTTTATTATTTCTTGCCATTAAACTACGTGATTCTTTTTGTTGTTGGTAAGTGTACATTTTAAAACCTTTTTCTTGGCATAACTAACTAGTATGTGACCCTGGACCACAAAACCAGTCTTACAGTTTTTCTCAATTGCTAAAACACTATAACCAAGCTTTTAAACTAAAATTTCAAAACCATAACGCACACCCATTTCCCTGAACTATAAACACTATTCCCTGCTTTGACACATGAGTCAAATTTGGTGAACTATTAGTGCANNNNAACCAAAACAGGACTGGACTAAACCAAATACATGAAAACACGGGGGAGACAGGACAGACAGGGGCAGAATGTTACATCCATATCCTTAGCTTAGTTGGGCTATGAAATTAACATTTTCTTCTGCTCATTATACTGTATCATGCATATGGATCAGAGGGCAGTGTTCTGATCTGTTTTATTGACTAATCAAGGTAATGAATAACCTCTTCTTTCTTCTTCATCACAGGCTTTGAACGCTTTGTGTTTGATGAAGGAAGACTTGTGCTGACTGTGTATGCTTGTAATGGCCTGACTAATTACAAGGGGAGCCAGTCTAGTCGGTTGAACGGCAGGGCACTGCACACACAGTCTTGTTGTCAAAGACCTTCTTGTCTGATGTGTTTTTCTTTAATTTGTTTGTGTAGGATCTAAACATTATGTTAATTATGTATACCCTCCAAAACATTTATGATTAAGCAAAGCCATAGGACTGAAAGACTGGGTAATGCAGTCTAACTCATCAATATTAATTAGGTGTCAACTCATTTGGCATAACTGATTGGAGGCAGGTTATCAGAGTAGGATTACTAATTTAAACAAGTGTTCCTAAGGTTCTAATTGAAACTCTTTAAATATTCAACAAAAATGGTACCAGGGAAAAAAATGCAAGAAATAAAATTGAAATAAGCAGGATATACAGCAATTTATATGCCTGTTTAAGCCACATGCTGGAAACTTTGGACGTAACATAATGATTACTTTCCAAAAAACTGCTGTTTTACAGCTACACCATAGCAGGCATGTAAAGTTTTGGGTGAACTAGAAGTAAGCAGGGTGAAACATTTAGAACTCTCTGAATGCCCCATCTCTTTCTTTCCTTTACTCTCTCTGTCTCACTCTTTCTTCTCTCTTTCTCTCTCTTTGGTCAGATTAGGTTGTCTTTATCTAGTCAATCTTATTTTCAGCATCTGCATGCTAGTAGAAAAAAATCACACCAAACCAGTTAAAATATTTTCCTACTAAAATGAGATATTTCCGCGCGATAATGCAGTAAAGTCAGTTCATCACAGCTTCGGAAAGAAAATGTAAACAACCACACATCTATAATTGGATTGGAATAAAACCAGATGAAAGGGTGAGATGAAATAATTGTGATGGGCAAGCAACATCTGATGAGAAAAAATCACAGTGATAAAAATCAGAGCTTAAAATAAGCTTAAAGAAAGCTTTGGTGCTTTGAAATACAAAACACATTATTGTATTAAATGATCTCTTCTAATATTAGGAGCTTGAATAAGTTTACTATTTTTATTTTAATGAGCTGAACAGCTCAGGTCTTTCTTCTTGCTGCAAACAAAATAAATAAATAAATAGGCATAAATAAATAAAACCTCTCTTATGATAAGTGGAGAATTTGTGTCTTTTGAAAGGAGGATTCTTTTGGCAGGTGCAGCGACCGATAGCATTTATCCCATAATTAAAATGCTCAGGATGAGAGTGGATTATGCTGAATATATATAAAAATAATCTCAGCTTTAGACCTGTACCATTCCTTTAGTAGGGATATTAATATCCCATGATAACCTGACATGTACATGCACAAATGTATACTTAGGCCATGATTTATAATATGGTACTAGCTGATAGTCAATGCTTTGGCAACATATAAAAAAAGCAGCAAAATTTAGCTTCTTTTCTGTAGAAAGGAGTTATTGAATATACAGTAATTACATGTCTCAGTGTGCATCACCAGTCATTTATATTGTAAGCCTTAAGAAAAAGTGTGGGAGTGCATGTTGTGTTAAGTTTAGTTTTCTCCATAGATTTTTTTTCTGCATATACTACTGAATTCTCTTAGATTTACGCTTAAAGCAAACATAATTTGGGGGATGTAGTGTGAATAAATGTTATAAACTCAGCAGAATGAAGCTTTTATGCAAAAAAAAAATCTTTTGTCACAGATCTGCCACCCAGCCAATCACAACGCTCTTGCTCCCCTTAGTTCTAATCACCGTTACCTGCAACTCATTATCACCACAATCAACTTCACCATAAAACCACACACCACTCCTCACTCAGTGTCTGGGCTCGTTTCTACAGAGTAGACTAAACAAATCAACCAGATACTCACACTGATAACTGTCTTCACCCATTGTTACATGCTCTGCTGTGAAATAAACCATTATATTATACTTCCCTCCTGTGCAGTGTCTGCTTCCATAACAATTTTACCTCACTCACTGTATTTTTTTAGTAATTTATATTTTTCCTTCAAAGCGTTTGGGTTGTCACAGCAGGTGTCCGAATATATTTGCTAGTGCTGCAGTCCTCATTAGGCGAAGCTGCTTGGGCTCATTGACCAGAGGCCTTGAATCATTTGTTTTGCATGTCTTTTCGGAGTTTTCACATCTAGTACATTTTAAATGAACCAAACCCAGTTAATTTAAAGGAAGCAGCTGCAACCAGCTTCAGTGCTGTTGGTTTTCACAGTGTAAGCGTGAATAACTTAAAAGGATTAGGGTTGGGTCGATAGACGATGCCATCGTCGATAGACATCACGATGCAGAGCTGGCATCGCAATCCTCCGTCCCGCCAAAGCGGCAGCAAACAGCTCGCGAAAAAAACACTTAATCTATGGCGGCAAGTCTATGCCATTAATAAGCGAGCACACCACTGATGCTGGCGAGCGTTGTAAATCATTTCCGTGAGAAAAAAACGGATGTGCATGCGCAGAAACGGGGCCCGCAAGCTCATTTCAAACCCTTGTGTGCACTTGATAGCCTATGTCATCCGCGCGCAATCCAAGCACTCGCGCGCGCGATCCTCTCTCACCTGCTCGTGCGAACACTGTTTTGTCAGATGTGGGGCAAGGCTTGGTGTTTTAGTTACAACTAAACATCCCCCCCAACCGCCGCCTACAATGACAACGATGCTATCGTCCATTGCGATGTTTCACATTAGACATCGTATGATGCCAAATTGGTCGACATCGCCCAACCATAAAAAGGATATTCAATCAAACCATTAAAAGAAGGCAAAGAAAACCATACTCGGAAAACATCCCTATAAAACACAAAAAGATTAGAATATGATGTTTGTTGTTTCATTCAGTTAAGGCTCTATACACTCTATTGTCTATAGGACTTTAAATGTTGCATCTATCTCTGTCTACGGTATCTTTAAAGAATACTGTGTTGCAATTTACTGAGACATGCAGTTTTGTTCCTTAATGGCCTGAATAAATCTCTGAAAAGATTTGTTTGAAAAGTTTCTTTGTCTTGAGGGGCACAGAGTGCTGTCCCAGTTACAAAGCCGGTCACTGATGTACTCAACCTTCTTGTCAGGAGGACATTTGCCACTATTGTTCCTCCAGACCTCTTCTCCTGCCCACCTGCACTTCAGAGCCAAACCACTCCACTCCCAAACCGCAAAGCAGTCAGACTTCAGAGTGGCTGTTACTTTAAAGGCAAGTCGCCATTCAAGTAAAAGCAACTCCCTGCGAGAATTTACTTTGGTTTTTGTGCATTCCGTTTGAAGTCTGTTTCAGAGCATTGTCTGCCTCAGACACAGAACCAATTGAACTGTAAGCTCTGCTTATTTTTTTTTGCTAGCATACAATGTTTAGGTCACCACTAAGAATATTTTGGGCTTAAAAATGAGCTTGTTTATAGGAAAGTTGTCATCAAAATCTTTTTGTTCTTGCTTCTTTGTGATGTAGGTTTCTTCTCACCATTGGGGAAGACACATTAAACTTCTTGCATATGTACTGCATATGAGTAAAAGAAAACTAGTACAGTATTTTGGATATAGCATGTAATGACTTATAAATAATGTCTTATGTGAGCATGCTGTGATGCTTGCTATTACAAAGCACATTCACAGCATATTGTATATATATATATATATATATATATATATATATTAAACATATAGGTTTAACCTGATGTTTATTTGCATGCTATGATGAAGTGCTCTTGAGGGAATCTGTACTTTTACTCCTGCGTTGTGCTAAATACACATTGTACATAAGTCTAATTTTAACTTTCATATTAAATTAAAAATGTCAATTTTATCATTTCTAGTCACATTTACTTTCAGAATGGTGCATTTAATATCCCCCAAACCCATGATTGAGTTTTTGATTGTGTTATTGTTAGAGCTGTGAATTGATATGGATGTGCGCTAATGAGCCTTTGAAACCGCATGCTATTTTCCCTAATGGCTCCTAATAAGTTTATTCTCTTACATCAGAAGAGATCAAAGAAATTTTGCTTAAATAAAAGTAATACTAACACAGAACATTGTGTTATTATAATTCGCTTTGATTAAGGGTGGCCTCCTGTAGTTATACATTGCTAACTGACAGCTAAATAGTTTGCCTGCTTGCTCTTCAATTTTCTTCCAAAAAAGTAATGCCTCTGTGAACTTACTTGAGCTTATTTACTGTAGCATTGTCAGCATGTATATGTGGGTGGTTTGATTCTGTAGTGTTGAATATGCAGTCACAGATGCACTGTATTAGTTTAGTGCTTTTGTTTCTGATACATATCAGCTCAGAATTTATTTTCTGAGGTGGCTGAGCAGGACATAATTAACTACCATACAGTGATTTCTCTCGATGTGAATCTAACAGCAGCACGGCCACACTGTTCGTTTTTTTTGGCTCTTTTAGTCGTTAACAGGCTAATTGAAGAAGAGCTGACTTGTAATCTGCACATTAAAGAGCCACACAACACACACAAAAAGCATCTTTCTTGCTAACCCATAATATTTATCATTCTGCTCACGGGCTGTGCTCGCTGTCCGAGGCTCTTAGGAATTATGGGTCAAGGAAGCTCATCTAGCCTGGGCTATTCAGCTTCGCTATTTGAGTAAGCAGAACAAGCAAGTGGTACTGTTGCATGCCTGACTAATCATTTTGTGAAGTTTCCTTTTATTCCATCTTCATTTTCTTTAAACCCTGGTGGCGGCTCACTGCTGTTTTTCTTTTTTCTTCACAGTTATTTGCACAAACCTGGATCAAAATCTCATTGCGTTCTGAATTACAGAAAATTAAGCTTGATTTTTCCAGAATGCTATTGTACAATCACATTAGTTCAGTAATTGCACACCAGTAAAGAAAAAGTGAGCATGTGTCTTTTCGATATAAGTCCATCTACTTTGATTACAGGGCTTAATTAAGTGAAAAAAAAAAACTGCAGCTGTGCCAAAATGTTAACTTTTTTTCTTGCCCATTGGAACACCTAATAAATCTCAGCAAAGACTGATGCATATTTTTAAGGGTGCTATCAAATGATGAATAGGTTTACTGGTTGACAAATTATATCAAGGGCTCAGTTTTGTGGTATAAATGTAAAGGCCTCCTGACTGCACAAGAAACAAGAACAAGCATTTAACTGCATTTGTACGAGAACGGTTCATTAATTTACCTCTCACAACCATTTCAGACTTCCCAAAGGTTTGATTTGCAAGGTCATCCCCTACTTTTTGTAAATATCCTGCTGGATAAGTGTAAATGAAATCGGATATGACTGTAATAATGATTCAGAAGCTTATATTCCACAGTTACAAGGCCTTGTGATAATTTGTTATTAGGTTGTTTTTATTGCAGGGATGACAACATCGCTATAATACTTCCATTAAGGAGTGCATTTTCATTTATGCTAGTAATTATTAGAAATATTTTTTGTTTTGTTGTCAACTGAATCAAAAAAATACTTTTTTCAGTGCTCGACTTTTCCTCAGGCATTGATGATTCAAATAATTCCCGTGTCATTCAATTTTGCCAAATTATTTCCAAATTTTAACTTCATCTAGGGTCGTTATGCACTCTGGAGAGATGAGAGGGCCCATGACACGGCTGTCAGGACTAATTCCAGTGAGTGGCAGTCTGTATTTGCTGTGTTGTGTTTTTAGAGAAAGAGGGGGTGAGTAATTTATCCATCATGCCACAGTGGACAGCAACAAGATAGCAACTTTAGATTCAGAACGGGTTAGAAAATCCCTTACTGATTTGACTGTAACAATAAGCAAATTGATGAAAAACTGGATTCCTAAAAGAATTCTGAATCATGCATTTTGAGTTGAATTTATTTGAATAGTAATTATACTCCATAGTGAGCAGAATATGAACTGATTTAGAGTGGGAATCCCTGTTGACTAAATAGAGAGAGTCCCGTCTGCTCACATTAGGGTAGGTCGGTAACCGTGCAAATGAACGCCATCTCATTTCCCACTGATGTAATTAGTGAAATTAACTGGATGTTGTGATTTGTCTTTCCGTTCAATTAGTCATTTATATCTAAACTGCAAATCCCATGCGGCAATTTAGAAAATGAAGTAAATGATGTATCCAAATAATATTTCATGAGCAGGGTTGGAAAGGTTCGTAAAAAGGCCAGGTGTGTCCATACAGGGTCTAAATAAACTTTTTGCTACACCTGCCAATGGCTGGTAAATTGAGAAAATGCAACTCAGAAATATTGATTATCATGTAGCACTCGTATTGTGTATTTACATATGTGTACCCCCTTTGAACAGAACAGATGAATAGGATTTGTTGTGTTATATTTCCTACACGTTAGACCATGTTTCTATCATTTTGCATAATTTTTTTTACATATTTTTTTGCCTTTGGGGTCCTTTAGCTGTGCTTCCTTTGTATCTGTTATTAAACATTGAAGATACAGTTAATCCATCTAATGTTGGTGAAGTGCCAGTCAGCAGATTCAAGCTTTTTACAATTATTTTTGTTTTTCACCAGTATAATAATATTCAGACAATAAATAGAGAAAGAAATATACATATAGAAGTACAGATTTTTTATTTTTTTTTATCAGAAGACACTTTGAAGAATCTAATCATAGCTGCCATGTGAGGTCAAGCTGTGACATCCTCCATACCTCAAAAAACAAAAAAACAAAACAAAAGTGGTGTCAGTGCAGTCTTATGGAACTCCACAAGAGTACATTGATGGCCCTACAAATTGCAATCCTCTGTGAAATAAACTAAATTATATGGTTTGCCTCAGTCTTTCTGATTGTAAGCTTATCACACGAGACACGTTTTTGTTTCCCGGGGATAAAAAAAAAAAAAACTCTACCCTTCCTGATATATGAGCGGTGGAATGTGATGGGACTAGGAGAGATTCTGATTGTTCTTCTTGGGTATTATTTGATAGTGCAACTCTTTTTAATTTTGTTATATGAATTCACATTTGTACAATTTTATTTCATACTATACTAAATCAAAATGGTGTTGTATTTAAAAAAACCAACTTTTTTTGTATGGCTCAAATCATCCTCCGAAGAAAGCTGTGATTTACAGTCAGAATAAACCACTGCCATTGCTATTATATAAACACAGCTTTTGGTTCAAATGACCAAAGAAAGTTATTTTCATCTTGAAATTCCCCATATCTGAATAATTTCTTGCTCACTGCTTACAAATTCATTAAGAACGGATCAATTCGACAAGATGGGCAATTCAAAGTGTGATTTTGATTAGTAGTGTTGATTTTTCATCCTGGCGTGAAATATGCTGCACATGTTGGCATGAATATTTCCTTTTAACATTGCACATATAGTGAAAACATTTTTCATCCTGGCGTGAAATATGTTGCACATGTTGGCATGAATATTTCCTTTTAACATTGCACATATAGTAAAAACATCCTAAAATATTTAATTTAAATCTCTCAGGGTTTCCCTGTGTTGCCTACATAGCCTGTAGTCTTGTCAGCATTACATCTCTATTTAACCTGTGGTTTTTTTCTCACACTTTATGAATTATTTACACCTTCAAATAACACAAAAGGCCCTTTCCCCAAGCTCTCTTTTTAGCCATCCTATAAATTATTGAAATCCAGTTTCTCCCCTGGCGCAAAAAGACTATCCAGAGGCTAATTTTAATGCAAACAAGATGAAATGAACTCTGGCGCTTAATGGTATGTTGTTCTGTTTTTCCCATTTAATTGATGTTTGCTTCTCTTTGTTGAACGTGTTCTGCTTCCTTTAGGATTGAAGGGAAGCTTATTATTTTTGATTTTTTTATAAGCAGGTTGTGTTATTGCACCTGTCATTCAGTGTGCAGTTTGTTTCACTGCCAGTTACTTTTGTTTTGTGTGCTTCTACATAATAGCTGTTCTTCCTCCAGGAGAATTTACTGACATGGTTATACTTTTTGCATGAAAAATGCTATAATTAAATAGCGAAAAACAGAATAAATGGCATACTGTAGCATTTTCGAAAAAAGGATATGGCTGATAAATTCAAAGGAATGTTTCTAAAAGCAAAGTTATGGTCAATACCTTACAAAATTATACAGCAGCAGGCTAGAAATTTTTTTTTGTGATGCTAGAACCACGCTTTAAGAACATTTGTAGACTTGTTTATTCAGCAATACAAAATAACATCTACAAAAATGAAAAAAACGGTACAAACATTTCGTAAACCAGAAGCTTGAAATAAAATGTGCTTTGTTTCCTTCATAATCTACATCCCCTATGGCAGGCCGACTAAAGACACAGACACTTTTTAAAGAGATCATGTTGGTTGCGAGACTATGAATGAGCACCCGTAGGGCTTCAGCTTTGCAGATTCTGTACCAGACCTTATGGTTGAACCACGCAATGTAGATTTTCAGCTTGAAGTACGTCCCTTTAGGCAAACTATATGTCACACTGGTTTTATTTGAGAGGAACCCCATGGCGTCCAAACAGCCGTGGGTCTGTTAGCAGGAAAGTTAGCTGTCCATCAAGACACTTTTCCAGCCTGAGCCCAACTAGAGATGAAGAATGTTTGCGGTAGATAACGCTCATTTTGGAGGAATGAGCCAATGTAGAGTTTTTTTTTTTTTTTTTTCTCAGAGCAAAGCTTTACAAAATGAAAGTAATAATCGTGGTCATCATTGAAACATAGTTCATTAGTCCTCCATCAGACTGAATTACAGAACAGTATCTGAGTGATTGATCGATTGAATTACTGTACATCTATGGAGGTTTACAGTACCTGGGAAAAGCAACCTGTTATCATTATTATTCATCTAGGTCACAGTTATTCAGCTGCCACAGGACATGGCTGAGCTAGAGTAAAGCTGAATTACCAGCTTAAAGGGTTATTCCACCACAAAATAAAAATTTGTGTCATCACACACAGTTGCGCTGTTTGTGTTTTCTTCTGTTTGGATGTGTTTTCTTAAGTTTCAGTGCTTTGAGCTCTCTCGGCCACCGTATTAATGAGTATGTATTAGAGCTGCACAATTAATCGTAAAAAAGATCGCGATCTCGATTCGACCCCCCACACGATCTTAATCAGCATTTATATGATTCAGCCAATTATATTTACAAGGACAGGAGATGAGCATAACTTGTCTGATCTCGATAAAACAGCAATCACAGCGGGCGTGATGATGCCTGATTTCATATGCCGTTTTACGCAGGCAGAGGACAGGTGTGCTTGTTATGTCCGTCTCGTGCACATCCGCATCCTCGCAGCTTTGGATGTAAACTCAATCGCGGATAAGAGCAGACGAAAGCATGCGTATGCAGAAAAGGAGCAGCGCATGCCGACTGTGCTTTTAGAGACCGTTCACATGTGGCCTCTTTTGCGCACTGAAGTCTATTATTTCAAATGTAGATGCGCATTTTGCACGCTCACAATGGAAAAGACGCACTCATTTTAGGTGTGTTCGATTTAATGCGGCGCCGCAGGAAATCAGCTGCCACCTTACAAAACAATGCATTCTGGTATGATCATTTGTCCGACTTTGATCGGCGCTGCATTTGCTCAAAATCGGCTGCGAAAGCCTTGATGACGACACACTTTATTCTCATTGGTCAGATTGTGTGATTTACATGCACAACGTTTGCTGCCTGTTTTTTTCTTTAAAAAGTTCCTGTATGTAATCAATCTTTATATGGAATATCTGATATTCAAACAAAAC
>JAUCNO010000425.1:11699920-11715865 GCA_032353835.1 Enteromius viviparus
GAAATACAGATTTCAGCATTATTAGTAATCTGTGTGTGCATTTTCCTTTATAACAAGCAAGTTGAGTCAAACCACTTATTTATCATATAGCAATCGCAAATCGCAATTTTGACCTTAATCGCAATGTGACATTTTTCCCAAATCGTGCAGCACTATTATAAATCCTTATTGTTAAAATGATTAACATGTGTTTTTTAATTAAGTTTTTTATTTTTCTTCTTTTCTTTTTGACAAACATTTTAAATAATATTATTTTTTCATTGCATAAAATTTCATTGTTATTTAATCTAGTTGAATGTATATTTAATTGTCCATTCTTTCATTTCTTTTCCTTTCCAATAACTTTCAAAATATTTCTTTTTAATGGATTGGGATTTATTTCACTTTACTGGGGGAGTTTGTTATATTCCCTACAGATATGCTCGGATCTGCAAAATCAATGAATCATTTATTAAGTCTACAGTTGTCTCCTGACTTTTATTCTGATTTTAGAAACCCTGAAAAGAAAATCATAAGTCCAAAATCAGCCGAATCTGACAGAATGTATTATAACAGAACATTTTACATGCAATAATTCTTGTGAATGTGAAATGGCAAACCCTTATGTAAAGCCAGTTCTGATAAACCTGAAAAACAGAAATGGTTGAGCAGGAGCGGGAAGGATTTCACTGTGTGCCGTGCACAAAGCAGCCTGTTTCACTGCTCACAGAGGCGCTTCACAGACAGGAGATACAGTCAGCAGTCCAACTGTGTGTTTGTGAGGAAAACATCAATAGGCAGCGGAAATATGCAGTACAGAATACAAGCATTTCATCTCTTTAATTCATGCAGCTGCTGCATAGCTACGAAGGAGTTTTGATGAAAGCTCAGTGTTGGCTCGTGGCAAAGCAGAGACACGTTCACAGGACATTTCTGAATCACAGTGTCTGTCTTTGCTCCTAAGAGACAGAAAAGAAGATACAGCAGTCTCTATTGGCTTTGCATTTACTGACATGACAAACGGTCTTCTTTTGTTATGACAAGACTGTCAGCTTGATCAAGCCTGAAAGGAAGGGACGTTCAAGCATGACTCGCATATGCCTGCTTTGTATTATTTCAAGTTATGTAATTAAGTTTAAGGCTTTTATTGCTTTCTTTTATCCATGATAAAAAGGGAGCCAGACAAGAGCATAACGTTATATGTGCTTTATTTGTAAGCTTGGCCCATTTAATTGCTCAAGCTGAATGTGAAATATTTAGCAATTACATTTGGGAAAATTAGTTCTGTGTGATGAATCTGTTTAATACGATTATTATCTCAATTAGTCCTAGCTTCTCACATAAAACTTATTAATTGAGGCTCTGGCTACAGTTGTTCCTCGAATGTTGTAAACTAATTAGCTCAAATGATAATTCTGTGAGAACTGGGTAACTTTCTCATTAGCACCATAGCTCAGTGAATGCCATTAAGTCCATCTTATAAAGCATCTAGAACTTTGAAGTGCGTCCCAAATCTCTTATTGCTGATGAGCTGCACAGTTTTTACATGGAACTTTCTTAGAATTAAAGATGGCTTGAAATAACTGAATCAAATGTGCCTTGGTGGAGTTTTTGGTGTTACAACACTTTGATACCGATTAATGGGGAGATGTTTTAACTTCATATCCTTGGAAAAGTTTCAGGAGTGATGTGTCTGACTCTCCTTGGGACTAAATTCTTAAACTGTTTTGGTTCAAAAACATGCGAGAGGAATGAAGTCAGACAGCTATTTTATCAGACTGAATGGACTGAAAAAATTGAGAATCTGTCACCATAAAGAAACTACTTGTGTTGCCTCAAGGAGAGTTCTGAATTTGTTCATAGAAGAAGCACTGTACATGTCCTTCAGCTATATTCAATGGGAGACTAGACGCACTTATCAGAAATATAGTAAATATAAATGCCATTCAATGATACAATTAGCTTTCACATAATGGTTTGTGTAATGGATGTGCATAAACAGATGTGCAGATGCACTGTTAAGTACTAAATGAGGTGTTCTAGAACATGTGTTTGCAAAAAAACAAAATGTTATAGTGAGATATAAAATGGTTTACTGTGAGCAATAAAGTGAGCTCTCACAATTGTGATTTTATTTATCTATTTTTTAAATCTTACAGTATGATCTTATTCTATAACTCATTTTTTTTCAGCTTATGATTTGGTAATAACAAAATAAATAATAGTAAATTTAATATAAAACAATATCTCTGATACAGTATAAGGTCATATTGTAAGATCAAAATCAACATTGTAAGCAAGATTTATGTTATGGTGTATAAAGTTGCTATTGTGAAATATAATTCTGTATTTGTGATAAAACGTGAAGATATACAATTGTAATTGTGAGGTGAGAAGTCATATTATGGTCCCATTATAAAGCAAAATTATGAGATGCAAGATTAGTGTTAAATGATTAATCCAGATAAATCACATCAAACTTTTTTTTTTGTATATTTATGTGTGCTGTGTATATATATATAATATTAGGGCTGCTTTTCTTTGCTCACACACAGACTCTGTGTCTACACTGGACACGGCAGCTGTATAGATACTCATTTGAAATATATTCAGTAGAAGAGCGTATGTCAAGGTAACAATGGAAGACATAAAGGAAGATGGCACGAAAGCACATGCTCCTGAGTGCTTTGGCGGGCATTTTCAATGCGTTTTTAGCATCAAAGCGACCATTGACAATCATTTGAACTTTGTGTCAGTTATCATAAATAGTACGAGTGTAGACACAGTGAGAGCCATGCAGATGCATGGCTACAGAACACTGAATTCTGTTCACTTTTGTGTCTATATGTGCTTGAAATGACAATTATGCAAATGAAATGATGCATGTCTCTGGCAGTATTCTTGTAAACACAGTTTCCTATGGTTTAAGTAAAGGTAAAGAAAATGGATGGGTGTATATAGGTTCAGAGCAGTTTAGTGTTCCTGCTTTCTATAACACATATTAATCAAACCACAAAACACTTGTAGCTTGTAGCTTTAACATAATTACTAGATTTTGAGCTTGTGGATCAGCTCCGACAAATTTTACTCACCGCTTCACAACAAACACCACCACCACCAGCACCTAACCCAACCATAAACATCACTCCTTCACCTCCCGCCATCGTAAGTCCTAATCCGGCGTGGCGGGAGAATGCAGAGGATTCCTGCTACAGTGCTCAATTGCCTTTGCCACATCTACCTCCCTGTATTCTTCTGATAATGCAAAAAATTTTTGTTTTTTCATGTCTTACAGGACCGGCGTTATGATAGGTTGAGACCATCTGGAACAAGGCTGGCCCGTAAGTGAATTCTTATGCAGCATTTACCCAGCACTTTATGGAGGTATTTAGTCAAAATGATACCCAAACCTCAGCGGGTGAGGAACTTATCATCTACGTCAAAGTGCCATGTCTATTCTCTAATATTCTTTAAAAATTCCGTACACTAGCCGCTGCCAGCGGATGAAATGAACAATCCCTTCTAACCACATTTTGCCAAGGTCATGTTGGCAACCCACGACGACTCCATTGGATTGGAGAAATTCATTCAGCTTGCAATACAATGCACTCCACGAATCCAGTCCTGCTCAAACCCCTCATTGAGCACTGTAGCCACATGTCCCAGCCCGCCTGTACCACAAAGCCCTCCAGAACCCAACCCTGAACCAATGCAAATAGATCTGAAACGTCTGTCACCTAACGAATGCCAAACAGAGAATGTTGATGAGGCTGTGTTTGTAATGCGGACATTCCGGGCATCACATCCGTGAGTTCTCTCAATGACCTCCATGAACAGTAGTGAGTACGATTCTCCCCATGCACGAAAAGATGTCTCCTTTCACCACTGCTGTAACACTTACTGCTCGAGGTGTCTCTGTTTCAGTTGTCGCCGTCCTCAATTTAGGCTCTGCAGGCAACTTCATTGCCAGGCACCTTGTTCGCCATCTCGGGCTCAATGTTAGTTACAAGTTAGTCAGTGTCACAAGGAAGAGATCTTACTATTGATTCGGAGGGCTCCACCATCGATGTGGTATTAGGGCGCCTGTGATTGGTACGGCACCATCCCATATTTTTTTTTATGTGATTGATTGTTTGACAGCCAAATACAAGATCAAACCACAAGATATGAAGTTGCAACTATGAGATAAACTATTGTGAGAAATAAAGGCATTTATTGTGAGCTGAAAATTAGCAATTTTGAGCTGCAGTAAAAGGTCTTATTCTAAGATAAACTGTGAGATAGGAATTCATATTGTTAGATATCAAGTCGTATAGTGAGATATAAAGTTGAACGAAGTAGAAGTGGGATAAAAAACCAACTTTTCTGTTTTTATCTGCAAAGGCTTTGGCCTGCTACTGATATCAGCAGGAATCTACGTGTCTAGTTCTCACTCGCATACAATAAACCTCTATTTTCTTCACACTCCTGTTAGCTGGAATGAGTAAAGAGTGTGAATTTCAGAGCTGCCAAACCATCTTTCTTAGTAGTTTAGTTCAGCAAAAGACAGCCAGGGGTGAAAGCAAACGAGACACTGCTGCTCTAGGACTTAATGATGGATAGACCATAGTTTTAACATTCTTTATGTTTTATACTTTGTGGATGTCAATTAATTTGCCATTTGTATTAATGGAGGTCACCGTTCCTCTTTATGCCATTCTGCCCCAGGTTCAGTTATTAAGGCACCGCAGTCGTGTGGCAAATGAGTCTTAATCAGATGTCAGTGTGAAATTCATAAGCCTTCATGACTCATTTGTGTAATACAACATGACTGCACCCGTTGTGTGTCTGGCTAATGTGATTACAGAAAGCACTGCAGACTGAAGGTCGCATGAGGTGGTAAATGAATTGAAATGTGTGTGTGTGTGTGTACTGTGTGCAGACTCAATTCTAGACTCAGTTTCTAAGCATGCAGGTGCTCTCAGATTCAGTGATTGCATTCTGAAGAAAAAATAACTCCTATGGAGATTTCACATTTGTGTGTGGGCGTGTATGTGTGCGTGTGCATGTTCCCCTTAGTAAATCCCACTGCACTTCACCCTGATTATAGCAATTATGATCAATCCAAATAGTTGCATGCATATTAATAACAGTCATCTAAATACCCTCATCATCATTATGTGATTATTAGTTCACTCAGGTTGTAAGTAATTACTCATGGATCAAAAATATGTTTGTAATTTATTCAGCTTAATCTCCATTTTTTTTTTGGTATCTCATTCTCTTTGAGTCATTTCCCAAGAGCATGAAATGAATTCTCAAAAAGTACAGTGTGAAAAAACGTATATCTCAAGTGTTTTTCAAAGATGCTCTCAATCTCTTGTTAATAACAGAATATTGTAGGGTGACATTTGTAAGTTTGTGCCATTTATCGCAATGCAGTGTGGGTAGTATTTGATTTCTTGCACATAAATATGTATTGCAGTTGTCCAAAACCCAGATATGTACAATTTGTATTTCTAGTCATTGTCTATTTGGACCTTCTAGAGCATTTAAAAATGAGGTGAGAGCACTTCATTCACATGGTGGTTAGAGCTAGGGAGACACATTGATGCCTCAAAAATCGAGAAATGATTAAGCATCGATTCCAAAGATTTCAGAATGCATCACAGTTCCTCTGAAAGTGATTCTGAGCTTGAATCTTGAATATGGTGCTGCATGCTTTAGAAACAACCAAATTCTTACACACATTTGAACCTAAAATAATCATTCATAAAATTCAAAAAGGTTGAAGCGAATTACAAGTGGGCTGTTGATAATACTCTCATGTCATAAAAGCAATTTGAAAAAGTAAAATTACATGATGCATAAGTATTCTTCAATGCTCTTCTTCATGAATATTTTAGTATGTGGATAAAGTTGTAACTAAAACACCGAGCCCCACGACTGACAAAAGTAACAGTGTTTGTGCGTGCAGATGAGAGAAGATCGAGCGCAGGAATAATAGCATGTGAGTGCTTGAATTGCATGCGGATGAAGCTTGCGGGCCCCATTTGTTCGCATGTACATCTGTTTTCCACTCTTGGAAATGATAGACTAAGTGTGTTTTTCGCGAGCTGTTTTTTTGGTTTGCTGCTTTTGCGGCGGGGCGGAGGATCGCATCATGATGTATAATGGCCATTGGCGATGGACGATGGCATCTATCGACCCAACACTATTTCGCAATACACGTTTCGAATTTCGAATTCCTGATCTGAATTTTGTAAAATGTGATTCAATTGGAGTGCTCTGAAAAAGTGAATCATTTAGATTGGAGTGTGCAGTCTGAAAGTGTAAGTATTGCACGACTGATAATCAGAAAACTAGAAACTGTTCAAGGACAATGTTAGGACTTATATACTGTTCAAAGTGGTCTACACACTGGTATTACTGCAGAGCCTTACGTAAATGACATTAACTCTCAGATCTCCATGATTCTGTTGGGGAACAGAGATCAGACACAGGGGCAGCAAGAGACTAGGACTGGTGAAACCTCGAAAACAAGTTATGCATTTAAAGACTGCAAAGTTTGTAATTGCCGATGGCTACGTTTCAGAGCACCCTGGAAGTTGTTACATATTCTTTTTGATGGATCTCTGAGTTTCTAGAGCTCAGAGCTGCATAATGATTCACCCCAGCAAGTCGCTTTAGCGTTTTCCCCATGTTTGTAATTATGCCTAATATGAGAAATTTTTCATCTTGAGCCTCAAAAACATAATACTGTCACGCCTCCAGGCGTGCCTTTTTGTCTTGTGTTTATGTTTTCAGTTATGTCCATGTGATTTGTGTTTATTTTCCTTGCCCTCTTGTTCCCCTGTCAGATTATAACCCCGCCCCGGTCTTTATTGTGTAATTTGTTTCCAGGTGTTTCTAGTCTTTTGTAATTAGTTGGTCTATGTAAGCGTGCCTTTTTCAGTTCTGTGTATGGAGTATTGATGATGTAATGTCTCGCTGTTCACGTGAGTGTTGGATGTCTTGCTGCCCCGTCAGCGTTTTGTTTCTTTATTAAAACAGTTTAGCATTTCAAAACGTCCTCGTTCTTGCCTTGTGTCCTGCCGCTACACTACACGGACTTGACTCGTTACAAATACACACTGCAAGAAATTAAAAAATGCAGTGGTTTTCTTAAGGAGTCACTTCCACTTGACCCATAAATTGCGTCTCTGTTGGAAGAACCCAACATTTCTTAAGCTGCTTGCATAACAAGTTGGAAATGATTTATTTTCATTGTGGAAAAGTGACCTTTAAATACTTATACAGATTATATTTAATGTAAATATTTCTTGTTTCCTTTATTGTGAAAAACTAAACAGTTATTACTTTAATGGGAGTCTAGATTCAGTTGAAGTTAACTTTTGGAGACCATTTACCTTAAACTTTCATTTCAAATGTCTACAAATAAACAAGTGTGTTTTGTATTCAGGCGTGATGCCATATTGATACATTAATTGAAGCAATAAATGTTTTGTGTGACATTTGAACTGTGCTGTGCTGCTGACATTTCCACCGCTTGCTTGGCCGGTCTCAATTTTGCTTGGTTTCCAGGCATTTAAAATCTTTTTCTATTCTTGTGTGTTTAAAGAAGTTAGACTCCTTTGGGAGTTACTTAATTTTGAGATCAGCATATTTGACCTAATCCAGTCAAGTTAATTCAGTATTTAAACTATAATAATACGAAGAGCTCTTTCCAAAACATGCTAAATCGCGTTATAATAATGTTTTAACATTAAACCTGCTCTATTATAATAAATGTGCAATGGTAGGCTATAATGGTATATTTACAATTGAGAATGTAAAGCGCTCTCTGAAGCACCAGTGCTAGCACTGTTTTGAGGTGAATGAGACAAGTAGGAGAGTAGAGAGAGAGAGAAAGCACAGTGAGAAAGTCTGGTGACAGCTTCTGGGCCTGACAAAAACCGGTCGCACCAGTCTTGTGTTGACATCACTCAGTGAGGTTTTCGTTTTTGTTGTTTTTTTGTGAATTTCTTTAGTCCAGTCGCCGTTTTCTAACCCCAGGTATAGGTCTCACTGGTTTATCCAGGCCATCAAAATGTTATTAGAGTTTAAAACACTAATTTTGAAGACTGAGCACAAACAAACGCTTCAAAGCGTCGCTATGTTGGAATGGTCAAGAGGACATATTGCATTTAGGCTAAAAACATGTTTGGCGCTTATTGCATTTTGGAAAAAAACTGCATCTTGACGTACATTTTAAACAAGGAAATATAACGGTTTGGCATGAAACATTAATGGAGCACACAACAGAATAGCATGATAAACTGGCGTTTATCATACTTTGGAAAAGAGCTCTTCATATATAATAATTTAATTATTATTAAATGAAGCAATCGCTTTGTAATTTTGGCTTTGAACAGCAGTTAATTTTACCCTTCAAGGAGTAAAAGGAAATGTCTTTTTAGTGAGTTCCCAGCCATTGATAAAACAATACAAGTATGAAAGACTGAGCTGTAAATAATCTGCGTTCTGTTTGCTGTAAACACCATCACTTGTATCAGATAGGATCTGTCTCTCACCATCTGCTTACTCATTTCTCCTCATTTTACCTCACTTCACCTCTTTCTCATCCTCCCCATTCCTCTCTTTCTCATCCTCCCCATTCCTTTCTATTCAAGGTTTCATTTAAGATTATAGGTAAAGTTAAAGCAATGTTGCTTTTGCATGCACAAAGAAAGTTCTAGAGCGTAAACTAAGAATGATGCACTTGATGGGCACAGCCCGACTTCTTCCGCCCTCTCTTTTGAAACAAACTAATTTCAGAAAAACTGTAAGTGTGCCGCAGTTGATTTTTGTCCAGTATTAATATAAAGAGGAGGAGCAGATTGGAACAACAAGCTGACCCTGTTCCATTCTGCCATACATCACTGGAAAATTGTTGAATTTAGATGTGATTGCTACTATTTCCTTTAGCATGATACCAGTCATTTGAGCAAGCAGGTACATTCCACAGTAAGGTACATCACAGTTTGAGCACAGATTCAGTGCAAAGCACCATGACACAGTGTACCCGTGTGCTGTATGTCAGTAATTACTGTAATGGCTCATGGCAGCATGCTGTTGTTTTTTTTGTTGTTGTTTTTTTCTCACAGGAAGCAGTGTGAATGAAGCTTAGGCTTTCACATATCAGCAGAGAATAATGGGAAAATAAACTGCACATTAGGATGCTTTGAGCACATCTGATTTTTCCCTGTTGGCGCAGGGGGTCAGGAGTCATGCAATGTAAAGATTTAATCAGAAATTCAATTAACATGCAGTGGACTGATGTGACTTGAGAAAAGAAAAAGTAGCTGTGAATAAGTATGGGTGCAAGGTAAAACATTGACGTGGCTGTGCTTATCTTTGAGATAAACAAGGTTATTCAATGCCAAAGGCAAATTCAGGGCTGAGTCAAGGGAGGCAAGTAGCTATTATGCAATTATACTGTTATACAATGTACAGGTGAAATTTCAGACTGCATTCATTTCTATAACACATTTCTGCATAAATGGCTAACTATCAAAAACCTGTGTAAGGTGTTCCCACACACCAGATTTATACGACACTGGCGTATCCTCCAACTCCGGGCAGCCTTACTTTTCTCTTCCACTTGCCATTTCTACACGTACAGTATTGCGACCTGCAGCACTCACTCCACACCGTAGATCCCTCAATACTTTCGCGCGAAAGGGAAACACACTGACATCACATACGGAACAGTTGAACTGTGCGATGCATGCATGCACCGAACCGAGACAAGCGTACCAAACGGTTCGTTTTTTTCATGAACCATGCCACCCCTGCATTTCATTCTGCATTGATTATTTGTTCAGATCAATGTTGAGACAGCTATTCCCAATATATGCAACTTATATTTGAAGATATTGACTCTGAGTTGACATTTCAAGGCTGCCATTTACAGTAATCTTCACCTTAGATATGAAAGATTTTGATCAAGTTTAGCTTTTGAGAACATGCAGCCTTGAAGAATTCACCCAGATCATGCTGAGCCTGCAGTATCTGTTATTCAAGGGGGGGGGAAAGATAAATAATGACAGATGTTAACTCTTCACTAAAAATTTGGTCCTACTATTTGGTCCTACTGTTAAAAATCTGTTCTGTTCTATTTTTAACTGAAACTGAAATGTTTAGATTTTAGCATGACTGTCAATCATAAGGATGGGGTTATTAAAAGTTAATCATCTGTCTATACATAAAAGGACTGTGGTGATTTAATTGGTGTTTTGCAAACAAAAAGTTGTCGAGCTAGATATGCTCTATCAGCGAGTGTTTGTTTAAAGTCGCTCCTAATAGTGAATTATATATTTATTGATTTATTTTTTTCTGGTAGAGGCTCAAAATTAAATTGTGTAGTCTACAGACAAAATGTGAATCATGCTTAGATGACGAAAAGTTCATTCTAGTTTAAATCCCCTCGCTTCATCTATCATCAGAAATTAATGTGATTGTTGCTTGTGTTATATAATGAACGTGATGATGTTTTGAAGTAGGGCTGTGAATGATTCTGAAATAACATGATTTTCTGAAGTGAAATCATTATTGGTTGAAGGTATGGGCTGATATGATTACTCATTGTTTCTGAAGCTGTAATGAAATATTCAGGCAATTTTAGATTACAATGCAAATGATTGTATGATTTTTTTTAAGTGCAAACAAGTATATAATATTTTATTGTGGTTGTTGTGTGTGCATAACACACACACACACACACACACCTACTTGTGGGGTTCTCTCCATAGGTGTAATGGTTTTTATACTGTAGAAACTGTATGTGGTATTGCCCTACACTGACCCTACACCTACAGTAAACCTACACCCCTTACAGGAAACTGTTTGCACTTTTTGAATGTTATAAAACACTGTTTAGTATGTTTTTTTTAAGCCTTTTGTTTTAAGAGGAACACAGAAAGTGTCTTTGTAAACCATGTTTACATTGTACCCATGTCATTATACACATTTGTTTCCTCATAAAACACAAATGCCTGTACAAATGCCTGTACACACACATCTATATGTATATGTGTATAGACGTGTATTATTCCATTTTAGACTGCAAACAAATGCTCTGATCTTTAAACCTAAAAGCAATGTAAGCAACTTGTGTGTGTGTCAGACGCAACAGGGCACAAGTGAGCTGAAGAAACACCCGATGCAGTCCTGATGAGTCACAAAGGATTAATCTCTTGTCTGTTTGCATGAACTAAAGTGCATAGGAGAGGAGACAACAACGCTTGCTTGCTTTCATCTCTTTTTCTCTCTCTCTCTCTATCTCTGCTTTGTGTGTGTCTTCAGAAATGCATCTGCCACATCAAGGGACCAGTAAATCGGCCAAGTTGTTCATCAAATCAAATAGCATTATTGGTCATAGCTCTTAATATATTCTCAGCAAAATAAGACTTCAGTGTTTATTTGTGAGCAGAACGATTGTCCTGTGAGAACTAAGCAAAGACTTTCAGTCTACACACCCAATCTAATTTCCACTGGCCTTGAACTGAGCAGAGCTGTCTCAGGTGATGCTATATTTCTGTGGATATTATGTATGTGTGTCTGTCAAATACGATGATTTTGAAGAAATATTTATTTGTAAACAATTTATTAGTAGTTGTTAGGGATAGATAAAGGCTTTTTTTAAAACGGTCTAATCTGTTGGTGTTATTTTATTTATTTTGTATTATATTAATTCATATTTTGAATTAATATTATTTCATCTTTTCACTTTAGCTTTAGTAAAAAGTTTTTTTTGCAAATTTTTTCTGTTTAGATATATATATATATATATTTATTGTAATAGCCTAGTGGACCTTTTTAACATTCCTAATTTTAATATAGGATTTAATCTAATATATAGATTTAATTTAATTTCATTAAATTTTTAATTTAACAAAAACAGTTTAAACAAATAATATATAACTTATAAAATAACTATAAAATATATTTAAAATATTTTTCATTGGTTAATCAATGGTTTTGTTTACCGTCGTATACATTTAATATCTATTTGCCAACATATTTTCCTAAATTAAATTGAATTATCTTTTTATTTACATAGTTAACACATCCAGTTTTTACACATTTGTTTTTATTTTTATGTTTTACATATACTTGTCTGTGGTACGCATTTAAATGTGTGTATAATACATGGTTAGAATTGCAATTGTTCAAAATTAAAAGTAGTCAAAAGTGTCTTTTTTTTAAGTAAAGGATCACCCATTTATCACCTCATTGCTACTGAAAGACGTAATTTAATATGAGCGGTCTCTTTTGACACACGTCTGTTTTCCTCCTCTTCCCCCTAAAGCGTTTTCCTGCAGTAATGGGAGTGTTAACTCTACTTGGAGACACTAGACTTTAATATGAGACTCTTCAGTCTGTTAGCCTGACCTCAGTAGCAAATGCTATTATCCCCCCACTGGAGTCTGATAGACTTTCTTTGTGTACCCTGCTGAAAGTCTGACCACATCCATAACACTTCCAGCAGAGGACTTTCGTGACCCCATTTGAAGAAACAATTTGTTGATCTCACACGCTTTCACCTGGGAGAAAATAGAAGGTTACCGACAACAGAGGAAAGGTTGACAGAAGTATTGCATTACGCCTCAGAGGCCTTCTCTAAGTATATAGTGCATGAAAAGCATATATATATATAGTATATACTAATATATACTTATTACACTGTATTACTCCTTTACTTACTTTGTCACTCAAAACAGTTTGTCGACATTAATGTCAGCTAGTTTCAGCATCAGCAAGCTAAACTGTTTTCTGAACACCCCCTCTGTCTGCCATTGGTTGGACAAAGTTTTCTCTACATATTAAAGTTGCAGTTAAATAGCTTAACTATTAAAGTTTGCTTGCTTGTAGCAAGATGCGGAAGGAAAGGAGACTGGCTTATTTATAGTGGATAGGTTGGAATCAGATTGGGTGACTAGTAGATAGGTAATGATTGATAATACGGCGCCGGCCATTCTCGCTTCCTCACGAAATTGGTTTGGCAACATCACTTAAACAAATTGTGGCATAATATTCACCTTTTTATATATTAAATATGAAAATGAAGAAATGTGCAATGTTGAAATAAAGAAATACTTATACAAATAAATATAGATGTAAAAAAAATGTTTTTGAATTATGATATAGTTTTTATGGCCTAAAGGTAACAAAACAGGGATTGAATAAACTATTGAAACATCATAAAATTGCTCACTTCAGCTTTAAAAAGCTTATTTAAAGCTTATTTTACTCTTAAGTGACCTCCATTATTGAGGTTCTTTTCAATTAAATCTATTAAATCTAGACCATTTAATATGGAAAATTGTTTGATGAAGTCTCGCACTCTTCCTCCTTTCCCTTTTCTCCTTTTTTTTTGGTAACATATCTGAACCTGAGATCTGGATGGGCTGTCAGTAATTTCCACCTCCTCGGGTGCTGACATTTTAGTCAGTTGGAAAACTTGTGGGAAGAAAGGAGAAAAAAAGACAGGACGTGTGCATTTATCACACCATTTCATCCATATCTCTGAATTTTCTGCTTGATGGCTATAGTGAAGGGATGTGTGTGTGTGTGTGTCTATATGCGAGAGAGAAAGAGCCAGAGTGTGTCCATTTCCTGTGCAATCTAGTTGAATCATCTCAGACACCTTTGATCTAGTTTTTGCATGTTTTCCTCTCCATTAGCTCTGTGATGTACTACATCTACATAAATTTTAAAGTGATGTTGCTGTGTTCTGAAGCCGTCAGTATCTAATCTTTTGCCATTGCTGGGATTTTTTTTCTCCGGGTGAGGTGATAGGAACGTTTTGCCCGTGCTCCAAAGGAACCTCGGCTAATGACTCAAGATGCGTGGTTTCCTCTGAGGGTAGAGCCACAGGAAAACATTTTGACTGAAAGCCGAGCTCACTCCCTCTCTCATATATATTTATCGCTCTCAGAATTGCAAATGCTGTTTCTGTGTTGAAGCGTGTGTCTCTGGGTGACAGCATTTGTCATTCATTTCCAAGGATCCTGGAAAGAGACGTCAAGCGTATAGACGTTGTGCTAAGGTCTGGCGTAAATAATCTAGCTTAGTAGACCAAATTTTCATGTTCCTGAAGAATATCGATGCTGAACGATAGAGTCACGGGATAGTGACTGTGCTTATCATTTGCACGGCTCAATAGCTCTAGTTTATATATTCATCACATTTCATATTCTCCCTCTGCTCTTCTTTTCAGTCCAGATATTCCCCCCTGGGTCTGGTTTAGAAGACGCATTTTTTGCAGTTTTGCAGACTACTTGATGAAAAATGCATGTGCTGTAAAATCTGTCATAAAATGCACAACAGCTAGGAAGATGGATATACTGTACACAGTGTGAGATTTCCAGTGACTGTCTCTGAAAAATTACCCACACTGCATCTGAGTGTGAATTTGACAAATGGGCTTCTGTTTTATAGAACGGAAGCACCCAGGCGACACTTTATTTTCGTTTTCTTCCCCTGTTGTCATAATGCTTCCCTGTAGTTCTGTAGGTAATATTTGCTATTATAAAAAAAATCTGAGGTCAACGTAGGTCTTAGAAAGAGAAATCTTTGTAAACGAGTGTTTTTACCCTGAGGGGCTCATTAGGATTCATAGCTAATGCAAACTGATTTTCTAGAAGCCCTAGTAATTATTACCATGAAAAGTAAACTCTGGGAACCCCTGAGATTTTGTTTGAGAACTGTGTGAGGTTTGATGTAAGCAAGAAATATCGCAGATCAAAATATGATGAAACACTTTAGAACGTTAAAGGTAAATTGTGTGATTTCTCCATAATAGCTGTTTTCGAAACTCTCCTGAGACTCAAGCAATTGATTAAGCAGATCAAGCCTCTTTGGGATCTATCTTTATTAATAATATTACTGACTTTTGAGCAGCAGAGTATAGATTTATTTTTCTTATTTTATTGTTGATTTATGATACCAAATTAAAGAAAAGTTCCCACTGCCTGATGTATGGACACAGTGATGCAGAACAATTCAAAGATGTAACAAACAAAAGCAGAAAGTTTCTTGTTCTTGCTCGGAAAACTAATCGGCGTAAAAGTCTTATACTTTTGAAATCTAGTAAATGGTCCATAGCATCTGTCACAAGATAATGAGTCTTGGAGATTAATCGGGGGCCATTCATTGATGGGGCATCAAACTCTGCCAGCATATGTAAGACAGATGAGACACAATGTACTTTGTCTCACCAGAAAATGCTTCCTTTTATGATCGGCTTAAACTTCTTTCATTTTATTCACTCTTTGTTTTTCATTTAGTTCCATCTGTCAGCTGTTGCGTCTTTGCTGTAAGTATACTTTTGATTTGGATTTTATCATCATTCCATTAATGATTTTGTCTTGCTTTTACTGTCACCCTATCATTCTTTAAGATGCAAAACCATTAGCAGTCTTACTCTACTTGAAGGGTATCATATATGGATGCACACAGTATGTGCCCGGCATAGCTGATAAATCACTCTGTGTTCCTTGCCTTCCTGCTTGATAAAATGTGGACTGTCCATGTTGAATAATCACAGGCTTTCTTGAGTATTAGCTTGGGACTGGCTGGGCTGATTAATGGTTTGGTTGTCTGAAAGCATGTCTGAAATGGGCTGGGCAAGATTAATCGTGCCATTCACACACTGGCAGCACCGGTGACCAAGAGGCCAGAATGTCTTCTGGATCTGATGTAGTCACCATGCTACATGTTCTTAAATTCTCCCGTTCATGAGGTTGACAAAATACACTGAGGAACACTGCCATGGTGAAATGGTTAAATGTGAATGTTAAGGGTTAGAGGGTTTAAATTTGTAGGTCTGCTTCTGCTCAGCCAGTGGCACATATTTGCTGTATTTGTAATGTGCAATATTATTACTGCAAAATACTATATTGCATATTTGCTGTATAAATATCTCTCTCTCTTATATCAGCC
>JAUCNO010000425.1:11715965-11726949 GCA_032353835.1 Enteromius viviparus
GTACGAATTAGTACGAATTGGCACAAATTTGGCACCTCGTACGAATATGTACGAATTGCTCGTGAGACTGTGTTGGGGAGACACAGATGTTCAGGTTTCTCCTAAAATATTTGATTGGATTCAAGCTCAAGTCTGGGCCAATCAAGAACATTCACAGCATTGTCTATAAGTCCTTTTTTGCTGTGTGTTTAGTGTTGTTGTACTGTTGGTAGCTGAACCTTCGCCCAGTCGGAGTTTCTGAATGCTCTGGACTGGGTTTCCTTTAAGGCTCTCTATATTTTGCTGCACTCAGTGTTTCCTCGTCTTTATGAGTCCCTCAGTCCCTGCTGCTGAAAAAACAGCCCCACAGCATGAGGCTGCTACCAGCACACTTTACTTTTGGGATGGTACTCTGCAAGAGATGAGCAAAGCTGGTTTCCTTCAAACATACTGCTTAAAGTTGAGGTTCATCAGACCAGACCAGATAATCTTGTTTCTCAGAGTCTGAGGATCCTGTTACTGTTACTTTTTTGTACAGTCCATGTGTGTTTTGATGTGTCTTAAAGTGCTGCTCGATGTTTGTCCTTTTGTAGGTTTCTTCTGTCTCCACATGTGATCATAGAGCTCAACTAGAGTAACCATCAGGTTCTTGGTCACCACTTTAACCAAAGCCCTTCTTCATCAGTTGCTCAGTTTGGCCAGGAAGAGTCTTAGTTGGTTTAAACTTCTTCCATTAAGGTTAACATAGACTACATGCTTCTTTGATCCTTCAGTGAAGCAGAATGTTTTTCAGATCTCTTCCACAGATGTGTGGCTTGGTTCAAACCTGTTTCTCAGCTCTTTAGGCAGTTCCTTTTTTACCTCAATGCAGGGTTTGTTCAACTGAATTTGCCACAGGTTCACTTAATGCAGTAACATCTATAAGCAATATGAATGTTTTTGAGCTAAATATCAACTGTCCTAGATAAGGGTATGAATACTTTTGCAGTGGAATCATTTTAGTGTTTTATATGTAATACATTTGGAAAGATGTTAAGAATGCCACTTTTAATCCTTGAATAAAATCAATTTCCTTTTTTATCTTATCTGTTTTTAACATAATAAGAAATGTGTTCTGAGCAGCAAATTAGAATGTATTAAAATGTTTTATGAAAGCTCATTTGACACCAAAGACTGGAATAATGGCATTTTATTAAAAAAAATAAACAAAACATTTCTTTGGCCAGTAGTGTGTGATGCAGATTTACATACAGTGATTCCTCAAATACATAACATAATTCAAAAACTTTAAATACTAAAATAATACAGTTTTCTTACCCGTTCAGTTCATGAATAATAGAACATGATCAATATGAAGACAAAAAGCAACATAAACAATTATTTATTTTTTAAAATTAATTACGTTTTCAATTTCCCCATTGTTAACTGTGGCACAGAATCACTTCTCCTTCAGCACCACTCGGACATGAAAGGCCAAGAAATAATCTAAATGACCTGAAAGTTGAGTCACCTTTATTAAAACTTTATACAGTAAGAATGACAGGATAAAGAGAGTTATATAAATGTTAAGCAGGGCAAGAGTTGGTGACCTTTAAAGTGTTGAATAATTATTCATTTTAAAGCCATTTGACCAGACCACTCACCTGAAGACCTTTGAAAATGAACAGGCCTGATGGTTTGGTTTTGGAGTCATTGCTACTGCCTCTTTGGGTTTGACTGTATTTTTTGGACAGGACTGCAGCAGATGAAACCCTTGGCAATGTGAAAGGGAGACAGCAGGTGAGCCTAAGATGGATGGTTGAGGTTGAAAATGGCACTGATGTGGCTGGTCATGGATCAAAAGCTTTGTGTGATTGGATGAGAATAAACCAGGTATAGCCCTGGAGTCGTGAATGCATTAAAACTAAATGTGTAGCTCCTTTAAATTTCATTTCACTTTCCTTCGGTATTCTCTTACACCGTGATTATCAAAGAAAAAGAAAAAATTAGAAAAAAAACGTAATTTTATAGACAAATATTTAATTTTTTTTTTTTTTTTCGTTCAGGTCCCATTTTCCTGTTCCCTATAGCCAAGAACAGAGTGTAAAACATGAAATAACAATAATGTCATTTCTGCTGGTTAAGCAGGCTGAACATATTAATGCTATGGTCCATTCTCTGGATTGCTAGCATGAAATTACTGCAAAAGTCAGTTTAGTTTGAATTGGTGAGAAAGGGCATTACTAATGTAATCCGCTTGAAAAGTAATGACCTACTCTGTACTGGACTAAAATGCAATTTAGTCATCAGAAGAATAATATAATAGTTGAAAGTTTAAAATGAAAAATGGCTATATAAGTCATTTTGAAACGGTATGCTAAATGTAATCAAAAGAATTTAATCTTTTAGTTATACTGGAAGAAATTATTTTATTCAGTTCTGTTTTAAAGAAAAAATGTCTAAATAATATTGATATAAAAATCATATATCAAATATCACCATATTAAGTAATATTTAAAAATCTAAACAGCTATTTTTATTTTTTCCTATTCTTCATTTGTTTTTATTGATTACAGATCAAGAGAAAAATACTGAAAATGTGTGCTTGGAAAAGTTTCTGAGAATTATAGTTTGGTTTGCTGTTATGTTTGTGAAGTCATACAGCAATAAAAGGGGGATATATAGGAAAAGTGTCTCTGTTATTTCTTTATGTCTGCTGTCTTCAGGATGAGATGGTGTGTTACTGGAGTAGATCTCAGTCCATCTCTAGATCAGGAAAGCAATAAGCCGTAGCAGAGCTCTTACTGTGTTATGGAGAAATATGAGAGCGGGTACCCTTATTAA
Source organism: Enteromius viviparus (assembly GCA_032353835.1). Classification (NCBI taxonomy): domain Eukaryota; kingdom Metazoa; phylum Chordata; class Actinopteri; order Cypriniformes; family Cyprinidae; genus Enteromius; species Enteromius viviparus. The sequence goes on from JAUCNO010000425.1 coordinate 11,718,768, forward strand.
ATGTATCAAAGCCATTTATCCTTGTCAAACAAAATTCTTTTATCAAGCTACAATTAATTTCATGCTTAAATAATTTCTGCTTTATCTGACCCACTATTACATGGTATTTGTCCGGCACTGTGAAATTTCTACCCTAAGCTGTGTTCACTGCATAAAAGGTTAGCATTTGATTTTATATTTGTTTTTGATGCTGACATTGTGAGTTACAAAGGAGAAATGGCGAGTATTTAATCTGTAAAGGTTCTATATTTGATAAATGTAAGTTTTCTTTTGCCATATGGCACTTTATCTATTACATACTATGGAAATCGTACAGCATATTTTTTGAGCACAGAAACCGCTGTTTATTTTTATCAAAGAAAAAGTTTGAAAGTTTTACTCTGATTGGACCTGCTTCAAAATGAGATATGCATTAATGCATGCAGCACATCACCCCTGTATACTTGACTTATCAGCTAGTTGTCAACTGCTTCAGGTGTACTGTAATTCTTCAGATTTCTCCAGGAGTGTGCGGTGTTACCGCTCACATGGCAGGCCATGTATCAGGTCGAACTGATGTACGAGGTCGTATTAATAGGAAATTTTTAATTATGAACAAACTCAAATTGGCTAATGGGAGGTGTTGGTGGTTAAGAAATCAAGGAACAGGGATGTTTGAATAGGGAATTGGTAGATTGATTGAAATCTGCAGCAATATGACTGCGTATTTTATGGCTCTGTGATTTTTGCAGCATCTTGGGAGATGCCGGGATTTTTTAAACCGTACTGTATTAATTAATCATCACAGCTCTGCAGGATTAATAGAGAAAAATCTGCAAAAGTTTTGGCTGAACTGAGTTATCTAAGGTTGTACATTTAAATTTGGGAGGGCCTTGTGGTTGTTTATAGGGAAATATCAGGTTTTTAAGATTTCATGCTGTTAAATATATAATTTGTAAAACTAATGGATCTTTTTTTTTAACCCTCAAGTTTTATTTTGGCCACTTGCTTGAGAGGATTTTCCCCCCTGAAAATAAAGGTTATTTTTTAGCATTTTATCAGCTAATGTTGGAATATGCTTGGCCAAGTAAATTATAAGAAAAAAAAAAAAAAAAAAACCTTTTGCGATTTTTTTTTTTTACCCCTTAAAACACCGGATTACACTTGCAGTGTTTTAAGTCAAAAATAACTGGCCTAAAAATATATATATATATATATTGGTATCTATCAACCTGTTATCTTTCAAGTGGCACATGTTTTGTTTTTTTCTTTCTTTTTTAAATTTGAGCTGATTGATTGTAGGCATCATTGATTTGTATTTGTTGAGTGAACACTGCGAAAAAATAATGAATTGTGCTTATTTTCACACAAATATATATATAAACTGATAATTGAGAAACAATTAGACAAAAAGATTGAATCAGAAATTTGTCAAAATAGCATATTGATAGATTTACAAGCCATTTTTTAAAGGCCAGTCATTTGACATGAAACATCAGAAACACTGCAAAAGGGTAAAAAAGTATACAATTTATGTGAATAAAGCGTATTTCAAACAACCTGTGCAAACACTCATCATACCCTTTGTAATATGCACTGTCTAGGGCTGAACAGAAAAGAATTGATGTGTGTGGCAAAAGCTTGAGTAAGCTTACCTGTTGAAGAGAAACTCTTTAGGTTCTTTGTCTCTATTGAAACGCAAACATTCCATTAAATCGTTGTAAAAACTCCTACAGTGTAATCAAGGTTTTACCTTGTTGTCTATCTCTGCATATTTTGGCAAGTCTTTGAATGTTGGCTTATGCTTATGTAACCAGATCTGTATTTCTTTTCCAATGTAAGTATTGTGTAACAAAATATAGGATAAAAGCAAAACAGTGTATATATACTGGAGAAATGGGATATGCTGCACAGCAAGGCACACAAGTAAGATTTTACTAAAAAACACCATGTCTAAGATGATCCGCAGGGATTATGGATTTAAAGTCAGGTAAAATGGCCAAATAGCCTGAGGGTAGAAAGTGTTGTGCTGTCTGACTCAGATGCTTTTGAGACTTTTCTCAAACATAAATGGTTCAAATAGGCCAAAACATGGATGAATAGGGGAAAACATTGATAATTGGAATAAAAAAGATTTCTCGGTTACCAAATCAGTACATTAGAACATTTTATAATGATGCATTTATTACGTATTATGTAACACAAAGGTTTTTTAATGATAGACTGGAGTTATGGTTGCTATCTTTTAATTGTTGTTTGAAAATATATAAAAATGCAAAACTATGGCTTCAAAAAAGCTAATTTTGACTGTCGCTTGCAAATCCTTGTGAAAGGTAGAAATGAACTTCCATAGAAAATTATGGTAACACATACGAATACTTATTCCCTATTAACTACAACTTTTCTCTCAATAAATTTCTAATTTGCTGCTTTTTAATAGTTAGTAAGGAAGTTGTAGTTGGACTATGTAGAATGAGGTCATGTAAAATAAGGCATTAATTTGAGCTTAGTTAGTACTATTAAATGGCTAAAATTTTGCATGCTAATAAGCAACTAGTTTTCAAGCAGTATTTCAAACAGTTATATTAACGATTTTAATTAGTATTCTTTAAAATCACATTTTTTATGTGAATGCAAAAAAGTTTTTTCAAATGATCAGTGCTTGTATTCGTTAATCATTCTAATCACAACGTTCTAAAGTGTAAACGAAAGATGCAATCTGCTGCAATCTCTTCTGCATGGTACAATAGTGAATATGTAAATATTTATGGGCAGCATCCCTAGCTGAATACAGAATTAGGTGCCTCTTGGACTGATTTATCAGGATAATGAGAGGCGGTAAAGGACATACTAATTGGTCTGCTCAAGACACTTCATCCCACCACCGTCTCTATCTCTCGCTCTCTCACAAACAATCAAAAAACCAACATGTGCAAAGAGAGTTCTGTAATCGGCTAATGTCTCCTCACTTCAAGGTGGCGCATTATTTCCAACAAGCATATCAGACTTTAAGAGTCAAAAAGTCAGCCATGATTAACCAGAAATATGCTCAATATGCGCTGTCTGTCTCCTCATGAAGATGAGAAATAGCTGCTCATGTCAATTCAGATTCTAATATTTTAGACAAGAGGACATTTCTCTCCTACACTTTTTGTTTATGTTTTTAAAATTCTGAAAAACAACTGAAAGGCTGTATTTGTTTTCTTTGCAACAAATCCTGTCTTCTGTAGGCTCTGGAAGACTCCCAGTTCAGCTGAGGAGATGAAGGGGACAATTGGTCAGGGGAACATAAAAGCATGTTTCATCTTCTCTCACTGCCAATTAAAATGGGATAAATTGGAGGGTGGGCTGAAGGGTCCATAAGATCATGACATATGTGGCTTTATAAAGACTGAGGAATGAGCTGCATCATTTAATTTAAATCCAAGCAGGCTTACATTGGTCTGCATGGGGCAAAGTGCACAATTAGAGCTTAGCAGATGGATCTTCACGTATAATTATGAAGACTTAAGCCGGGTCTGCGTTTACAGCACAGCAAATCCACAAGTTCTTTGAAGAAATGTTACAGTATGGTATATGATGTACCTAAATAATAAAATGTTAGGATTTACTGTTTCTTCACCATATATGGTTCAGCAATAAACCACTACTGCTGTTAGCTGCTAATTATGTCTTAAATATGATCATAAATATGCATTATATTATTATTAATAATAATGAGGATATATAAAACTGGATTCTGCTTGGCAGAATGGGGTGACTGCACCTAATATGATATTTATATGGCTGTAGCATTTATTAAATTGGGCGCTGGGAAATATGCAAGTTGTCACATGTCTCTTTCCGCCTCTCTTTCCAGCAAATATTTCACTTATTACATTTTATATTAAATTCTAATATACTGCAGTTCTTTTTATACGTTCTTGAACATATTATGGAAATATCAGAAAGGAAGATGATGAATGCCATATGGACAATGTATCTTTTTCTGAAAGCATTATTGAAAATTAGCCAAAAAAAAAGATTGTTAATATTTACTTTATCATAGATATTGTACCAGTGCATGGTTCCGTTTATAAATATTGTATATTTTCAAGATTTACTTAATAACTGGTCAAATGCAGCCTACAGACCTAAGATAAGCCCAGTAATTCAACAAAAAAGTAAAATGAAAGACTTTTTCAGGATACTGTATTAGCTAAAGTTTTATGGTTGTCTGTATTTATCACTACTTATTACTGTTTGAATGATCTGAAAGCCGAGTCCATTTTCTGGTAGTGATGTGCCCATTATCATAACGCATTAGAAATAATGTGTATATTATCAGTAACAATTTCTTTGGAATCACTCTCACAATAGGTTTGTTCTAAATATTGTCTTTTGATAGACTGGAGTCCAATTGAAGTTAATGAGTGCTAAGTTTGTTGTCATATTCTAGGATATGAGTTTTCAGATAACAGTGCATGAATGCATTATTATCAGCTGATGTCCTCCGCTCTCATTCTAAAGAGTCTTGTCTCATTAACGGTCACATAGATGCTTATTCAAGGTGACTTCCATTGCATTCAATTACCTTTAACTTCATCACTCCACCTCAGCCCAGGAAAATAATCAAAGATTGCTTTACATTTTATAAATAGACTTCCCTAACTCCCTTCAGGATCTTCAGAGTCTGCCACGGTGAGTGGCATTGCATAATTTTCCATACAAATGTACTCACAAAGCCATTAAACAATAAAGCCCTCAGACTGGGATGGGCGGCAGTGTTTTTCTCTTCTTTCTAGGAACAAAGTGGTTCATTTTTATGCCAGATGCATCTGGACACGAACACATTAATAAGCCATAGTGCTCTGCTGGTGCCTCTTGACGGAGAGCTTTGTCAAATGGCTTCACTTATATGTCAGTTTCTCACCAGGTAGTCATATTGAACTACACAACAAGCGCAAAACCAATACACCGAATGAAACCATCATCCATGCCAGAATTAGTAGCACCCTTTTTTTATGAATGTTGTGACACACCCCATGTGGTGATCGGTGTGCCATATGCCTGCAATTCTTTAACCGCCATCCCCTTTTGAACTCCTCTCAATGAGTAATGGCTCAAGTCCTCTTTGCTGCACTCTTCTCTCCACCTCCTACTGTTTCTGAGAGAAAAATGCTTCTCATTATAGCTCAATTATTCAGGAGAGGCACTGGCATACTTCATTGCCATTAACTTCACACTTCAACACTGTAGGGCAGGTTTATTTGGGGGTGGAAAAAAATCAAGCTAACCTCTACAGCGAGGTTACGATAAAAGTAACGCTGAATGACTTGTTAGACAAAGGTATTATTTCATGAAACATAATTTTGTGATTTGTCTCTTTAATGTATTAGAGATACACCTTAAAAATATATGTTTTTGCCACAATAACAATAAACATGCAATTCTACTACTGATAAGAAATTTCTACAATTCTGTGTGTGTGTGTGTACAGTCATGGGCAAAAATATTGGCACCCCTGCAAACTAGAAAATACAACCATTCTTGTTATGTACTACTAGGAAATACACGTGAAACGAGAGAGCACTCTTCAAGTGCTTATTTTTCTCTTGAAATATACTACTCTAGAACTTACGGTGTTTCCGTACTCATCACATAACATAGGAGGGTGAGAGAACACAGGACATTCGCATTTCGTAAATACACATCAAATTTCCAGCCTCCTATTTTTTAATTTTTTTAAATGGTCTTGCAAACATAGAGATACCATGTATCTTACAACAACAATTTAACACAACATTTTTTTTTTATTTAGGGAAAGAGGGTAGACTACCTCAATTCCCTGACAACCTCTGGGAATTATTCTGCCACAATGCTGTGGGATTGTCTCTAACTAGAGTGTCAGTCTATTAGGAGGTCGACGTTCTCTCTGAGGATATGGCCGACTCATCGTTATGCTCTCTGTCACAGTTTTTTTTTTTACTGAGGTATGATTTGACAAGGGTATTGACGGACTTGTACTTGGAATGATCTCTTTCATCAGACTTGGTGAAGTTTCAGCCAGTTCGTTTTCATGGGTTGGTGCAGAATAATGCTCGGGCGGCTGATGGTAATCTGGAGCATTTTCGTGGGAAAGATCTGTTGTCACCTGTTCTTCCGAGTTGTCACCTGAATTGCCAGCTAGTAACTGGTCTACATGTCTTTTCCAGATGAGATGACCATCAGCGAATTCAACAGTGTAAGGCACTGTTTGTGCAATCACAACTTCGGGTAACCACTTGATACTGTTAACTTTTGACATGCACTGTATGATTTGCTTTCTCCCCGATCTCAGAGTCCACAACTGGCCACCAAAGGTAGCTACGAGCAATTTCCTTCATTCTAACTACTCTACGGTGTCCATAATGAAGCTCCTCCAGTATTCGTTGTCTCAGTGGTGGTGGATTTATGACTCTTGTGCTTCACAGTAGGCAACCAGATTCAGTTGTTAGTTTACTCCTCCTGGTCACATAAGGCCTTAGGAAAGTTGACATTTCTCCCACTTCTCCTCTGAGCACAAGATCTAAAACCTTGAACATCACTGGGTCAGTATGTGTGCTTTTTTTATATGAGCTGCCGCCACCTCTCTGAAATAGAAAATTTCTGCCTTGACTTCTGGATGAGTAGTGGGCAGTGGCAGGCGAGAGAGCCCATCAGTATTAGCATGATGCTCAGATCGCCTGTACTTAATATCATACTGATGCGGAGATAGGAGGGCACAACGCTGCATGCTTGCAGAGGCAAGTAATGGAATGCCGGACTGTGGACCAAAAATAGAGGTGAGAGGTCTGCGGTCTGTTAGTAAAACACAATAGCAAGTAGTTGCATTCTGCCTTGCTTAAAGTTTGTGATGCGAAAGCGATGGGCTTTACCTCCCCTTATAGCATAATTTGTGACACCACCGTTCCCACGCTATAGACGCGTCACATGCCAGCTGCACCGGTAGAGCGGGGTTGAAATGAGTGAGGGCTTCAGACTGGGCTAAGGCTGTATTGACTTCAATGAAAGATTCCTCGCATTTCTTGGTCCATTTCCACTTTTTTGATTTATTCAGTAGGCCATGCAATGGGTTCAGCCTGTTAGCTAGAATTGACACACATTTTGCGTGATAAGTCAACAGCCCTAAAAATGACCGAAGCTGACCCACATTTTGTGAAGCTTCCACAATCACCTTGACTTTCAAGGCTGCCTTATGTAGCCCTGAACCATCAATAATGTGGAGACTGAGGTCTCTGCAGAACAAATGTGGGCGTTTTTCAATTTCTGGATGTTTCTCAACCGCGGGATATTTTTCAACCATGCAATTAAAATGATCCCCCTGACTTAAGCCTAACCCTAAACCTACCCCTTACTGTGACGTCAGCCAATCAGGAACACGGGTTGAAAATGGCCCGATTGAGTACCTCCCATTACAGTTGCTGCAGAGACCTATACTTGATAATGTGGCCCAAATACTCAACAGCAGGGCAGAAAAACTCACACTTGTTCTTTCTGACTTTCAGTCCAAAACACTGCAGTCTTTGCAAGGTGTCTTCTAGGTTACTCAAATGTTCTTGCTCATCCATTCCAGTAAGCAGCAAATCATCAAGGTAACACTGCACCCCAGTCAGCCCACTGAGAATACAATCCATAGCTCTTTGGAACAGTGCAGGCGCTGAGCTAATCCCAAATAGAAGTATCTGATACTTTTACATTCCTTTATGTGTTACAATGGTAAGGAGATCTTGAGTGCTTGGGTCCACATGCATCAGCAAGTATGCCTCGCACAAATCTATTTTGCTGAATGTTTGGCCTCCAGCAAGACCAGAAAAGAGATCCTCAATAAGCAGCAAGGGGTACTGTTCTGGGATCAGAACCGGTCACCTTGAAATCTCCACATAACCGAAGTGACCTATCCTTCTTCATGACCGGTACAATAGGAGTAGCCTAGTCGCTCATTTGTACTGGTCGTAGAACTCCAGCTGTGACTAGTCTCTCCAGTTCTTGGGTTTAAGTGCATATGCTACAGGTCTGATCTTCAGACACTTTGGTTGACTGCCTGGCTTCACTGTCAGTTTCACTACAATGATCCTCATACTTCATACAGTTCATCACAGAACGTGACTTAGGCCCAATCCCAATTCTATTTTCTACCCCTTTGCCTACCCCTCGCCCCTTCCCCTTGTCCCTTAAAATAAAG
>JAUCNO010000425.1:11773088-11784878 GCA_032353835.1 Enteromius viviparus
TAATTGACTCCGGACCGTTAAATTATTAGAAAAATAATGCACACCCGAGGTGGTGATGCGGTCACGACGCGAAGCGGAGTGTGCATTTTTCTAATAATTCAACGGCTCGTCGTCAATTATTCCTTACTTGTAACATCCAGTATCTGTTGATGCTCTGTTTCTTTCTCACACTGGCCAGGTCTGTGTATTTCTCTCCGCAGTAGCTCTGAGCTTCAGCCCAGGTCCTTTCCTCAGATACCCATACATATTTCTGTGTTACCTAAGATTCCACAGAGTTTCATTCAATTTAGGTCTATTCTTTATCTTTATCTGGCCCAATATAAAGAGCTTTTGTGAGTTCAGGCAGTGGATTAATGCAAAATCACATGTGAGCATTAAAGAAATACTCCACTTTTTTGAAAGTAGGCTAATTTTTTAACTACCCTAGAGTTACCATTTTTTAATCCATTCAACCAATCTCCGGTTCTGGTCGTAGCACTTTTAGCATAGCATAGATCATTGAATCTGATTAGAGCGTTCGCATCTCTCGCTCAAAAATGGCCAAAGATTCTCAATATTTTTCGTATTTAAAATTTGACTCTTCTGTAGTTACATTGTGTACTACGACTGACAGAAAAATGTAAAGTTGCAATTTTCTAGGCTGATATAGCAAGGAATTATACTCTCGTTCTGGTGTAATAATAATCAAGGAACTTCTCTGCCGTACCATGGCAGCAGCAGGCACAATGTTACCATTACCTGGTTTGCTTGTTGTTCATTTTTAGTGGTGGGCAGATCAGTGTATTTCTCTACAGTATCTCTGTCCAAGTCTTGGATTCATTCACAAAGACATAATGATGAGGCAGACGTAAGCTGAAGCTGGATGAAAAGTTTCGTCAACAGTTTACATTGTGCAGGGTTTTCTTGATGGTTTGGTTTTTGATTAGTATCATCTTCACACAGTATTTATAGTAACTTACAGAAAATGGGTAGGATCAGGCCAGTAAATGCTTATGACATCATAAAACATGTCTGATCACATAGCTGCCCTGTCAGATTTGAGTCTGCATACTGCCATTACAGACCGAAGAATGTGCTGTTACAATACATGAACTCAACTGGATAAAGAATTTATTTTAGATGTAAATAAAGATGTTCCTCATTCTCTCTCTCTCTCTCTCTGTCAAGACATGTGTGTAACATTCATATTAGTTTTTGAATCAGTCATAGTCAATGTAGGCAGCCAAATTCCATCATCTCCTTGTGATGGGCTTTGACGCAGTGGGAGCAAGAAGATGCCGTTGTCAAAAACATTCTTCTTTAACTGGCAAAAAACATATTTCAAGCAGCAGCTGCAGCAATGAAGAAAACGAGACCAGCAGCTCTACAGTCATCTTGCCAAGGTGCATCTTCTTCATTTACTTAATTAGTGTGCTCGGCAAGACCGGCTTGTGCTTGAGCGCCACCAAGCCGTGTACTGTAGCTTTAATATCTTACAGTAATTGAACAAAGGTCTCATTGGTCGGCCAGTTTTTAACGTGACACGTCAAACCGAAAAATTGAGACACAGGTGTTTTGTTTTTTTCTTTACACTTTGACATGTCACGTTTTTACACTTGGGTGTGCACACTCACATTGGCGCACTTTGTTTGGCCAAGAGTCGTTAAACGTTGGTGGCATTTACTACTTGTAGCTGATATAAATAATTGTAATTAGTCATAGTTAATTGTATTAAGAATTAATGGGTTTACTGCAGCTAAGATCCAATGAGACAAAAGGTTTAATTACTTAGATTTTTCATGGTAATCACATGGACATTAAGTTTTAATAACAAAGGTACAGTCAATCTGCTATATGTCGTTCATTATTTAAAACAAAAGAGAATGTTAAAATACATATAAAAATCATATAACATTGATCAGATGTGATTATTATTCAGGTAATAACATGTACAATACAGAATTTCAGTTATTGCACAAAACATGCAGATGTTCAGTAATAGTTTTGATAAGGCATAAAACCCAAACCATTTTAATGTTCTGGAATGCTGCTTTTTCTCTCATGGGTTGATTTTGTGATAATTTCTCAAATTCATGGTAACATTTCTGGGAAGTCCTTGTCTTACGAGTTCTTCCTGGAGCTGAAATATAATTTGTTCTATGTGAGATATTTATGACCTAATCTACGACTAGATATTGCTGCTGCATTGACATGTCTCTCACCTGTAGAATCACCAACTTCTCAATCTGAGACTCTGACAGATTCTCCAGACTTGTAACTTCCACTCTCAGTCCCATCACTAATAATGAACAAAAAACTGTAAGTAGTGTATAAATACTCTAACATCTTATTTAAAATATAAAATATAAACATATAGAAAATACTTGACTAAGAAGAGTACAGTACAGATCGAATATCTGCATAAACACACCATACTTATCTGATTGATGCATCAATATGATGTTTATCATGTCCAGCAGAAAGCAAACAGAAGACTGGTGTTAGTATAGTAAAACCATTTGTGAGTTCATATAAAGACACATAGTAAAGAACAGATAAACAATTTTATATGAATTTCCTTGTTTTCCCCGGGTGTTTATTCTTTTATTTCATTATAGTACTGTATGCAGTATATTTACTCACCACTGTAACAGAAGAAAGGCAGTCTCTCAAAGCAGCTCTCATCTGTCCACTGACCAAAATATTGTAAAGACACAGCTGTGCAGTGTTGAGCTCCATACAGTCCTCGGACACTTGCACCATTATCTGGTTGTGCAGCAACACCTTGAGTATATGGCAGCCAGTATGTGAAAGAAGAGTTGCTCTGGTCTGACCACAGTCTGTTTCTGTACAGACCAATCCATACATTATAACCATAATAATATCCATAACGTGTAGAGTTCAGTATCTGTTGACGCTCTGTCTCATTTCTCACAATGGCCAGGTCTGTGTATTTCTCTCTGCAGTAGCTCTGAGCTCCAGCCCAGGTCCTCCACTCAGTTACCAAAACATACTTCTGAGAGGAATTTCCTCTACCTAAGAAAAAAACACGTTGAAAAAAATAAAAAAACAATGATGGAAATCAGTTTATATATAAATGTGTATGATAAAAGACAAAAACAACAGCAACAGCAAAATAAATAAATAAAGAATAAAAATGGAAAATTACGGAACAATATAGGATCTTTGACTTCATAAGTAAAACACTACTAATAAGTAAAACTACTTTTTGATGTCTTACCATTATAGCAAACAAACAAGTTATAGTTGTCACATGAATAATCAAACCAGTTTCCGTTATAATCCATGTAAACACACAGTTCATTTGCTCCGTTGTTTGGTTCATGATACCAGTTTCTGAAATCTCGCTCTCCTTCTTGATAGAAATCATTGTCTTCCAGTGACCATCTCCAGCTGTACACATCATCATACAGTCCAATCCAGGCTGAACCATTGTAACTCCCATTAACTGTGTTATTCAGTCTGTTCATTTCCTCCATGTTATCAATGGTGGCCAGATCAGTGTAATTCTGTCTGCAGTATCTCTGAGCTTCAGTCCAGGTCAAAGACTCATTCACAAAGTGAGGGATGATCCTGATGCTATCGATAGAAGAAACAAATTAGGTTTTATACATGTGTGTTTTTGTATGTGTTTTGATTAAATCACACTGTCTTGGATGAATTCAGTGGAGTCAAAAATCTGAGACTGTTATCAAAGATAACAAATTGTTCAAAAAAAAAAGTTCACTATTTTTTTGTCATGACTGCATACCAAATACAATGGACTATAAAACAGATTAAATCAGTTTTAAATCTGTCATGTTGGAGAAAGAACATAAAAGTATTTCTCATTCTTGCCATATAATGGCATCCAACAAGGGAACTGAACTTGCTGCTGTAGCAGAAGAAAGGCTTGCTGAATACACAGATCTCATCTGTCCATCAGCCTGAATTTCTGAATGATACATATTGATTGATATTCATACTCATAAACCTGTTAAAGACATTATCTGGTTCTGCCTGTGACCAAGGAATGTGTGGCCTCCACTTTAGATAGAATTCTGACTGTTTGACCAAATCCTGTTTCTGTACAGTCCGATCCAGAATCCATATCTCTGTGATGTTTAAAGGATGATCTGGTTCTTAGTCTAATTTCTCCCATGTGTGGAAAGTGTGTACAGTCATTTGTGGTTTACGAGGACACAAATGTGTATAATGACATGGGTACTATAATGTAAACATGGTTTATGGAGGACACTTCCTGTGTTCCCCATAAAACAAAAGGCTTTAAAAACATACTAAACAGTGTTTTATGAAATTCAAAGAGTGCACACAGTTTCCTGTATTTGCCTGCATCATACCAAAAGTTTACATGATCAGTGTAATTACCATAACATTTACATTTGTAAGTTCTAAAAGCTTAATTTATTTGCAGATTTTGATTAGACTTTGAAACCAAGATTTTCAATATATTCTTTAACCTCATTAAACTGTATGTCTGTACTTTCTTGCAATCAATAGGATAAAATTGAAGCAATATGGGATAGATGAGATGGATTACATTGTTCATGACATAAAGGTGTCTCATCAATTACTCACCCTCATGTTGTTACAAAATAAGTTTTTTTCTTCTGTAGAACATCCAATAAGATCTTTTGAGGTTATTATTTAATAGATTAAATAATAATTGATTAAATTAATTCATTAATTTATTAATTCATCCTTTCGTTTATTCATTTAATTCCATAAAATGCAGAAATGTACAGATTTGGAATGACATGTGGGTGAATAAATGATGAATTAAAAATGTTGGGTGAACTATTAGCCTACAGAATGATAACTATAATGGAAACTACATTATCATCCGCACCAATGCACTAAAAATGTTTTTTCACCCACTAGCTGGAAAAATTGTTCTAAAAGAGATTACAAAGGTGCTATTCTTTATAATTGTTATAGTATTTTTTTTTATTGTCCTTAGTCTAAACGGCCTTTGAGATCTACTCACCACTGTAGCAGAAGAAAGGAAAAGCATAATCGCAGTATTCATCAGTCCATTTTCCAGATTCATTGAATGAGACTGCGGTGCAGGATCCTGAAGAATCTGGTTGATATGTGTTCCAGTAAGTAAATGAGGAGTTGCTCTGATCTGACCAAGACCAGGGTCTTTACAGTCCAATCCAAATATTCTGATGATAATAATAATAATTAATATTTCTTAATAAATACTGGATCTTCTGGTTTTCAGTCTCATTCCTGATACTGATGAGGTCTGTGTAGTGTTCTCTGCAGTAACTCTGAGCTTCAGTCCAGGTTCCGTACTGGTTACTGATAACATAAGTTGCACTGGCATTTTCTCTTCCTGAAAAAAATATGAATATCAGATTTAGAGACAGGATGGTTTAGTTGTTTGTTCACCATCTTATGTGCTTGTGTGATAGAATAGCTCACCATCATAGCAGACTGTAGGATAAAATCCATTGGAGCAGCTTGCTGTATCCCATATCCCATTGCTCATATAAACACACATTTGTCCTGCATAAGAGCTTGGTCCTGGGTTATACCAGTTCCTAAAGTCTTTCTCTCCCACCTTGAAGAAATCACTGTCCTCTAGAGTCCATTTCCAACTGTTCAGATCATCATAGAGTCCAATCCAGGCCAAATCAATGGAATCAGAATTCACCGTGTCCATTAATTGTAAAGACTGTTGGTCATTTTCAATGGTTGCCAGATCAGTGTATTTCTGTCTACAGTATCTCTGAGCTTCTGCCCAAGTCTTGGATTCATTCACAAAAACATACTGAGGTGCACACAGCGTGAGGGGAATGAAACCTTTTTAAAACACAAATGCTGTATATATTTAGCCATTAAATATAGGGTCAAACAAATATTTAATTGTATTGATTGTCTCGTTTTAAAAGATATTCTCCCTAAAGAATTTTCAGAAAATCATAATCTGAGTTAATTGTGACTGCTAATTCTGTAACTATGGTCACACATTTGTTGAAAATTGATAGAAAGTCGAACTATACAGTCACTACTCCAAAATTAAAATGGTATCCCATACATTGTTCACATATCTGTAGCTTATATATAGGGCCAAATAAATTTTTGCTCTACGTAGTACTTCAAAATAATGCGTCACCAAAGAATTCGGCATCACCCTGCGAGATCAAGATAATGTGCAAAGAATCAGGTCATTCCTGTGCTGGCACTGTTATATAGCTTTGCAAACTACAACTGTTATAGCTGTAGACACGCAATCAGTCATTGTACGGTAAAATAAATATCACATCAAAACATTCAGATTCATTAGCCACTAGTTAACAAAAATAATATGCAAAAACTGTTTAGAATTATGATAAAGTAATATATTAATTACCATTTTGTTTGTAGCATCAGCGAGACTAACAACATATATCTTGCTTTTTAGTTAAAATTACTGGAATCTAATCACACCTGAAATATTGCACACTTAAGCTTTTATGTTATCAATAACATGCATACAGACCACAGGCGGTGGTCACACTGTAATAGTCCAAATAGTCCATGATATTTATGATAGTTGTGATAAACATGTTTTTTTTATGTGGCTTTGTGAGCCATATTAATTCTGTAATTCATATAAAATACCATCTTTTTAAATCAAATTATTTTGCACATCATATATAATGGAGGGAAATGGTAAAGTGTATAAAAAATTATGAAAATTGTTCTGTAAGTACACTTTATTTATTTGTAGTAGGATAAAAAAATAAACTAAAGAAGAATTTCATTACCTGAGAATAGAACCAGTAGAAACATGGCTGTGAAGAAAAATCATGCTTGTTCATGATTGATCAATAAATGATATTTAACAATAAATGATACAGTAAAATATGTGAATATGTTAGTCAGTAAGGCTTATATTTACCTTTCATGTCTTCAAGTCTCCTCTCTTGTTTGTCAGTTTCTGTTTGTTATTTGTGAAGCTCTTTTTATGCTTACAACATCTTGAAAAATGTAGGCGTGGGTCACTTCTTTACAATAACCCAAATAGCATTAAGATATCTGTTAGACTGCATACGTAGGCTATTGTCACATTTTGTGGAGATAGAGAGAGATGATAATCTTGGACAGTATAGTCTTTCAATAATAATCCAAGCAAACACAAAATGAAACCAAATGAACTATAAAGGCAGGAAACAGGAAGGACCAAATAAGGGCATAAGGTAACATATAAGAAAACCAGGACATGGAGCACAAACAATGGGTCATGAGGAGCACAGTGCCAGGTTCACTATTGTTTACTCAATCTTTGACTCTATTGTGAAAAATCCCAGCCTCAAAAAATGATCTTGGACCCATCAAAACCAGCTCACAGAGGTGCTACAGAATATACATTTGTCTAAAACTTTTCAAAACTTTAGTAATAAGAAATTCTGTCTTTTGACATTTTCTTTTTCTCTATATTGTTTTTATTAGTTTATTATTATTTATCATTTATTGTCTGTTTTCTGTAATTATGTTTTCATCTTTTAAATTCATACAAAAGTAAAGCCACACTAAAACCATATATACTATACAAGACCCACAAAACAACCACAGCTTACTTTAAAAATGTCAAATTTTATTTAATTTTACAGACATAACTTGTTATGCATAACTTCAAAACACACAAAATCTCCCATCATCTTATATTCACATTTTTTGTATTCAAACCATACCTGCTATGCCTTTACACAAAAAACTATTAATTTTGTACAGCTGTATAAATTTACATAATTCTAGTGTTAATAGCTATACATTAATTTTGATATCAAGACCTTTACTGATTTAATAGGTCCATTTAGAACATTCTCCATCAGGGATTGATCTTACGATAGTCTCTTAAATTCATGGTGACATTGCTGAGAAGTCCAAGCTTCATCATCTCCTCTTGTAACTGAAAATAGAAGAGCTTATTGACAATCATGCACTTATATGATACGTCATAAGCATCAATAAGTATCAATTTTAATTTATTTATTTATTATTCACATTTAAAAGTAACCTATTTTTTGCACTCTTGCCTTATTTGACTCCATTCTTTTAAAATGTAATGTTTATGTATGTTAACATTGTAAATATGCATTACTGTAAATAAATCATTTTATGAAAATGTTTTATGAAAAAAAGTCATTTTGACTTTGACTCACCTGTATAATCACAAACTCTTTTATTTGAGACTCTGATAAATTCTCTAGGCTTGTAACATCTACTCGCATTCCCATCACTGATCAATAATAATAAAACATAATAATAAATAAAATGCAACAGGTCAGGTGTTTATTACATCCACACTATAGATTTTAAAGGTCAAAACTAAAGAAATTGTTAACTTGCTAACTCCAAGTCTTCTATTTATTAGCATTAATAAGCTGAAAACAGCAGAAACAAATAGATCAAAAGCATACCATACTCATCTAAATAGGTCGATGTGATGGTCATCAGGTTCAGCAAAAAACAAACAAACAGAAGGCTTACATTAGCAAACCTTTATCATAAATTTCATATGCTGTGCTTATTATGCAGACATTTTATTCTTCTTTTTATTTTACAGAATCCATATTTAACATCTGGGGTTTTTTTTCTTGTTGTTTTTGTGTGCAAGAGTCTGATGTTTATTCTTTTAATCCATTATGCTAGTACTATAGGTAGGCTATATTTACTCACCACTGTAACAGAAAAAAGGCAAACTGGCAAAGCAGCTCTCATCTGTCCAATGACCAAAGTACTGTAAAGACACAGCTGTGCAGTGTTGAGCTCCATTCAGTCCTTGAACATTTGCACCATTATCTGGTTCTGCAGGAAACCCAGGAGTGTATGGCAGCCAATATGTGAACGAAGAGCTGCTCTGATCTGACCACAGTCTGTTTCTGTACAGACCAATCCATACACTATACCCAGAATAATAACAATAATAATATCCATAATAATAACAAGAAGAGTTCCGAATCTGTTGACGCTCTGTCTCATTCCTCACACTGGCCAGGTCTGTGTATGTCTCTCTGCAGTACCTCTGAGCTTCAGCCCAGGTCCTCCACTGATTTACCCAGACATATTTTTGAGTGATGTTTTCTCTACCTAAAATAAAAACATGATTTTAAAAAGACCATTGATAAATTAAAACCCCATCTAAATGCATACATTTATATATGCAATACACTGATATTTACAATTTGAACATTGAAATTCTGTATGTGCTACATGTATTTGCTTGCATAAATAACACTCTTATTGAGACTGATGAAATTATTGACATATGATGTTTTTGGGTGGTACCTTGGGTTTTTGATAGAAGCCATTAAGCCAAGCTGAGACATGTGATGGAGATCTTACCACAATGACAGTGATGTTAGTAAAGACTTTTGACTACTTAGCAATTACTGTTTACCAAAAGGAAACTTAATATTTACAAACACACATGTCAGTTTGATGAAAAGTGAAGACATTCACGATATAGGACATGGAACGATATACCAACAATGCCATAACTCTAAGCCCTCGCCCTGTGTCTATGTCTCATCATACCACTAGGATGTAAGTGCTGATGGGGTCATGCGTGTGTCCAAACCGTAGTTATGGACAAAAGTGGAGGGCGTGGACCATCCCGCAGATGTCTGAGACTGGAACACCTGCCAAATAGGCCTTTGAGGCCACCATACCCCTTGTGGAGTGAGCTCTGACTACCATCGGCGAGTGGAGATCAGAGGTCTTGTAGCAAATTGTGATTGTCTCAACAATTCAACGACTGATAGTCTGGTAGCTTTTAGGTGGACCGACACACACGTAAAACTGGTCAGGCTTTCTCCACAAGGCTGCCTTGTGAACGTACATGTCCAGTGCTCGCACAGGACACATATAGTTAAACTTTTCCTTATCAGGATCCCTGAAGGGAGGAGGATGAATTGCCTGCAGCTCGATCGGGCATGATGCAGTGGAACTAAGGACCTTTGCTGTGTAACCTGCTCGAGGGTACAGAAAAACTTTTGCCAGTCCGGGCGCAATGTAAGGGATCACAGGGAATCAGACATGTAAGATTTTGATCAGAACATTGAAACATGAGGAGCCGAATTCCACAAAGATGTCTAGAGACAACAGGATGTCATAAATCAGCCCAGAATACCTCTTGTCAGCAGATCCAACAGACATTGTCACAGAACAGCTTGAACATTAACACAAAAGAATACATATTGAGAATCCCAACTCAGGAAGGAAATTGTCAATATTGTGAAAATAACCAAGATAATGGTCAAAGACACAGGACATCATTATCATTACAGGGGCAAAATAATTAAAGATTTTGTTGGCTGGATCTCCATCCCCCTATCTCAGGACCGGACTAAAAATTCCTGAGAAGACCTTTAACCTCTGGTTTTCACCAAAACTGAACTCACGTTTCACAAAACTGCCTTTTTATGCCTATTCAGGCCCGAAAATACACTCACTGTATACTAATCGCTGATATGCATAACTGCATATTATATGTATCCCACATATTTAATTATCATGTGTTAATCACTCATTGTATATGCAGTTTAAATAAATACCGAATGGTTTGTACTTTAATATCCGTGTTTAGTATGGCTTTCCTTCAATTTTCTTGCTTGAAATGTTTCTTTCCACCTATTCTTAGTCAATTATTAGTCATGTTATAGAAATCACGTCTAGAATTACACTCTGCAAGAGCGGGAAAACACTTGTAAATTTATGGTTTGGAAGGAGAGATGTCACCACACCCTGAGCTAGAATGATATCTATTGGTTAAAACACGATTTTGGGATGTGTGCAAAGATGAGTTTAAAAGCTCAGGACAATAATCAAATTAGCTCTTAGCCCTAGTTCTTAACTCTACGCTAAATATGCTCTCATTTTAGCTTTTCACTCTTAGCTTTTAGCCTTGGCTCTTAGCTCTTAGTCTATGCCTATGCTTTTAGCCACGTTTTTTTGCTTTCTTTAAGGAGACATACCACATGCTCCAATAGTCACGCCTGCTGCTGCCTAGCCACGATGAGAAGAAAACCAGTCTAGTCTTGTTTCTTTATTTCTTTTCTTTCCGTGAGAGTTCGTGTAAGTTAAGTTTTGCCTGCCGTGCCTCCAATACCGCACCGCATCAACTCCAAATGGGCCACAACTCACTTCTGCTTCAGCCACCGCCCAATCATCGCCCTCGTTTAGTTCATGTGTCTTATCCAATAAAGCCATATTTATAATTGAAAAGAGAAGTATCTTGTGTTTTGTGCTTACAAGTTAATGTCTTAAACTACCGATCTTGCTACTGTACTTATTAAACAGTGCTTAATTAACAGTCTGGATTTTAATAACCAGCGCAGAGTTGATGTTATAAGGCTCGTTCAGTGAATCGCAGACCGACTCAGTGATCCGCTGTAAAACAAATTACAACAAATGATTCATTCAAATTCCCTGTAGAATCTGTAATTATTCTGATTTGATTTTTTTGTATATTTGAGATAATTTTGCCCTACAGCAAAGTCTAAATAAGAAGGCGCTACTGAAAGGGCCTGAAGGTCACCTGCTCGCTTAAGAGGAGTCTATGGGCTCGAAAGGTGGTTTACACAGAGTCTCTAACACCACAGCCAGGTTCCATGTGGGGACGTTCAACCTCAATGCACAGCGGAGCAATTGTACTATCAGGGGGTGTCGCTCCATGAAAAAAATCTCTCTTATTAACCGTCCACTGTAATTTTTTTATTATTTATTTATTTTTATATCGAACCTCTGTGCATTCAGTGAAAAACAAATACACAATACTCTGAGAAAAACATCAAC
>JAUCNO010000425.1:11836177-11858703 GCA_032353835.1 Enteromius viviparus
TATATATATATATATATATATATATATATATATATATATATACAGGGTGGTCAATAAGGTTCTATATATATATAATATGATTCAGAAGATGGACTGATCAGTTTTTTCCTGGATTAGTTATATTTGTAACCCTGGAGCACAAAACCACTCAAAATTAACAGAGATATATTTATAGCAATAGCCAATTGGTGAATATTAATTGAATTTTCTTCTATGTCAAAATTCATTAGGGATCTTAAGAGCATGTTCCATTAAGATATTTAGTAAATTGCCTACTTTATATCAAAACTTATTTTTTGATTAAGTAGTTAAGTAGTATCTCGGACAAATATTGTCATATCTTAACAACCCATAAATCAATATAAAGCTTATTCAAATTTCCCATGGTGGATAAATCTCATATTCATGAGTCCATGGTCACATTATAATATTGTGCAAGTCATACGTACGATACTTTCCTCCTTTTCCCCTCCAGAAACACATCTGAAATAATTTAAGAGTAGCTACTCTTCATTTCATTGCGGTTTGTCTCTGAGCTGTCTTATTAAGGCAAGGGCACAGTGCCTCGCACTAACAGAGGATTAGGTTAAATCTTAACAGAAAGGCAAGGCTTCAAGATTGCTTTTGTTTCAAGGCAATGCAAATAACTTGTGACTGTCCAAGTACTTGTGGGAAGGAGCCTTTGCTGACTGAGTGACATCACAAACAAGTTTCTTTCCCAACTCTTCTTTCTTTGTCAGTTACACATAGCATTATCTCACTCGCCGTGATGAAATGAAGGAGAAGCCTCTGTTCTCCCTCCAGTTGCATTTGTTCCTGCGTTATACGTGATTGTCCATGGCAGGGGTCCTATTTTTAGTGCACTGACAGGGTCCTCTTCTTGTTCTTGTATAATATAATGACATGTTTTTTTCCCCCCTCGTTTTCCTTTTGTTATTACTGCTCCCATGAACAAAACCTACAAATCCTAAACCAAGACACGGCCGTTACACAATAAAAAAAGCAGCGTTTAACACCTAAGCAGAGAGTTAATGTCAGAAAGGATAATTCTATCACGGTAGATGCGAAACAACATTAAAATGCAACACATTGTAATCTTGTAGCTTTTTAAGCTCCATGCAGTTTTTATGAGGCGCGCTGGCTTACAAAACCAGGTAAGTCATAGGCAGCCTCGTCTAGAAACATTTTACATTTGCTTAGCTGCAAAAACACAATGCACTTACGCACGCAAGCTCCCAAGCTTTTAGTTGTCAGAACATATGGCATGTATCAGGACAAATGTGTGTGTCTGACCTTTCTCGTTTTTTCTCTTCCAGCCAAACAGAAGCTGGAGGACCGGTTAGCAGCCGCAGCGAGAGAGAAACTGGCCCAGGCCTCTAAAGAGTCTAAAGAAAGACAGCTTCAGGCTGAGCGCAAAAGGAAAGCCGCCCTCTTCCTGCAGACTCTGCGAGGGCCAGAGGTGGAGGTCAAGCGTACTGAGGAAACCACTGCTGTGCTTGAGGTTTGTTAATGTGTTTGTGTTCCAGCATTGTCCGTCTACCATCACACACAGCTAGGCTTCCTCTGCATTTCTAGTACTAGTACTTGAAATGGGGTCAGATGCGCGTTATATACTCTGCCACTGAACTTCGATGCTAAAATGAACAGTTTCCTATAGTATAATGCTTACGCTTGCAAAAAGCCGCCCACTTTTTGTTTACGCTTTCATTGCATTGCTTATCATGCTCACCCTGACTAAAAAAAATCTGTTTTTGCTTTGGCTTCAGAATCATGCTCAGTGCCGTCACGGATGTAGATTTGGGTGTTTTTATTTAATTTGTCAGCATCACATCATCATTCCCACTCGATAACGCTACTTTGGTTTCCTTTGTGGTTTGTTTAGTCAATGTCTTCTTGTAAAAAAAAATAAAAAAAGCAACGTAGTTTATCGATCCATCAAGAATCTTGGGGAAATGCAGAAATGATTCCTGACAAATGTTTTTTTCAGCAATCTCTGGGGGTCAAATGTGCTCTGACAGACTGGATAAGATGAAATGAGAATGTATAGACGCTGTTAATTCTATCCCGGTTGTTTTTTTATGTACTTGCAGGAGGAGTTGTTTCTAATTAGTTGTGCTGACAAAGCTGGTGTCTCCCAGGGAAAAAATGTCTGTTTGTACTAAGTTTATTTGGATTTTTTTTTATCTTGTGTCAGCGTTTATAGCCATTGAAGAAGCCCTGATGATTTCTAAATCCGTCGAAGCTTCTACTGAGTGTGTCTTCTCTTCTCCTGTTTTACTTCACCAGTTATGTACACTATAGTTTATATATATATGTATATATATATATATAAATTAATTTATAAACAAGGATAAATACAATAAATTAATACTTTTATTCAGCATTTTAATTTATTTAAATATTGTTGAAGAACTTTGATCATCAAAGCATCATAAAACGAAATAAATCGTAGTTTCTACAAAATATACATAGTTATTTTAACTAATAGTATTTCACATTATTATTTTTACTGCATGTTTGATCAAATGAATGCAGCTTTGATGTGCATAAGCGACTTCTTAAAATAAATATGAAAAAAAGAAGAAAAAAAAAGTCTTCCAGACCCTAAACTTTTTAAAATAGATTATTTTCAAAATGTGTAAAAAAAAAACAAAATCTGTTTTTGCAAGTAGACTCTTCATATTCTAAAGAATGTTACAGCTCGGGAAATTGCTTCTTAAAGGAATAGTTCACCCAAAAATGTACATTTTATCATTACTCACATTTAAGTAGATCCAAACTTGTATAAATGTATTTTTTTTTTGCCAAACACAAAGAATTATATTTTAAAGAAAGTTTGTAACCCGGCTCTTTTACTGTAGGTCACTATTGACTTCCATAGTATTTTCTTTTCCCTTAAATGGAAGTCAATGGTAACCCAATACAGCCTGGTTACAAACTTATTTTATTACGTTTGTAACCATTTATTGCATTCATCTTTACTTATGAATTAAATAATTACACTATAGTCTCTAAACTATAGTGTAAATAACTGGTGAAGCAAAAGGACACATTTTTGGGTGAACTATTCCTTTAAAGTCACTCAAGTCACATAGACCACTGTTATGCTACTTTTATGGTACTTTTTGGGAAGTTTGTAAAAATACCTATTCCAGAGTTAGTTGGGTTTTTAAAGGAATTATCTTCTCTATGGCTAAATATTGTGCATGGTGTCTGTTAAAAAAAGGGGTTTCTCAGCAGACGTTTTTGAGATTGTAACCATGATCTTCCTTTTGCTATAATGGCCAGCGCTGCCTGTGTGCAGCTCAGATTTCCCCTGATCTTCTCTGCAGGCTGCAAACACAGTTTCACCTCCAGAAAGTTTGCTCCATGGTGTCCACAGAGTGAGAACGAAAAAGACAGAAGTGTGAGAGTGAATGACACCATTAGAAAAAGCGAGAGGCAGTAGGAGTAGGAGAGTGGCGAAGACTAATCCCGCCGTTTGTCTCCACAGGCGTGCGGTTCAGCTCCACATTAATGAGGCCAATGAAGCGTGAAATCAGAAGAAGCAGCTGGTGGATGAGGGCTGCTTCCTTTGGGCTTTTACCTGAGTCTCTCGCTCACATATACACAATACTACTCATACGTTCCTAACCAACTAATCCATTATGAATGTCCCTTCTGCTTCGTATTCTTGGACACCCAGTTACTTGTACGGGATGCCTTGTTTAGTTTCCAACTCATTACATTACTTTACTCTAAGGCCTGATTTAAGATGCTCCTTACAATAGCTTACGGCGGTTCTGTCATTCACCGTAAGGAAAGAAAGAGATTTGGCTACCCAGGCAAGAAGCATATGAAAGTGATGTGCGCAAACAACTTTCTCTTGCATATAAATTATTTTTGTTCTAACTAGGTCTGTCCACAGCGTAGAAACGTCAAAACGTTATTTTCTTGCATCTGCTGGAATCTACGTAGGTTTTTTGCAGGCTAATAAGGAAATAAAACCAATTACTGTAACTTTTATTTTGTGAAAAGTCTCAGAAAAGTTAGTCTCAATTATTATTTTAGTGTTTTTCTTCCAACTCATTGTGAAATCTCATTGGTCCAAATACTGCTCTTTGCAACTTTATGTTAAACATGTAGTTTACTCTGATTGGCTGATTGAGTCTTGTCTTGTGCAGTAGTTTTACATTCAGTGTAAATAGATCAATTGTTTGTTGCTGGGAACTTTGCATTGCTCTAGTTCGGTCTTGTTGTAATGTTGTTCCTGTCTTATTGCTTGAAGCCCAAGAGCCGTGAAGTCCTAAAGGCTTGATTTATGTTTATGCATGCTTATTTGACGGCCCTTATCTGCTGACTGGACTCTGTTGAACCCACTTTAATGCCTCACGGCTTCAAGGTTTTTTGCTGCGTCTTCAATGCAAATCGGTGCAATTGTTCATTGCTCATGACTGCTGTATCATTCTTTGCATTGCCTCGCTATTATCGTTTTTCCATCTTTTTCCGGTGACTCAGTAGTGGTAATGATTTCAGTCAATTTAAGCTTAATGCCAGCTGTGATCTTTGATGGAACCGATTGCCAGCATTGATCTTAGCTTCCCTTGCCACATAGTAGTGATGCACTAAAGTGAAAAGCTGAAAATTCTAGGCAGACTGATGAAAACTGAAAGTGATTGTTTTAAGTTAGCCTTTGTTTGTAAAAACTGTGCAAATTGTTTTAATATGTTAAAACATATTAACATGTCCAACAGTTTTTTTAAATATCCATGGGTGTCTTAACAGTCAGATTTTCATTACACCAATATGCAGGCCTCAACAAATATGTATAATTATATTTCTTTTATATTACCTCAATTCAGAGATTTGTCTAAATTAGTTTAAAAATTGCATTTAATATTTAAAATATTTTGTGTATTTCTAATAAAATATTTGCATTTTTTTGTATTCTGCATAATTTTTTGATGTACTCATCTAGCTTTTTTAGTTTTTTTGAATACGTCTACAAAATGCCCTTTACAAATGTGTCACACCAGGAACTAGATCCGGTGTAATAATTATAAGGCTTCTGAAAAACTGGTTAGTTCAAGCATTCCACTGACCAGTCAGTTTTGAAAATAGGTACATGCTGCTCCATATATACACATGTGCACCCTAATTCCTTTCTAGATCCTTCGGCAGGTGAGAAAACAGCACAGCTGAGAGACACATTCAGAATGCACAGAGCTCCCATTGTAATTGCAGCTCCCAACACCCAGATATACAGCCTTTGGCGCTT
The DNA here is from genome assembly GCA_032353835.1 of Enteromius viviparus. Taxonomy (NCBI): domain Eukaryota; kingdom Metazoa; phylum Chordata; class Actinopteri; order Cypriniformes; family Cyprinidae; genus Enteromius; species Enteromius viviparus. The sequence continues at coordinate 11,841,435 of JAUCNO010000425.1, forward strand.
TACTGATTGCTATGGCAACTAAAATCAAATCTAGCCAATTCAGTATGCATCAGGTCATGTTCTCTAGCTTTTACCAAACCAAGGACGTGCTACAATGACTATAGATACATTTAATAACTGCAAATAGCTGCGTTTTACGGAGAACTCTGCGGAGGCCAAGGCGGTCATACATTTTCCCCATGTTGAACCAACAGCCTTCTCGTTCCATCACAGCCGGCCGTGACTGCAGCCCTGTTTGTTCAATGAGAGTTTTTCGTTTTTTCTGGAGATAGCATTGAGTGCTTCTGGCAAAGCTCGTATTTGTAGTATTTCATCTCTTGTTTACTGAAGAACATGATTGTGCCACAAGATCGCAGAAGAAGAAAAAAAATGCATGAGAAAATAAAAGAGCTTGATCTGCACTGCTGTCGCAGGGCTTAGTAAGATAGATTTGTTGTGACATACAGGAGTGCTTCAAAGTGGAAATAAGACCCTGCTAATTGTTTGATGTTTAGCTACAGCCTTTCGTCACGCTAAATGCTGTTTGGCAGGTCTCTCTCAGAAAAAGCCAAGTTTGAAACTGAAATGTGGACAGTCATCTGTGCAGCCAGGTGGCACTTTGCAGCGAAGCTTCCATCAGCAACTTCTCCCATATTGCCTCAATGGATTTTAGCTCTTTAGTTTCATTTATTCAATTGTTTCATTTTATTTATTTTGTTTATTATTTATTGATCATTCAGTTTTTTATTAAGTTTATGTAATAGGAGCTTAACTTGAGGGGGGGGACCATTTAATAACTTACATCTATAAGTAGGCAAGTATAATACTTAATGAAAAAGCTAAATAAATAGTAAATATATTATTCAGTAGTATGACATATTATTATTTCATTTTTAAAATATACATTTTAAAAAATATGTTTTTACCTTTTAACTTGTAGTCACTTTCTAATACTTTTAATTCTTCTCAGTCTTTGTGCTCCTACTGGATTTGAATTTAAATCAATAAATATGTAATAATTTAATAAACTACCTCATAAAGCAAGCAAGTTTAATACATAATGGAGATTAAAATGGATTAATTAAAAACAAATTAGCTTGCTGAGTTGGAAGAATGGGCAAAGAACATCTGCCAAAGTGCAGTTTATGTGACTGCTTCTCAGTCTGTCCAGAGCCGGATTTTGTGAAAATATGTGAATCAATAAAGGCTGATGCAGGGATACAGTGGTCCAGTTTCAGCATTTTCTGCAATTGATTTCAATCATTAAGAATGGCAAATTTGAGAGCGAAGCAGCCAAATACACATTTATTGAATGCGGGATGGGAGAGGGAATGAGATCAGGACATTCATACATGCATCTTTTTTTTTTTTTGCTGTCTCCACCATAAGGTTGTGATGGAAGTCAATATTTATTCATGTTTGTTCATGATCATTGTGTTATTTTGTTCACGGCTTCAGAAACGCTGTGATTTGAAAGAGCGTTTTCTCCTGATGGAAGTGGAATAGTCTACTGTGATTTTGCATCTGGTTGAGTGATAGATAATGTTTTAGCTTCTGTACAGCTGAATTGAAATGACGGACCACTTTTCGAAAAAGGGACCGAGGATTCAATATTGAGGAACGTTGTTTATTCTTTCCCCATTTTGGGTTAGTCCCTATGCACGGTACTACTTTTTTTTTTTAAACCACAGAGTTTAGACATTGTCTAGCAAAGCACGTTCAGAAATAATATAAAATAGCATTTCATATACTATCTTGTATCCGAGATCTTAAACTGCAAACTGCAAATATTTCATCCTCAAATCCAGCCTACAAATTTAATTTGTTTTGTGCTATAGTTCGATATTTTTGAACTGTAGCTTAATATATTTTTTTCCCCACAAGCCTTAAAAAATAAATATAACCAGTTCTAATCTACAACAAAAGAAGTCTAAGTGTGCGAAACTGTCCAATAAAAAAAGAAAAGTCCGTTTGTGTTGCTGCGTCTGCATTCTCTCGCTTGTTTACAATTCACTATATAATCGATTTCATGTAGGGATTGATATTCAAGGGAAAATGGCAGTTCCCAAGCAATGCAATTGTCAGTCTACTAAACATTGTTGTTTTAACAGGCAACTTGGGTTTGAAGCTTCAACCACTGCCGTCATGAAAGAATTATGATATTAACGTAAGCCATTCTGTGTTTAAGATCTGAAATGAGACTAAAGACAGAAGCTGTGAGTCAGCTTGCATCTTCAGAAAGAACATGGCAGGCCTCGGAAGACTTGGGAAAAGGAGACAAAGAGTCTGTGTCAGTGTCTGTGTTTTTTTCAATGCAGTATTATAGAGATGCACCTTCTGTGAAACAAGAAAATCCTGCTTTCTTGTGAGTACGTATAGCTGGAGGGTTTGAAAGTCGTAACAAAGTAAGCTTATCATGTATCTCAAAAGAATCCTTTTGTGTTATTTTATTTACTTCATTCTGATTTATTTTAAATGTTCAATTTCGTTTTATTCAGAAAACAAGTATATTACATAATGGAAATCATAAAAATAAATCTGCTCATTTAAAATGAGTTAGCTGAGTTGAAATAATACACAAAGAACATCTGCCAAAATGCAGTTTATATTTCTCAGAATGTCCACAGCTTTGGCAGGATTTTTAGTGTATTTTTTTAATATAATTGTTATATTTATAATCCTACTTCAACGGTTTCTATGTAGTGTAGTCCAAAAATCGGTCTATTTGTGATTTCCCCCTCAGACAAGAACAAAATGCTCCAAATTAGCACTTTGGAAAAACTGCTAAATCAGTGCAGTGCTTTTCTGTGCTTCATTGCCATTGGATGTTCTGCCAATAGCGGTACAACTTCTGGAGGGGCCGGCTTGCCAACATACAGTCTAGAGTAAGTGTCCTCTGACCCCTGTTCCGGTGTCAGACATTGGCGTGTTTACAGAAGAAGCCCAGCGGTCGATCGAGCACATCTCAAAACTGTATTGGATTTGTGCTTATGGATCTGTCTGTCACCGTGAGACGGTATCAGCGCTGCTTATCCTGTAGCCACTTTCTGTAGTGTCCGTGTGCATCCTCACGCCTCTGTGCGCTTTTCCTTTAAACAAATAGTTTGCTCCCCAGTGTAATCCTCCACTTAACACCCACAGCCAAATGCTAGCTTAGCATTGATCGATGCGCTCTGACAGATTACAGTTTTAAAGAACGCCATTCTGACTAGAACCGACTAACCTTAATCACAGCTTTGCGGATTTTTTATCTGAAGTACGTCTTGATGAGCTGTTGCCATGCAGCTGACTGAATTAATTGAAAAGCTAGTTTAAATAGCTGTGTTTACTGCTAGACACTTGGCTTAGCGGTTCGCTATTGTGGTTTAAGTCTGAAATTATTATTTTTGTAAAATAAAAATAAAATGCACGGAATTCTTAAAAAAAGTAACTTACTTGATCTTTTTTTTTGTTTTGTTTATTATGTGACAATTTTAAGAAGGCAACTTTTATTATATGCCGCCAACTGATGAAAACAACCTTTGATGAAGAAGAAATCTTAGAAACTAAGCATCGAATGAAGGCTGTTTTTGGTTACAGCGGGTATTTTACTAGAGCAGTCCTTTTTCCTGCTCGTTGTCACGAGACAGAATTAAAAAGGGAAATGGAATCGATAGACCCTGAGGAAATGAGGCGATCTGAAACTTTTCGAGCTCCCGCCACTGTGCCTGTGCTTGCTCTAATTAGTTTATACATAAATCCATAGCAAAGATTTAAGAGCCCACTATAATGTTTATCCTGACCTAAATGGAGTAAATTGGCTACGGATTAGCTCTCAGCGAAAATAATTTTTACCTCAACAAAACCTTGTTTTCACTGTTGGACCATTTGTCACAAATCCCAAATGTCATTCAAAAGACAGACGCAACTTCTAAAATAGGTTAGTTCACCCATAAATGAAGAGTCTGTTGTCATTTTTGTCCCCCTGGTGTCTTTGGAAACCTAAAATCTGTTTTTAAATGAGTTCTACGTTCTTTAAAAAATAGTTATAATAAATAAATAAAGGTTAGATTATTCATGTTTTTACTCCAATAATACTAAGAACGGTTTCATGAAAGGTTCTTCAAGGAACTCTTCTGGATTGCTGTGAAAACCTCTTTTTGGAATCCAAAGTGTATAAAATACTAAAGGGATTTTTTTTCCAGCAGAATGAAGGTGAATTGTCACCATTTTATGGGAAGATTCATAAATTGGTAACAACATACATTTCTATTTGTTGTTCATACACAGAAGACTCTGAATATTGTGGTCCTTTTTGGCTTTTGGTCCCTATCCACTTACATTGTATGAGAAAGAGCAGCTCAGGCATTCTGCTGAATAACTTTTTTTTTTGTATTTTACTAAAGAAAGAAAGTCTCGTGGCATTTGAATGACTTGAGTAAATGCTAGGGGTGTAACGATACATGTATTCCTATTGAACCATTCAGTACAAGGCTTCCAAATCGGTATGCATTACAAACCAAACGATTCATTGGAGTAATCCTGTTACATTCGGAAAAGTGTTTGAAATGTAATGTACTCTAGTTTCCAGGATGTGACAGTAAGGTAGTTCATTTTCCCTCTTTTCCTCGCTTTTATCTGCTAGCTTGTAAATGTTGAATAAGCAATATTTTGACGTTAGGGTTACCTTACATTAAATGTAGTGTTAAAAATAAAAAATTGATAAAAAATACTTGTAATTTATACAATTATAGTGTAATTAATACAAATACACCATGCTATAGGCCCAATAAAAAAAAACATACCGAAAACGTACCGAACCAATTCTGTGAACCGGTACACCCCTAGCAAATGGCAGTTTTTATATGAAGTTTAATTTAATGTAATAGTGGTGGCGTGCTGACTTTTTTTGTGTTTTTGCTCAGTTTTTCTTTTTCTTTTTTTCCTCTGCCATTCTTGTATGTTTTATCACAGGTCTCAAAGCATGCATGTGCAGATGATGTCAAAGAGGGGTTAGAAGAGGTTGCCTCAGTCTCTGGTGTGCTTTTACAGCTCTGACAGCGATACCTGAATAGCTGCATTTGTATTTGTGCATTTTGTCAATGCTTTTGTATGTGTTCCTCTGAAAAACTGTATGTTGGCTATGCAGTCTTAAAAATGGCATATTTTTGGCATTTCTGCCACCTGGCTCACTGGCCCGGTAAATTTAAAGGCTTCTTAGGCTTTCACTCAGTATGTTGTCGAGAATTATTGTGGGTGCTAAATAAACAGTCGGCGTGTAATCATTAAAGCCGTGTTTTTCACCTTGAGTATATTCAGATTAATTAGGAAATGTTCCGGCCTGCAGAAAATCTTTAGGCCAGCTGGTCGTTCCGCCGTCTTTGGATGACGAATACACCGTAAATTGTTCTCAGTGGACTGCTGACTCTCCAGCGACCCTTATGTCATCAGTCTTAGATCGACTGCTTTATTACTATGGCTTTTACTTTAATCCTGTTTCTTATTATTGACCTTTCATTATTAAGTGGAACACATAGTGGAGCTTACAGGATGCCTAATCATTGCGTTTCTTTTGAAGGAAAGGAATATCAGATGTGACAGCATGGCCACCTTGTTGACCTTCACTCTTGATTTAAGTGATTTTGCTTAGGACTGTGCCCATTGTTCAAGTCAACCGCAAACTGTCACAGTTTTAATAGAGAACGATACCCAGAAGCCACTGCAGATCTCACAACTGCTGAAATAGAAACCAGGCCAGTTCCCACCTCGCTTATTCTTTTATTTCCTGTCCATCTTTAAGATTCCAATTTATATTATTTTCAGCATTGCTGCATTTTCTTTTTGAAGAGCAGGTTATGTGCTTGGTGTGAATCTGTTGTTCCTATAGAGCAAGGGTTTTCAACCTGGTGTCTGATTTGGGCAAATGTAGATGTTTTTATCTTCAAATACCCTACAAAAAAAATTCTAAATATCTCATTTCATTACACTTGCATGACAAATTTCACCCCTTAAAAGCATTGTTATATTAGCCCAGTACCTTGTTAACATGACTTTTTTAAGCAAAGAAAGAACCTTGTGTGCAGTTTACAGTTCTTGCCAAGTCAGCCAATCAGATTAAAGCTTGCCAGGAGGATAAAGTGCTTTACGTTATTTAAGCAATATTTATCAGAGTATGAAGGCAGCAGATATCTAATGCGAAGACTAAGGTCTCCCTAGTGTCACATTTACTGTCTTTCATGTGTGATGTGATGTTGTCAGGACCTATTTGATGTGGCCTTAGTGTGCATCTGTATATTTGAGCTTGTTTATGCTCCCAGTTGCACACACTTCTGCCCCAGGGCTGTGGCGTTTTTCTACCTCTGATGTGTGATTTACCATTTAATTGATTGGGCTTTTTATCAGAGCTGCTCTTTTTTGAAGAAGTAGCAGCTCTCGTGGGAGAGGTGTTTCTAGCAGGTACCGCTTTAATAAGACAGTCAGCGTCAGGAGGGAGCACGCTCCTGATTAGTGACAAAAGCAGGGGTGTGGAGGTGAGACTCGGTGCCATTGCACTTCTCTTTTTGTCCGTGTTAAATGACAATGCAGGGATTGGCGGTGTCACTGAAGCCTTTTGTATGTACAGTATCATAGCTGGGCTAGAGATTTCTGAAGCTGGTGTTTAACACTCTTATTCGGTATGCAGAAATTGTATAGGCTGTGCTTCATTTGTCTTAAAAATGTGAATTGTTTTATGAAAAAATAGAAAATAGTTTTATATGCAGAGGAAACTATAAACAATTCATAGGCTGATTTCATCAAAGAGTAAACAGTGGGTGCCTGTGGTGCTTGCAAAACATAGCTTTGTTTGTTTGCGAATCCCGACTAGCCCTGCACACGGCAACAGTGAGTCAACCAATGGTGTGAGTTTGGGGTGGGGCTAATTATTTTTTTTACTAATGGTAGATAAGGTTGTTTTAAAAAATATATATATATATTATTTGTATTATGTTGCTCCAAATCGCATTACGTTCTTTCTTCTGTAGAACACTGAAGTACTGAATTTAGTTATTTTATGGTGATTTATTGCACTTTAACGGTTAAATGCACACAAAAACATGTAAAAGTGAAAAGTGTTCATAGACAATATTAGTTGCTGTGGTGTCTCTCACATATATTTTTTGTTGCGCAGTCATACAGGTTTGCAACAACATGAGGGAATAAATAATGAATTATAAGAACTATCATCAGCTGTGTCTATGTTGTTGTGTTTGTTTGACTCATTTAAGAATAGCTAATTTTTTTGTTTTCTTCAATATAATTGTAATTGCATTTTATGGTTTTGGACCTCCATGAGCTTGCCAGGTTACTGTTTTTTCTAGCAAATTTGCTATTTAGCAAAGCCATGGTTATAATAGTTCCCTCCATGATTGCCTTACATTTATATAATCAGTGTGTTTCTTTTATAGTTCACTTCCCTGGTGTGAACCTTCTAGAACGTCAGTAAGAACCCGTTGTGTTGCTATTAATTTGCCAAGCATTTCTTCACAGATGTCCATTCATCATATTGGCATGCTGCAGATAAACAAGCTAATTATTTTGACATAAAAGGAGTATTTCTACCCATCTTAAGATGAGAGCTCCACCAGCATTGAAACATTCATGGATTGTTCATAAATGACTAGCCAGTTTTTAGATTATTCATTGTTCGTTTGAATAATGCGAACACATCCGTCGTTCACTCCTCATCCACCAGTACTGACCAGAAGAGAGCACTGAATTCAGCCGTCTTGGCTAGTTGAAATGCAGCCATTTCCATTTAAATTATTGTAAGTAGCTTGATATCTCTCAGCTTCAAACTTTTTTTATTATTATTAAAGGCTGTTGTTATATGAAAACTTAATGTCGTACATGTACTGGGGGAAAAGTATGTATACCCTTTATATTGGATTAAATTTATTGAACACTCTAGTGTAGGGTGGGAAAAATGTAAACCCTTAGAAACAATTAATGCTTGATATTTATCCATTTTGCAGTATTTCCAGATTTTCAGTATAGAAAATTTTTCAAATATCTTTCGAATCAGTCTTCTGAGGTCATGCCACAGCATTACAAGTCCGATTGCGGTCTTTTGAAGCTTTTCTGTGAGTCTATGCTTTGTGTCATTGTCCTTCAGTTGGCAATCGAATGGCCTAACATTCCTTCACAACATGTCCTGATAAACTTGGAAATTAATATTTTCCATCCATGATGGCTCCTCTACTGCTATGCTTTTTTTCCATCTATATAGTGTCCCTACTCCCCAACCATCTCAACTTGGGTTTTATCTGTTCACAGAATATTTTGCACAGTTGAGTGATGGTACACCCAGGTGCGGTTGCAAACTCATAAGAGTTCTTTTAGAATTCCAATTTGTCTTACCAAGGACTGATGATCAACAAGGCTTTTAGAGACCCCTTTCAGTTTTCTGCAGGTCAGCGGTTCTCAATCTTTGATGTTCTCAGCACGCTTTTTTCAGGCAATGCTTTTTATGATTGGCAAACCCAAAATTTTAGGGCCGCGCTAAACAACCCCACCAACACCTCGCCTCTCTGACTGACCCCAAGGTTAGTTGAAATCAAGATTACCTAGTAGCCATTAGCCTAGATGTTCACATAGTTTTTCCTCCATGCGATGTTAGTATTTTCACACTCTGTTCCACAAGAAAATCTGTGTTATTTGTTTAAACAGACTAAAATTAGAAAGTTAGATTAAAAATTTATAACAATCAAGAATTGTGTCGTTCATTTCGTGTCATTACACACCTGTAAGTTTCTTTCTTATGTTGAACACAAAAGAAGAATGTTGAAGAATTTTGAAAAACCAAACATTTGTTGGTCTCCATTCACTTCCATAGTGAAAGTCAATAGGTGCCATCAAATGATTATTTACCAGCATTTTTCAAAATACTTTCTTTTATGTTTAACATTAGAAAGAAACTTACAGAGGTTTGAAATTACACAAGGGTGAATAAATGGTTGAATTGTAATTAACTTGTTATTAAATGTGGAAATGCTGTATCACTCAAATGATTGAATACAGAAATGTGACCAGCTTGCGTTGTTTGCATTTTTTCCCAATGACTTTATCGCTTCCTTTGAGCTGTTAACTACGTCTCTCCCCTTCCAACTCTCAGAAATCAACAAATCATTCTTCACTCTACAGCACTTACTTATTTTTGCATTTTCCGTGTCCAGAAGATGCCATGGCGATGTGGCAGGTACCAATCCATGTGTACAGAGTAGTCAGATTGCACACAGCAGCTTTCAGAATCTCTAAAATCCCTTCATCAACCTCAACCAGAGATCCTGTGGGAAGGAAAGTGTCCAAATATTTCATGCAAATTTCCTAGGGTCCCTAACACCACTATAGTGCTCTTTTTAAGTTGATTGTGAAAAACTCCTCAGACTTTGCTACCATGATTTGGAGCTCAACAGTAAGGTGCTCAATTTATGTTTCAGAGGAAAACATTTTTCTTGCAAAGGGAATTCGAGAAGTAAATATGAAACACATTCCTCTGTAATTACGAAGATAATAGCGTTTTAGACTCCCGTTATATGTGACACATTGTGTGTGTGAAGAGAAATCGTAAATAAATTCAACCTCCTGCTTCGCTGAAGTACCTTTGGAACGATTGTCCTAAACTCCAAGTTCACCAGATGCTCCTCCAGAATTAGAGAATTAACAGCCTTTCGTTTAGAGAAGCTAAAGAGAATCGTAAATAATGGTTCGTTTCAGGAAGCCCAAGCTAATTAGCGAAGCGCTGAGCATCAATGCATTGTCTTTGCCAGAGTCGCTGCACTTCAGTATCCGAGGAATCCCGAGAGAACGAAGTAAACTGTGGCAAAGATCAAAGAGACTCATTCTAGGTGTCGTTATTTGAATGAAAAAGGGTGTCTGTGCTTTTGCTGCTTATAGGAGAGAGAGAAATCTAGAATGTTGTGCCACTGCTCGTGCATTTAAATGGCACACAATGCAGTCAAAGTCTTACCAGATTGATGTGATCGTGTCAAAATTTGAGGAAGAATGATCTGCTGACTCGTCTTTGATGACGTTTTCCCGCCCTTTGTGACCGGGAGTGTGTATTTACTGTGTAAAATATATACAAGGAAAGGGTGCTGGCTTTAATTGCACACTTCAACCTGAGGCACTTCCTCTATGACTTTTTCTCTAAGCTGTCAGTCCAAGCACTTTCAATCCAGTGGTATTTTTTTAAAAACATAAAACTGCTGTGGTAAAAATTTTAGATTCTGGTTGTGACTCTGGAGAGTGTGAGCTAAATAGCAGCAATTTACCCCCGCTAACATTTGTTTTTCTTTGCAAGTATGAAGAACAGATGGGTTAAGTATGCTGCACACTTCTCATTGCAGGCAGAGCAGATGAGTTTAGCACCATGGTTTTAATGACTCCGTACATTTGTTCTTCTGCAGTACTAAGTACCACTTCTTTACTTGTCACAACCCCTGAGGAGCTTTAAATGTGTAACCTGTCTCTTGTCTCAAAACAATTAATAGTAGATAGTAGGGCTGGGCGATATATATCGAGTGATATATTATGCGCATCTCGTCGGTAAAGCCGGTTCTTTGATTAGCAGTAAATCTCCATCAGCTGTTTTTAAATGCAGCGACAGCTTAAATACAGAGCCGTAGATCACTGACAAGCTACGCGTTGAGTTTTGCGGGTGATAAGCTGGCGTTCCTTTTGAAAACAGCTGATGGAGATGTACCGCTAACCAAAGAACCCGCTTTAATGAGGAGATGCGCATAATATATCGTTTCATCAAAATTGTCCTTAAGCAATAATAGGTATTGTTTTTGATTTTAGGACAACTTTGATGAAAGGTTTTGATCCACTTCGAATGTTGACTACTTTTTTTCTTTTTTTTTTTTCATTTGGGGCAATCCTCTCACACACACACACATATAAATATAAATATATACTACTAATCGACCAGAGAAATCCTTAGCCTTACACAGTACACACATTATGTAAACAAAAACTTTTATTTTAGGTAATGATTAAGCACGATTGATCATTTGACAGCATTACTATATATTTGCTTTACTCATAGTCTCAGGTTTAACAACACAGACTTATTTATAGATCGATAGACAACAAATACAATCTTCAGATTGCGATTTGTACCATGTTTGTGTGTGAAGGACCAAATGAAGAAGTTTATGAAAGAAATGAAAGGTTAGACCTTGTCGTTTGTCTCCTGCTAGCACTCCCACCTTTCTCTCACACTCAATCTTTCTCGCTCTCTCCCTTTCACTTGGATCTCTTAATAGAGTTCCAAAAAGCAGAACACCAGCTGATTTTTATACTTTAGGGATTTGGATGAACACTTTCTCCTTATTAACATGCGCAGTGACTAAGCTCTCTTACTTTGCTGACCTGGCTTTTTCAGCTTCTCTCTGAAGGTGTGTACTTAGCAGTACTTAAAAGGCGAAGCATCGCTATTGCTCATGCCTTGGGTTATGGATTTTCACAAACCCCTAACCCTAAGTATTACACTTCTTAAATCATCCTGCACAGTTTATCCTACAAAGTTTGTGCTCAAATCATGTGGTATGTTGCATTAACTCTTCATCTCACAAATCAATGTTAAAGGTAGCACCTAAACCATAACTAATGACCCAAGCATCACTTAATGTTGTCCTCGTTTGACTTCGCCCAGTAAGCAACATACTAGAAACTGCTTAGCAATGCTCTGGCAACCTTTTATTTTTAGAAAATGTTAAAATATACACATGCCTGATTACATAGGCTCTAGCAGGCTTGATATTTAAGAGGGCACTTTGTCCCTATCTCTCGAAAACAGACGTGAGAGACCGGACACTTGTGCCACGCTCTCCTTTAGGGTTTATCTAGCCAAATGTCAACTAAAACCCCTGAAATCAAACCCAACCCTGGGTCCCATCATGTAACTCCAGCTAGAGAGTTATTAAATTCAATGCACTTTTCTAATCTTCCATCTACAGCACCTATTCCAACACCCTCTTGCCCTGAGCAGCACTATCTTTTACAAAAGAGATGTTCCCATGCTAGATAGAGAGAGAAAAACACTATTTCTAGATTAATTGGGACACATTTAAAAATACTTTAGGACAATATTGCGTCCTGGTTCCGTTTAAGCTCTCCAGAGCTGTATTATATGACCTGTAGCCCTTAGATTTTCCAGCTTGACTTTATTGAGTCCGTCGCCTTTTCTGCCTCGGGATAAAATAGACTTTTTATTTCCTCGCGTGTGATGAACCGAGACCCGCAGATGTGGTTTTCGACGGCGTGAGCTGCAGCGTTGATTGATGAAATTCCATTTCTGATGTGAATCCAACAGCAGAGGGGATCTCATTTAACCAGACAGACACATATTGAAGTGATTACGACAGAAGAGAATGGCCAATTATGTTTCTGCCAGACCCATATTATGCTGCAAAACAACCAGTATTTTTAATTAGCGCTATTTCTGGGGTGGAAGGAGCGAAGTGGAGTTATTAAGACCAGGGATATAAAAAAAAAAAAAAACACAGGCACTGCTCTGGGGAGCTGTCCACATACATAGTAACGTTGCTTCCTTTCACATGCAGACATACACCGATGGCAAAAACCTTTCTAAATTGGATATGGTCCCCGAGACAGCTCAAAGCCAGTTGCAGCTCTATTGATTGGGGCAGATGCGCAAATTTAGAAAGCCATTGGGACCACCTTTCATCTCACATATGTCGTAAATTTTGTCCAGAGAAAGCAGCCTGATTGGTATTTTGCTCATTAAAATGGCAGTTTTCTTTCATGTGCGTTCATCTGAGTTAAGCTTCAGGTCTCGTGTGTCTAATCCCTCTTTTTTTGTTGTCTCTTTCCAGCCATTGGTGTCCGCCTTTTGCATGAGCGGCATCCCTCAACACACGTCTCGTATACCAGGTTTTGACTACCAGCCTTTGGAAAAAGCACTAACAAGGAGTGCAAACGCCCCTGCTTCTCATGTGACCACTTCTTCCTCCTCGTCTTCCTCCCGAAAGCCTGAAAGGGAGCGGGAAAGGGATCGTGATAGAGATCAGGAACGAGAACGGGATAAGAGGAAGAAGAAACATAAGAGAAGGTCTCATTCCAGGTCCCGCTCGCCCTCCAGATCCAAATCTAACACCAAGCACTCTTTGCCCAGTGCCTACCGGTCCTTCAGGAGATCCAGGTAATGGCTTGTGAGCTGTAACATATTTCCTGGAACGATTTAAACTGTTAAGAAAGAGCTTGTTAATTGCTAATGGCATGTACCTAGGGGTACATTTACTGAAATGTAATTATGTTTTTAAACTGCCTTTTCCACCTTATCCATCCAAAAATGTGTTAATCTAGCCTTTTAAGTTAAATGTAAAAGGTGGTTTTAGGGCTTAAAAGTTGGAATTAATCATTTGTAAGTTTCACTTTTTAAACTTAGAAATATGGTTGCAGGGAAAAGTATGTGAACCCTTGGGTTAGCTTTGGAGTTCTGTATAAGTTGGTTGTAAACTGTGATCTGAACAAAGTCACAACTTTTGATCAGCTTGAGTAAAACACAAACACTAAAACGTTATTGAACAAAAAGTGTAAAAATTTAGTAGAAGGGTGGAAAGAGCATGTGGAAACTGCAATTTACCCTCCAAAAAATCAAATTCACTCATTCTAAGCCTGTCTGAGTTTTTTCTTCTACACTTGTTGATAATCAGGCATTGATTTTTATTATATATACAAAAAATGACCCAGACAATGTCTTTTTATGTTCCTATTCAGGTTTGGAACAATATGAGGGTTGGAACTTTTGGGTGAACTTTTTAAAATTAGGGTCTCAATGATGCATTTTCAGCTCATTTTGGGAGATCTGAAAAACTTTAGTAATTGGTAGCTGTAGAAATCAATAGTTTATTGTCCAAGAGTTCACATAATCTTTATCCTGCTTCTATATCAATAAATTCATGCGGGGAGAGTTGCTTGTCAATAGTTCTACTCCCAGAAACTTAAATCAAGGATGCAATACCCTACCTCTAAACTTTTGTTCACCCCTCCAGCGCCCTCATTTTTTTATTCGTCCTCTTTATTGGAAATCAAGGCCGATTTGTCATTATTCGCTGCTGAAGTTGCAGTAATTACAGTCCCCTCATCACGCCCGTCCCGACGCGCCGTAATATAATTTCTGGAGATTAAATCATTTCGGCCCCAGCATTGCTTTTTTCTCTCTCTCTCTCCTCGTCTTTCACAATCTCCGGCACTTTTCCTTGGTTGTATTCCCAAGAAAACTTGCCAAACAAGGGCAGAAAGTGTGGCTCTAACTTGCTAGGTGAAATATCGAAAGGAGTTAAACCATTTCCTCTAATAAGAGATAAGGATTGGCCCCGTTCTCTCTTTCTTTATGTTTGTGTATATATATATATAGATAGGTATATATAGATATAGATTTATAGAATAAACCTTGTGTCTGTGCAAGAGAAAGATTGAGATGAGTTTTGGGTAGAAGCTCTTCTTAGACTACTAATCTAGTTTGGCTGAGCCCCTGTGGGGCTCTGTAGATATCGCCTTGGCTTTAGCCATGTTCTCCAGCTAAGAGCTGTATGAGAAATCTTTCTATCCCTGGTGGCTTTCTTATTCCTCTGTTATTGAACTGCAGTTCATCCGCTTACTTCATAGGCTTTGCACCACTGCGCAGACTGCAGCGGTTGCATTAAGATGACAATCCCATCTCCATCTAATCCAGATCGTCTCACTTCCGAGTTAATTTCTCATCTTGTACAGCCCCATCGTGGCCTTCCAGTGTTGCCCTTTCCCATTAGTCCTCAGATGACCAAAGATAATGAGTGTCTGGAGTGGCACTACACCTTTGTCCACAATCACCCTATTTGTCATCTCTTTCCACAACCGTGTCATTAACAGGCTCGAACACGTACGTTTCTGAAGCGAGACACGTGACCTTGTGCTTTTGACCTTGTTCCCTGATTGCTGTTGAGCAGTAGAGGGCCTTTAGACAAAGCGTGTTTGCTTTACAGCATGTCAGCTCATATTTAGACGGAGTCCTGGTCAAGTGTGTCTGAGTATCGCCCCTTCAGTAGAGGAAAGGATTGTTAAAGTGTTCAGCTGTCACCTTTTGTACTTCCCCCAATAATTGTCATTCTTTGTGAGCTGATTTTTGAATTTAAGAGGAATTTAATAAACCATTTGTCATGAGTATATTGAGGAAAAGTGCTAAAGTGCATGTCAAGCTTCCAAATACTAGAAAGCAGGTTTTTTAAAGAGAGTGGTTTTCGATTTAGATCAGCTTTCTACTTACAACCTATGAGTACTACATTTCATTTTCACTTTTTAATATAACTTAACTTAAATTGGTAGAATATTTAACAGTTTACAAATATAACGAACATTATTTGCATACTAATGCTTCTATGTTTACCTTGGTGAATATGAATATATATATATATATATATTAAAATGTGATTTATTAATGTGATGACAAATCTAAAATTTAGTAGCCATTAATCTAATTTTCACATGAGTCACATGATCCTTCAGAAATCATTCTGATATGCTGATTTGGTACTAAAGAGATGTTTCTTATTATCACCAATGCAATTCTATTATTATCAATTTAAAACGGTTGTGCAGATTTTTATTTTTGTAGAAACGGTAATCAAAAGAGCAGCTTTTAATTGAAATGTTGTATATATTGACCGATATTTATATATATTCTTTACTTTTTTTTTAAAGATAAGTATAGAATTTTTTATAAAATGGATTATTTATAGATTGTAAAAGCAGTAGCATTTAAATAATGCAACTCAAAGCCTGTAGTAAAAGTACAGTAAAATCATTGTTTTATTTCCAATCATATTTTACCATATTATACCAATATACCAATTATCTACCTTTCATTTAATCAATACAACATCATCAAGGAAGCTAGAGACCAGCTCAATTGAGTAGAATACTTTTAATATATCACTAGTAAGCGGTATTAATAACACATCACCACAAACCATGAGCCTGTTGTTTTTTTATTATAGACTTCATTATTAACAAGCCCTTATCTTAGTCAGTGACTCCGACAGTGAGCATGGACATTGAATTGTCAATCCTAGGGCCAGAAGTAATTATAACGTGGCTGTTTTTTGAAATTAAACATGACCAGTGTTATGCCTCTAATTTTGTTAGCCATACTAATACCAGTGTCAGTATTTAGAGCTATTCACTCATTTTTATTTGCTGCTTCCTGACACCTGACATCTTGTCTCCAGTCAGTGCGTCAACACCAAGAACCAGCCACACATTTATCCTTAATGAGTATATCTGTCCAGTGTAGCGGAAAAAGAAAAGAAAAATGAAATTCACACTGGACACAATTATAATAAATGGATGCAAATGTATTATGGTGGGGGAAAAAATACTTTCCTCTTATTCAAATAATATCTTCGACACCCCTGCAGTAGATTATTAATTATTAGATTTAATATCTGTTTTTCTTTCTTCTTTCTGTATAAATATATTTTTCTCTCTCTGCCTGTTCCTGACCCCCACATTTTTATTACTCTGCTTGTTTGAAGTGTACATGCATACAAGATATATTCATTTGAATTTACATTATCCTTCTGAGTGGGTATGTACACGTATGATTGCGTTTCAACCTACGCACGACTCTTGATAACAGCCCATCCGTTTTGTTACTGGAATGTGTTCGTCAACATTACAAGCATTTACCAGGATCAGCGAGGCTGATTATTATTGAACGTTAAAATGATGACGTGGTCATGCCCTGCAATGAGTTAAATACATAATTCTTACTGAAACAGAGCGGAATTAATATTTTATAGAATTTGAAGAGATATTTCACAAGGTGTTTATTGGTCAAATTCACAGCATCCCAGTCTGCTGCAGTACTTGCTGTCAGTGAAATCTGCTATAAATGTGCCAATTGCTGCTTCATTTACAACTGTAAGCTCTAACTACCGTCATTCTTGACATTTATGATTCACCATTTGAGATCCACTCAGGTCTAGTGTCAGTCCCAGATGGCTTGCCCTAGTGAACAATGCTCACTGAATTGCCCAAATTCTCCAGGTCCATGACATTTCTTCAGTGTCTTTGCAGTGTTTACTGTGATGTCTGCTGTGCATGGCACATACGTCTAGGACTGTCAATGATAACAATGTGACAGCTATTTCAGCGCTTCATGCCAGATTCTAACAGGATATTTGGTTACACTTTGGAATAGGGGTCCAAAATAATGCATTAGTTAAGCATTAATTAATGGTTAATTTGTTCACAATTAAGCATTAGT
>JAUCNO010000425.1:11858803-11880500 GCA_032353835.1 Enteromius viviparus
TTGTTCACAATTAAGCATTAGTTGAGCAAAAACACACTACTAATTAATGATTAAAATGTTAAGTTAATCATTAATTAATTACTAGTGTGTTTTGCTCAACTAATGCTTAATTGTGAACACAATAACCATTAATTAATGCTTAACTAATGCATTATTTTGGACCCCTATTCTAAAGTGTTACCGGATATTTTATGTGTAGTTTTCCCCCTAAATGTTTTAATATATTTATTAACCGTATCATATTTATTTCATGGTTTCATGTCACCCACACAAAATGTAGTTTTCGTATTTATTTAAGCAATTTTTTGAATGAAAAGTAACGTAACTGTTCAATAATAACTTCTCCATCTGTCAAAAAGGTTTTAAAGAGGCAAAGAACCACTGACAGTTAATTTAACAGCATCAAGAAGTCTAACCTGTGGGTTGATGTCTTGAGCAAGACTTGGTTCTAAGTTGAGCGTGTTTCTTTCCTTTCAATCTCTTTTTCCTCTTTCAGGTCTCAGTCTCATTCTCCCAACCGCAGAGACAGGCGAGCTCGCTCCACGGACAGAAAGCGTGATGAGAGAGAAAAGGAGAGCTACGGCTCAACCGCCTACTGCTTTAGCAGCAACCAAGCACTGGGCAGGAAACGCTCCAGATCAAGGTGAGGTGGCACTTAGGCCACATTAGGGCTCAAAAAGACATGTATAATGTTATATTTAGATTTTTTTATTTCAAATAAATGCTGTTTCCACAAAAATATTAAGCAACTGTTTTCAACAGGGATGTAATAATAGTATAATAAGAAGAATAACAATAATAATAGGAAATGTTTGTTGACCACAAAATTAGAATATTAACATGACTTCTGAAGGTCATGTGCCATTGAAGACTGAAAGAAGACTTTTGAAACACAGGAAAAAATCCATTTATATTTAGTTATTTTTAATTGAAATTATATTTAACAATATTTCATTTTTACTGTTGTTTGATTTATTTTAAAAGCTATTGTGAGCATAGGAGACTAAAATACATTTTGGCAAAATGCACCAACCACAAACTTTTGACTCAAGTGGCCGCAATCAACTCAGTTTCCGTGTCTGAGCCATGGCATGCCGCAGACTTGTGGAGAGCGGACCGCAATTTACCGCCATCTTTCCTTGATACTTATTTTAATGCCAATAAACTTGACTTAACATCTCATGCCTATAATGGCACAGTCAGTGTTTCAACAGCGGAAAGACATCAACAAAACAATGTGGAAATAAAATGGAGCTTTTTGCGAAATATTGCACCATATACTCATATTTTACAAAATAATTAGTCTTTATTATTAAATGGATTTTTAAATCAGTCTGTTATGAAACCTGCTATGACAGCCAAAATGTAATAAAACAAATAATTTAGAAAATTCATTATTTAGAAGTTAATTTTAAAACTGCAAAATGTGCAGTGTTGATCATATTTGAGAAATAAATGGCAATTAAATCTAAATATTAAGTTGGAACCATATAATGGCTCCTTAAAGTTTTAGGCATAAGCTGCGGGAGATTATTATCACTAGAAAAATGTAAACTATAACTGAATGTATTTAAAGAAAGAGCAACTTGTTTAGTAAACCACTACTTAAAAAAGTTTGCTGTACTGAAATTCTGCTGTGATGTTGAAACCAAGGTATGTATGAACTAGGGGTGGGAAAAAAAATCGATATTGCAGTATATTGTTGTGCCCTCTGTCGCAATAAATAATCGATACACTAACGGCCAATATCAATATTTTATTACAACACAAAATGATTAATTTACCCGTTGTCAGTGTCACTGTCACTACCCAATATCTACCATTCTGTTTGCGGGAGGCGCTGTTCGAGTAAATAGGGGTAAAGTGGCGCAAACAGCGGCCGGTGAAGAACACAAGTTAACTAACAACAACAGAAGAAGCGTAGAGAATGGCGGAAAATAAAAAACAAATCAAAGACCCACCCGCTAGTTTCCATTCTAAAGTGTGGAGACACTACACAACAATAATGCACGTTAATTTAGTCTTAGTCACCGTTTTGGACAGCGGTGCAGTCTTGTCATCGTCTCGTCTTAGTCATGAAAAAAAAGGTCGTTGACGAACATATTTCGTCTCGTCTCGTCTGACGAAATTAACACTACGTCACATATATTGTGATATATCAAAATTATCAATATCGTGGGCCATATATCGCCACAGAATTGAATCGTGAGTTACCTGTATCGTCCCACCCCTAGTACGAACAGTCATATTTGTGTGTGTGTGTGCATATATATATAATTTTTGTTATCGTTATTAATACAGATTTACAGTATCACATTGCTGTGAATATAAAATATAATGACAGCAGGAAGAACATGTGTTTGTATTAACGGCAGCTGTGATAGGGCCTCATTTTAAACCCTTTAGCTGTATATCATCACAAGGAGCAGTTTGGCTGATTGTCAGCATACATGCTGCTATTCACAGTGGGTAAAAAGTGCTTTCCTGGTGTTTCCTCAGAGTCTGCAGCAGGCATGATCTTTTTATTCACTGTAATCCTTCTATTTTGAAGAGTCCTGTGAGGCACTGGTATCATCACCCTACCCTCTCTCTTATTTCCTCCACCTTCCCATTATTTTCTTACTGACACCTATAAGGTGCTAAAGCACCACAGAAAGAGACGGTCATGGTGACTTCTCAGATCTCGCCAAGCTTTTATGTCATTGGTTTTTATCTGGGCAGCCCACTCTCTCCAGTGCTCTTTAAAGCTTAGCTGAGAAGTTTCTTCATATTCTGCTGCCGAGGAGGTTGCAAAGAAGAGCTTTTTACAAGATCTCCTACAAAAGAAAAAAAGTTCAGCATTTTTCATTACACCCTCGACCCTTTTTGGTTTGAACTGAGGGAAGAATTGAGAGGGAGAGAAGGACGGTTGGATCACTTACAGGGTTTTAGTGATGTTTGGTTTGTTAAAGTGATGATAGAAGCGTCTCAGATGCAGAACCTCGCTTACATGCAAGCAGAGGAAGATTGAGTGCCTGTCTTAGACCAGACAGCAGCTGTTGTCTTGGAAATATAGCACAACGGTTGGGGTTCAGGAAGTAAAATATCACTTGTTCTTTTCATAGGAAAATGTATTTTTACAAAATATGTAAATCTTTCAAGACGGACCGTTCACAAGCTCTGAGGTGAAGTGATGGTATATGCTTCTGTAGAAACCATAAGTCACAGTGAGTCACGGCTTCGTATTTAAAATAAAATGTTTTTTTGTTCAGCCTAACTCTTTGTGAATAAGTACACTACCCATGATTTTGAAGATTCAATATTCAGAGAAATCATATTCCTGTGCATTTGTATATTCATTTGCATGTTATACTTTTAAATGCACATATATATTACATTTTAAATTATTAACAATTATTACTTTTTTAAAAATTAATAAAGATGTAATATAGAAATAAAAAGAATATTTACTTTTATTTTTTTTTTTATCCCTTTTGAGTAGATTAATAGGGGAAAATACATTCTCTGTTGATCTGCTCTCCTGTCCAATAAGCTAATCTTAACCGTGTCAGTCAGATAGGGTAAGCAAGAGGCCACATCTGTTTCTGTCTTTTTGGATAAACTTAGATCTATTTCCCTGAACTGATTCAATTAGTCATAATAGTTTATGCCTCGGGTGGAATTCTTGGCACGTCTGCAGCAGCACATTTTTAACCTCATTGTGTCTTCCAAGACTGCTTTGATCCACTCTCCAAACATGTCTTGTCATTTTGCTACAGTGCCACAGGTAATTAGAGGTCACTGTGCCCATTAACTGAGTTGGGTGCTCCTTTAAAAATGCATTTTTCCTACTAAAGGACATGCCTAAGGTATTTCAATAAAATATTCATAAAGGACAGCCTGGGAGATAATGGCCCTTGATATGGACTGTGTGTGCTTTTTTTCTCTGGAGAGAGTTCACACGCTGTGACTGTTATGTGCGAATGGACTATTCCAGTCCCCTCACTGATGCAGTGCCGGATCAGAGGTCTTGCTGAAGGGTCGTGTGCATGATTTAAGACTCCACAGTGTTACCTCCTGTCAAACAGTAACTCTCACCTCACTGCTTCATCCTTTTTTTAGCTTAATAGTATAACGGTTTGTGAAAAGTGAAGCACCTATATAGTTTGTGTTCTTTGTGTATTGTTTTTCCAAACATCTGACTCGCCATCTTCTGTGGATTCAAATAAGAAGAATTTAGTAAATGTCAGTGAATCCAAAACCATATAGTGGCTTAAAAAATATATATACATATTTACATAGTAAATTTGATACAGTGTCAATTCACATAAATTACATTTTTAATAAACAAAAAGTTTGATAAATAATTGCATAGATAATTGAAGAAAATAATAGACATTAAAAATAATATTTTTTTTTTTTTTTTATGTATTTGGTGTAATGCAATGTCTTTATGCAGTTCCATACGGTCTCTGATTGGTCAGTTTTCCAGTGCGTTGTGATTGGCTGAATACCGCAAGCGTTTGGTGGAAATGTTACGCCCCTCATGCCATGACCCAGCATTATGACATAAAAACAATATACCACTACAAATGAGGCATTTGTTGCATCCAGTGGAACATAATTACTGATTATAATGACTTAGTACTGTCTTTACGCACCTCATAAATATGACACCATGTCTGTATTTGTAATCGGAGAAAAACAAAAACTACCATTTCTCTACACTGCTCAAAACTTGTTTGAGTAGTAATTGACAGGTGCCTTTAATAAGAAAACATAATGTAACTTAAAGTTTGTGAGTGCCTCACATTTGGTCGGTGTTATGAAAATAAACCCACTCTGTAATGTAGAGAAGCTTGAGCGTGTTTAAACGAGTCATTTAGGGGACTGTGACCATCATAACTTTTATATAGAATGTCTCTTTGGTTTTAAAACCTTAATTTCGTGACTTTGCTGGATCTTTCCTATGCCCTAAGTGCTTGTAACACTCCTAATAGACAGGAAATGTTGAAATTGGATCATATGACCTCATTAAAGGGTTACTTCAGCCCTAAAAAAGGAAAATTCTGGTAAGTAATTTATGACCAAATTTTCATTTTGGGGTGTAGTAACTCTTTAAATTAAAACGAATGGCAGTGGGTCTTGTAACAAACAATGCAGCAGAATATGTTTGTTTTGAGCTGATCTAATCGTTTAATAACGTTTTAAATATCACTTTTCAGGTCACCTCATGAAAAGAAGAAAAAGAAGGGTTCAAAGTCATCGCACCAATTTAAGGGTTACTCCTGTTCGCTTTTGGCGTCCCCTGCCAGAGTCATGGCCAGAGTCTCTGCAAGCCCCTCCCCTGCCACAAGCCCCTCATCCAGCCTGGGGAGATCCAGGTAAAGGGCTTCTCGCTCTGGTCCTATTACCAAACAATCAGTCAGCATGAACCTCACGAGAGAGCCTGCCCACCCTCCTAACCTCAGTCCACTTCAGTCAGAATCATAGATTTCGAGCATATTTTTTCCCCCGCTTTGTTGCAATATTAATTTGAGCTTTGTCAAGAGCACTGCGTGTGAGACACAAAGAAGGTCTGTGCTGTAGCTTTTTAATTTGGAAATTATAATGGTTTTATAAAGTATGATTTGACAACTTGACCTGTTGAACAAAGCATGAAAGCTTCAGATGCTATGATGACATTTTGATAAAATACAGTATAAAATGCATAAAAATGACAAGATATTTGCACATTATGGAGAGGTTTTGATTCAAAAACATAAAGACAGGGACTGGATTTTTATTTTATTTTTTTCAACTTTTTAAGTTTCATCAAAAAGTTGCTCTAAACTCCTTCAGCCTTCAGTTGTTTTGCTGCTTCTTCTTTACCTCTCACTGTGTGTCTCTCTGTAGACTTCGTTTTATTTGTGCAGTTGTTGTGTCTCTTCCGGCATTGGGTGAATATTTCATGACCTTCTTCTGGTCGCTCAGTGTCTGCTGTGGTTACGCAGTCACCAGTCATCATGAATACTGTATTAATGTGTTCTGCACAAACCATGCCAATTGGCAGACCCCTGTCACTGTCTCACATTCTTTCTTTTTGGTTGTTCAACAGGGATGGCTCTCAGGAGAAAGACAAACAAGTGTCCTCCACGATTGTCTCTTCAGTGCAAAGCAAAATCACTCAGGTATGTGCTTTTGTGTAAACTTGGGCTTTCACTTGATTCAAATATATAATGAATTACAGTATATTGCATAATTAAATGTAATAAATTTTACTTATATCAATATTTGCAGAATCATATAATCAAATGAAGATATTAATAAAGACATTGCATTTTTTATTTATATACACTTTATTATATAGGACACTGGAGAATCATCAGACTACTTTCTGTGCCACACTTTGACTAAAAACATATGTTTTCTATGTTAAAGTGCCCATAATTGAACAGTGTATCATAATGTATGTCATATAAAATATAATACAATATAAAATATAGGCCCATTAACCTTCAGGAACTTTTTTTCCCCAAAAACTTTTTGGCCTACTTTGCTTATTATAAAATTATATGTATGTCATTTTAATTATAGATTTTAATTTAATTATAGAATTCTACAGTAGAATTAAAACATATTTTTATTTAGTTTTTTCTGTTGACAATATAGGACGTTGAAGGTTTATCAGAACCTTTTTTTTTTTTTTTTTGAACACGTGAAAGTTCTAGATAGCTCTAATTAACCAGATGTTTTCAAAGAAATTCTGATTTCATTTTGTACATTAAGCAGTTTCGGGCTTAATTTGTTAGGTTAAGGGTTTAAGAATAAACCTAACCAGAAACCTAACCTGCCTTACGAACACTCTAATACTCTAAAAAACACAAAAGTTTTGCTACTTCGCTCGTTTAATTCAGCGCCTAAGGGGAAAACAGACCAAAATTTTGCAGCAGTGCTGATGAGACACTTAGTATAGCTTTAATATATGTAATTTAGTGCCAGACGGTCTCGGTGGTCTCTGTTTGCAGAGCCTTACGTGCTGAAACTGAGAAATACAGTGATTTGGTTGCATGACCCTGTCGCCAGGGGTGGGTATGTAGGTGTGTGTATGTTTATGGGAGAAAGAGAGCTTGTCGCTATCGCATGCTGATTCAATGCAGCTGTCAGTCCCTGCAGCTCTGTTATGATCTCTGGCCTTGTGCGGCAAGGATGAAATGCAGAGTGTGCTCGCTTTTCCTTACCTTTTGCTTGTTGTTATACAAAGCAGACGAAAAGTGGCTACTATATGTATTTAAAAAAAATGCAGTTGTGTCAGAGGATGTGGGAAAATAATATGATAAACAGTAAACAGTACTGCGTTTCACTTACAGACATTTGGTTTTCAGCAAAAAGAGAAGCCAGCAGGATAACAGCCTTTTATTCATCCGCTTTGACATGGTTTCAGATCTTTTGGAAACCTAGTTCACTTCCCTTTTCTCCCAGAAGTGAAATCACTTCTGACACCTCAGAACTGGGGCAGGACTTCCAGGGGGCAACGTCTTGTAAAAAAAAACCCGAGTTGGCTCTTATTAAAACCAGCAACTGCTGCTTGAATCGATTGATGCGCGGTTCACCTTGACAAATAACTACCGGCAGAAACTTCTGCAGGCCTGTGCACGCTTCCATTTCAGTTGCGTGAGGAAGTCCCTTCATCCCCATTTCCCCCTTCTAGCCCAGGGAACGAAAGCCCCGCCGGTCTCTACCAGGACCACCCGTAGATTCTGCGGTAGAGAAGCAGGATTCAGCTCGGCTCAGTTTGATCCTTTGCCCATAGCCCTACCTCACACAACTATATTGGATCCTCCAGAGAAGAATGTTCCAGCTCTGACATGCACATCCCGACTATTGATAGAGGAAGAAGTGCTCTCAGGAGGCGCCTTGGTAGAGACTGGCAGGGTTTTTTACAACCGGCAAATGAAAAAGCTGTAACATTAAAAACCTGCGGAAACGTGTTCTCGATCTTAGCCCCTACTCCTTTGGGATTTTACGAACCCTCTATCTGCCTGTCAGACGAACAACAAGGGAGGCTGGTTTATGATTCTCCCTGAGGAACACAATAGTCTCTTTCTTTTCTAGTGCTATGTGCTGTCCTCCCCTGGCTTAAGATGTTGGTGCTCCTTTCTTATTTTCCACTGTTTAGCATGGGCTGTGTGTTAAGAGTGGCAGGTGACTGATAGTTTGATTAGGAGTCATTAATGGGTTGTAAAATTAACCTTGGCACC
This sequence comes from Enteromius viviparus, assembly GCA_032353835.1. NCBI lineage: Eukaryota > Metazoa > Chordata > Actinopteri > Cypriniformes > Cyprinidae > Enteromius > Enteromius viviparus. The sequence continues at coordinate 11,867,023 of JAUCNO010000425.1, forward strand.
TTGGCCACTGCAACTCTTTTCAAGGCATTTCTGGTACAAACTGATGTGTGTATAGGTCCTTACAGTATAGTAACAACACTAAAATGAGTCCATATCAGAGCTGTCCTTTTTACTATACCTAAGGCATTTGAATGTTAGACACTAGTAAAAATGACATTAACAAACTAAAGAATTCTTGAAATCTTCTATTCCAAAAACTATCTCTAACTCATGCTGTGCTAGCAAGAAAGTATGGACACCATCATCATGAAAACCTGACTAGAGATGAAAAGGCATCACTTGGACTGGCCTTTTGTGGAAGCCAGAGGGAAAATGAAAGAGAGAACTGAACAGCTGAAACAGAATTGAAGCTTATAAACCTCACGTGGGATACCATTCTGGAGCTGGCCTTGAACAGGCAGGAGTAAAGGGCCATGAAGACAATGACTAAATGAGTCAGAAGGTTCTCAGAAATAGCAGTATTGGATGTGAGTTCTCAAAATTGCTTTTAAATTTAGGTGATTGAAGTGAAACCATCTTGAACTGAAAGTGGGGTGATCCTCTGAACTCTAAGAATGTAGGTACAAATGTGGGTTATCTGATTGGTTGGAGGTCTGGACCCAAATAGCTACCAGCCAACTGCAAAAAGCAGTTCTCAGTCCCAATTACGACGAGCTCTTGTTTGGTGATTTGACGTCTGAAAGCTACCTCTCTTAGGTTTTCATAGAGCAAGAGCACACTTAGGTAGCCCTGTTTTCAGATGTCCTCAGACTTCTGCCAGCTGTGGTCCCGTAATAAGCTCTAATCATGCTGAAGATATCCTCCTTCCATTGCAGTAATCTGCTCAGGTCAGCTGGAAGCTTTGAAAGCCCTTTATCCCAGCTTAGTCCTGTCACTCTAATGTACTGGATCAACACACTATGATCAGAGAGACATATTCTCACTGGTTCTTCGCTGTTTAGCAATGTATATGTGTTTGAGGAGTGGTGTATGTGTGGAAATTTGAAGTGAATTAGTCACACATTAGAGGTAGCTGATGTGGAAATTGAATTGAAAGATAGGAAAACAAATTTTATCCATCTAACATTGCTTTCACGCCGCCTTTTCATCTCCAGTTAAGTTTGCATGATGATGGTGTCCATACTATCGTGAAGCAGCGGGGGAAAAAATTGACACAAAGATTAAAAAAACGGCACATTTTTGTGCCACGAATAATCACACCTGGTGTGAACAGCCCATAACGATCTCTTGTTTCAATTCAAAAGCATCATCCCGCCAAATTTTCACATACTGTGTGAAAAGCCCTTTAGTCAGTCTCTGTACATTAATTAATTCCTTCCATGTAATTTTGTGGTTTCACTTCCCCAAAACGACTTTAATAATGATTTCACCCTATGAAGTACAACAGCAGACCCTTCTCTCTAGAAGCACATTGGTCCTTGCCTGTATTGTTTGTGCTTTTCTTGACCACTTGTTTGTTTAATGATTAATTCTGCAGGGGCTTTATTGGAAATGCAGGGTTAATAACTTTCCTTTCGACTGGACGAGGGGGTGGAAGGCAGCGGTGACTTTAATTCTGCAAACGTCAATGAGCAAACCTTGCTCCTATGACAACCGTGCAATTCAGCCACCTGTTTGGAAAGATTATTTTACCGATTCGAAATCTAATGCCAAGTTGATCTGCTTTCAAATTTGAAGAGTAAATAACCTTGAATTTATTTTACGCTGATTGCAGAAATAGGCATCAAGTGAACAGGACGAAATGCATCTTAACTGTAGTTTATCTACATTCTTACGCATTTAATTCATATTTAAACCATATTGCTTTTTAATGCAATCTACATTATAGACCTTAACTTCTACTGAACCCTCAATATTACGTTTAGTACTTTTCTGTTTGCAGTTTCCTTGATGCACATTCCACCCCTATGAAATAAGTCACGCTAGTTACTGTGCATATTCATTAAGCAAATCTTTATTCAAGTGCCAAGCTGTGAGTTCTCTGGTGTCACATTCTCCCTATGGGCTCTTAGCATGCCACCGGCCTTGGGTAAGGTAACCTGAGCCACATAGAACTAGGGGGGGAAGCATTTGAAGAGCAGGAATCCAGCTTTATTTGCTCATGGCCTTCTCCTCTATAGGATGCCACCAGACATCCTTATGCATATTTAGAATGTTGGATTCTCATACATACAAAGCTCGAAGCCAATCTGACTTTCAAATCGCAAAAAGTAGTCTGCAAGCTTATGAATTTGTGTTTGTTTTCTTGTCCTGTGTGTTTATACAGTGTGTTATGATTAGTTTCTCTGCCAACTCTGCTCCTCTAAGAATACTGTATTAACTTTTCCTCCATTTCTCCTTACTCGTAGGACCTCATGGCAAAAGTTCGAGCAATGCTTGCTGCCTCGAAAGGCCTGCAGCCGAACCCCTCCTGAGAAAGTTCCACCACATCCAGACAGGATCGATCTCCAACTACATCTCGCAATGCAGCAACAACCTTCTGGCTAACTATTGGAACGCTGTTGGCCGGACAAGCAGCGCAATGCTGGACGCTCTTTACCCTTTATTTGCATTGTGGTTCATGTTTGTATTTCGCCTCCAGATTAGCATTAGGCATGGAGATGTCCTTTATTTCAAAGGAGCAGGTGGAACCGAAGCAGGTGTAGAAAAACCTAAAGCAGCAGCAGATGGTGGAACCTCAGCCCTGCTGTGTGTTTTAGCTATAAAACAACAAGGAGAAAGTCTTAAAGGCGTAATTCCTTGGAAGCAACTAAAAACCTTTTTTTTTCTCTTTGTAATATCGTGTCTACCAGAAGGACGCCGTTATATCCTTCTGTGAAGGATAATGCTGTTTATTTCTCTCCTATCTCCTTTTTTTCCCCTCTTTTCGGTACAAAGTCGTCAGCTTTCTTGGTTGTTGCTTTTTTTTTTTGAATATGTGGCCTTCAGTTTTTCATTTCTAAGTTTGTAAGGGCCTAATTTTGAAGCTACTTTGTAAAACCATCAATAAAGTTTGAATTATGGAACACGAGTGTGGTTGACTTACTTTTCGCAAGCGACATCTCTTCAAGTTCGCCTCTTGCTCGATCTGTTTTTCATTTCCTGCACCTGCGAGCTCTGGCCTTTCGACCGTCGGCGCATGTACTGCATCCCAGCATGCTCTCTGCATGATAATTAGGCCCCATGTTCTGCTGAAGGGTCCATGAGAGTGGGGTTCTCAAGAGGGAGAGTGAACAGTGGGAATCATGGTCCGTTTTAAGTGAGCCTTTAATCTCGTGGTGGTTCAGCCCGCAGAGGCGATGCAGTGAGTCTCATTTGGACTGGTAAAATGGACTGGTAAGAGATCCCTGGAGCAGTGCGGCCCTATCCAAACCCATATTTACACTCTCTCCCATCCGAACCCATATTTACACTCACTCCCAAACTCTCTTGACATAGGAAACTTAATGCTTTCCCATGTTAAGATTATGTTGAGTCCAATTCAAGTGGGATTTTCCTGAAAAAGGGCACAGAGGAAGTGTTTTTTGGCAAAAAATTATTTTCATATGTCCATCTGGTGTGCTTTTTATTGATCATATGGGTTTTATTGTTCACTCTGTCCTGTTTGTTCAGCTAAACCTAGTTTGTCTTACTAAACCATTTTATGAAGACACCTAATTTACTCGTTTTTTTTATTTCAAATATATCAAGAAACGTTCTGGTTTGTTGATGCTTAATGTTTCATAATTGCACCAATCATAATAATTGTAATGCTACATGCTTTTGAAAAGGGCAGCTTTGAACTAGACTTAATAATAGACCCTGCATTTTTTTTACTCTCATTTGAATTTTAACAATTTACATTGAACAGTTGTTTTAATCTTATGCTTTTATATATATATATGTATATAATTTATTTATTTTATTTATTTATTTTTTTTTCATTGTTAATATGAAACTAATTTTAATTAAATTGGTATATAGAACAAAGTAATTATATGTAATTATATTATTTTCAGTCCTGGCCAATGATGAAACACGATTATTCACATCCGAAATACAAGTTTTGTGTACATAATGCAATGTGTATTTTACACATACATGTATTTATGTACAATTTAGTGTATGTATTTAGACAATTTTTAAATGTATTGTAAAATTTTATACAATACATATATATGTATTGCATTATATATATTCATATATAAATATACAAAAAATGTAAAAATGGTCTTGTATATACGGGTGTGCATGTATTTGTTGATACATGATAGATTTATTTTTAATAATCGTGATTAATTGTTGCCCAGCACTTACAGTTTTAAATATTTTGTTTTATTTTAATAGATATTTAATTAGTAGCAGAAATCCATTTCAGAAGGTTCACACAAGCCAAGTGTTTCTATACTGAAATTCATGCTTTACTGGGAACTGAGCCTGTGTTAAGTGAGCCATTCACTTTGAAACAGACCTGAATGTCTATTCCTGATGGCCTTCTTGTTTTTCTTTATTCTGTTTATTATTTTTATTCTTTTATCGAATTCTCTACAATACAGAGTTTAGGAAATAAAAGACTTTGCTAGAGTGGCAGTTTAGTTTGTTGCTGTTTGCTGGAGTGCAATATTTCATTGTGACACGTTGTTAAGGGCAATTTCCAGACCAAGTCTTTATAGGCAATTAACTAATTATAATCATTAAATGGAACATTATTAGCTGGATTGAAACCGAAGGCGCTGTCTCTGGAGGCTTGTTTTTGGCGTCGACATTGACCTGTTGTCAGACCCTGTAGACAGAAGATGGGTCGAGTATGAGGCTTCTTGCAGGCCGAGACATATTTTTTTCGTTTTCGCCCGAGAGCCTGTGTTCATCATTGCACACCAGCAATCTGCTCAGCCAGCAAGTAAACACATAGCTCATTTTTGGCCAAGGCTTCACTCATTCCAGGCTCGTAATGGCAGCAATATTCCCTCCAATAACTGGATTGCCTTGTATAGCATTAAATAATGGATTTATATGCAATTAAATGCACCTCATAACATCATTGATTTCATTGTGAAGTGCTGCATTCAAGGTTTCGCCCATGGTGCTTGTGTGTGTGACAAATAAAATGTCTGTGTGTGGTATCCAGTCACTTGCAGGACAGAATGAGCAGGCCGTTAAGGTGCGAAATTTGAGAAACACAGACTCCGGTCTCGTCACAGTCACAGATGGTTTGTTGATTTACCTTGCACTTTTTTGACAATTCAAACATGCTAAATCTACTATCAAATGACCTTGTGTTGGGTTGCTAATGACGTTTCAAGGCCTGTTCTTAAGTTTTATTTCCCTTTGCTTCCCACCGCAGTGGAAACCCCGCTAGAATGAAAGGAGTCGTGCGGCGATACGTTGGAAATCCAAGCTGGACCCAATTGAGTATGTGAAATTAAAAATCCAGTGGCATGTGTCTGAGAGCTTTTTATTCTCTTGATGTGGTTATTCAGCAGAGGGTTGTTGTGATTTTCAAAGTTGTGGCCTGAACTCTTTTTAGCAGCTTTGCTGAATTTCCCATAAGGGAAAAAATACGGAGCCAGCTGTGATATATCCTGAATACTGAGAAATAGAAAGGCCTTTTTGGAAAAGATAAAGTGGAAAAGAATATGAATGAAAACCCTAATCCTCAAAGGCATCATTTTATGTGATGTAGGTGTTGTGTTACTGTTAAAGGCTTAAATGTGGTAATTTAGATGTTTTCTATCTATCTATCTATATATGCCCTCCTACAAAAGTAGAAGAAGGGACTTGTGGTGCAGAGAACCTAGATGAAATGGACCACTGGTATGAGCAGTTTGTGAAGGTTAACTGACCAAATCCCTATTTATTCAGCTCTTTTTTTTAATCCAGTGCTACTGTTAGTTTTTATCTCTGTCTCCTGTTTACCATATTTAAGGTGTCCTGATTAAAGTGTTGCAGGCTGTCTTGAGTCTCACACTTGTCCTTCAAGTATCAATTCTATCCCACACAGCCTCAGGAAATGGGTTGTGTTATCTCTCCTGTGGCGATACCATGTGATCACTCTAGCTGGGCTGTCTGCAGATTTATCCAGCAGATGTGAGAGATTTGTGAGATGATATCACTAGCTTCCAGTATAAGGTTACAATTTAATTTAGTTTTTGTTGCATTTGTTGTTGTTTTTTACCCCGACGTAATACATACTGAGACTATTTTAGTATAAGTATAACCTCTGTCTTCAGTGGAAAAACAATTAACGTAGATGCATAATTATTATTAAAAAAAAAAAAAAAGACATTTTCTCAGCCTCGCATGCTCAGTCTCACAGAGACTATTATATTAGAAAATAACTTTATAATCAATATATCAATTTTTAATTATCACATTGATAAGTAATCAGGTTAGACGGCATGTTGAGTTTAACACGGATGAAAACGAAGCTGTAAGGTAAACTATCCACCTTTTTATTAACACTGCATTGTAAATTATGGGAAGTCATTCAGTTTTTTGGTAAGTTTCATTTAAAACGAATACAACAAATCATTTCAAATCATGAGATCGCACTACAAATGATCCTTATGAGTCATTTTGACTGAATAGGCTGTAAATTATCATTCATTTTCTATTTGGCGAAGTCAGAAGAAAAATTTACGATAGGTAGGCTATATTAATGTCACATGATATAACAATAATATCTATAGAACAGTTCTTTTCAGTCCGCTGAATCATTTTCCTCCTGATTATTTTCATCATTTTTCCTTTCTCTGCAAGTAAATGAAAAAAGACAACATAGTGTGCATTTGTGGTCTGTTCTCTCGATTTAATTTATGATATAAACCATGAATAATTCATTTCCTCCACAAATCTTCATCTCTCTTTCCAGGTTTGTTTTCACATATGGTTGCAAATGTAATTGTTATATACTGTATGAATGATATTTAACGTGTCGATATATTACTGCAAATAGGAGGAGGATCTTTAAATCATTCATGGTGTGTTGAAAGTGTTAATGTTTTTACATTTTTTAATGTATTTTTAATGGTTTAATGGCCCCATGAGGTTTATGTTGCTTGTTAAGATTAAGCGCTGCTGGCTAGTCCTGCGTTGCTCTTTGTCTGCGCTTTTATTAAAAATGAATAAGCCTATCCCTGCCTTTCTATATTATGGTGGGTTTTTGAAAACCTGAGATGTATTGCAGCTGTTAATAATGTCCCCTGAGATGCTGTTCACTGGTTTGATTCTGTACTGTTTTCTACACACCATATTATCTACTCTACCACTACCACAGTCTTTCTTGGGGCCACCGTATGGACTCCCCGTAACCTGCAAGTTCGTCTTTTTGTGGTGTCGAGACAGTGGTTGGTAGGGTCGAGGGAGAAAAAAGGGAATATTTTATCAAAGCCATTGACTGAAATGTTTCGGTGGACATTTGCAAGTCAAATAGTCTTTGGGATCAAGGGGCTTGACTAGAGCAGGAATCCTGGGAAATGTTTAACTGCTTTATTCTGATGCTTTTATACCTCTGCCTCATGTTATATCAATGAATTTGCTTTGATTCGTCAATTACAGAGTGTTTATGAAAAGCAGAAATGAAGCCTTGATTCTCACATGTGCAGAGACATGGCACTGCGCTTGAGCAAGTGTGTCCCCAAGGTCCTTCACCTCATAAAGGGTTGATTCAAGTGGGTAGGCTGAATAAATCCTTGTAAATCCATTCCTGGCGCTGAGACTGTCCTCTCATTTTTTTAAACACCTGAAACACTGTTATTTTAGCTGCTGGATGAAGTAGCTCTCTTCAAAGTGCTTTATTTCCTTCTGTCTCCCCCTCTCCCCGTCTTGTTTATAGAAGTGCTATTAGTCTGTAGCTAGTCCGAGTCCAGAAAGCAACATTTGTCCAATGCTAATCTTGAGGAGGGAGATTTTGTTGAGGAATTATGGACTTGTATATAAGTCTTATTATACAGCTCAAGGACTCTGGCTGTACAATGTCAACAGACTTGCCCAGATAGCTGAGCTGCACACAGAAATATGTAGGCCTACATTTAATATTTATGCATGTGAATTGCATAGAAAAATTTGGATTACAGTTTTAACATGACTTTTAAGAAGCAGTCTGTAACCAGTGTTGGGCTTATTTTAACCGTAAGATAAAATAAGTAAGATTTAATCACCATAGGAAGCATGATTTATGGTAGTGCTCAGTTCGTCAGAACAAATGTGGCAGACTTGTTACTTACGTGTTCAGATAACAATATATTGATGATAATACATTGAAAATTACTATTTGGGTCATATTCCCAAAAATAATACATTTAATTCAGTTAAAAAGCACAATGCTTAGATATAAAATGAGCCGTGTTAAATTAGATCAAATTTATGACTAACAAATAACCACCAGATTATTATGGAAGCCCGTTTCCTCCACTGAATAAAAAATATAAAAGTCAGAATTGCATGATATAGTAACGATTGCGAGTTATAAAGTCACAGTTGTGACTTTATTTCTCAGAATTCTGACTTTATAACAAATTGTTACTATATCACAGAATTCTGACCTTTTTTCTTAGAATTGTTAAATATAAACTCGCAATTGCAAATTATGAAGTTTTGAGTTAAAGACTGTTCTCAAAAATGCGAGTTTATATCCCAATTCTGACTTTATATCTCACAATTTTGACACTATATCCCCCAATTGCGACTTTAAAACACGGAATTCTGATTTTATATCTCACAATTCTGAATTTATATCTCGCAATTCTGAATTTATATCTGGCAATTCAGACTTTCTTATTTGCAATTTTAAATTTATATCTCACAATTCTGACTTTATTACTCGCAATTCTGACTTTCTTATTTGCAATTCTAAATTTATATCTTGCAATTCAGACTTTGTATCTAACAATTCTGAATTTATATTTCGCAATTCTGACTTTATATCTCACAATTCAGACTTTAAAACACACAATTCTGAATTTATATCTCGCAATTCTGACTTTATATCTCGCAATTCTGACTTTATATCTCACAATTCTGACTTTAAAACACGCAATTCTGAATTTATATCTCACAATTCTGACTTTAAAACACACAATTCTGACTTTATCCCCCAGTTTCACAGACAAGGCTTAAGATAGTCCCAGACTAAATTGCATGTCTCAGATGAAAATATCTTGCTCTGACGTATCTTAAAACATGTCAGTGTCATTGTTTTGTGTTAAGATGCACACCTGTAATATTTTCTTATAAGGCATTTTTGTATAAGGCAAGTTGCCTGAATAACGTAATTTAACTAATGCCTAGTCCTGGCTTAAACTAAGCCCTGTTTGTGAAACTCACGCAATTCTGACTTTATATCGCACAATTGCGACTTAAAACACGCAATTCCAATCAGAACACATTGATAATGACTTGTTTTGGGCACTTTATTTAAAAGAGTTTCAGAATTACACAAGGTGGAGTAAATGAAATAATAACAGCTTTTTGGTTTTTGGGTGAACTGTCCCTTTAAACATGGATGTTGTCTGCTAGAGTGAAGGTTAATGATGGCTGCTGGCACTGCCCACCTCGCTAGATTAAGGACTCAATCAAATGCCCCCTTCGAAACACCAAACTCATAAATTCTCCTACCCAGTGTGCCCAGCATGCTGCTAAATGCCATTTTAACTTATGACCTTGTGGTAGAGGACCATGTAACTTGAGAGGGGAAAACTTGAGGCTCCCGACACCTGTGGAACAAGCCGTCTGGTCGCCCACGAAAATATCCCAATCAAAACAAATCAGCTTCAGTTTGCTCCTGTCTAATTATCCTCTTATGAATTCGAATGAGCGCTTGTCTCCACGGGGTGTGCAGAATCGCAGCGAGGTGGAATATCTACTTGCTTTTCTTTTGATTTCTTTGTTTCTGTCATTAACTTCCCACAGCGTCCTGAGAGGATGTTTTCAATCTTGTACTCTGTGTTTCTTGTGTAATGAGAGAAAAGAGCGTTTAACAGGGTTCGATCACATTCTTGAGCTCGGGCTCTGATTCCGCTCTCTTCAGCGCTGCATGTTCAGACTGATTGAACTCGGAGAGAGTGAACGAGTCCCTGAAGCTTTGTTGCGCCTGCTTTTACAGCCCTACGGGCCGATGCTCAGTGGAGAAGGTGACCCATGAGATTTCATAAGCTTTTGTCATTCTCTGTTATAGAGCTGACTGGATGAGGACGACTTTCAAAATGTAATATCACTCTCGTTTTCTCACATGTCTTCCACTTTGGAGTTTGCAGTGCAGTGTATGTAAAACTGGAAGCCCTGTTCCAAATGGCATACTTAATGTGGGCTTGCAGGGTGATGTTAAATCAGTCTCTGAGTAAAAAAAAAGTCTTTCAAGGACAGGTTTAAAATGAAGTTTTTTTTTGCTTGTTAGAATAGTTTTGACATTGTAAGACATTGTAGCTTTTACTATGAATTCACCAATATAACACTTCAGGCAAGTATTGATAAGCTGTCAGTTGATTTTTTTTTTTTTTTTTATGTTGGATGATATCTAAACTACTTTTTTTCTGAATAAGACATTAAATAGTAAGCTTAGACACTATAATTTTATAATGTACTATATGAAAAAAAAAAACTATTTTAACAGTGTTCTTAAATTTTTCATTAGTTAACATTAGTTCATGCATTTTTAACAGCAACTGACCATGAGCAAAAATTTTAACAGCTGTTTAATCTTTGTTGATATTTGTTAATAAAACGTTTATTTGTTATGTTAACATGCTATATCATTGTTAATTTGTTTTCATGCTAACCGCTGTTTACCAATGTTAACAAATTGCTTTTCTGTTTTGATTAATTTAAAAAGCAAGGGGGAACATTTATTTTGCACCACAAATGATGCAAAGGAAATCTAAATGTAAAAATGACTGATACCTGTGTGTGAAAAAAATCTCTGACAAGTAATAACCAATGTTTTGAAAAGTCTAAAGGTAGGTCAGGGTTGCCAGGCTTTTACAACAAAATCCACCCTATTGCCACTCAAAACTAGCCAAATTGTGTTTTGAGGGGGGTAAAATACAATTATTTTTGACAAGGTTCACAATCCAGGGGCTAAATATCACATTGTTGAGGTTGCTTCGACCCGCGTATATGGAAAAACTACCCATAGCAACAGTAATCAAAGCAGCCTAATTGTGTGTGAAAACTGCAGACTTGGCAACACTGAGGTTGGTAGAAGTCTCTGATGCTCACCAAGCATCCATTTATTTGATTATAAATACAATTAAAACAATATTTTTTAATATTTATTAAAAAAAAAGTATTAAAAATGAGAGGGATCATTCTTGCACAGAGGTGATCGGTTTGAGCTCCACTGAGAATGAAACTGAAAGCACAAAACCTTTGTAAAATACAAATGCTCTTGTTTTATTTCCCAAGACAACGAGACTATTGCATTGCATTTTATATGACTTTAGTTTGCTAGGTTTTGTAAGCTGAGTAAAACTGTTGTAAGAGATGTAGGTAAAGGCTTGACATTTTAACCTCATAGCGTCTGGTTCTGATTTGGCAGCCTTCCTGTGTTTTCACACGGTCTGATGGAGATCTCAGACTTTTTACAAAGGATCCGGTGTTAACAGATAGCAAACCTGCTTATAAAACACCGCAACACTGAAGTAAACCAGTTGATCGTGGGGTCAAAGTGATCTCTCAAGCGAACTGCAGTTTTAGAGACGAGACGTGATTGCAACATGATTACAATGCAGCGAGGAGCGTAATTTACCTGCAGAGTGTGCCATTGTGTTTGTCCTGTGGCATACACCCACTCTTTATCAGGGAGAATAATGGCCTCATCAGTTCTCGTCTTTCCTACCTCTGCACAAGCGTGAATGTGCCTTGCTCTATGGGGCGGATAGCCGGGGAAGATATGGTATCATTTCCCTCAGAGAGGCTTTTTGTTAGGGCATGTGATGAGGCATGTTCAGCATCTCGAAGTCATGCGTCTCCTCCACGAGATTGCATTGAGCTCACCTTCGGGCGCTACCCCTATCAAACATTGTTTTCCTTTATCTTCGTAACATAGGGAAGCTTGATGTATTCACATTCCAAACTGAATGTAACAGCTTCGTACTCCACCTAATTGGCTTCCACATTTACGCTGAAGGGCACTTAGATACATAATAATTTTCGGTGCGAGTAATGTGTCCCATTACGTCTGCCCTTTTATTTTCTCTTTCTCTTACACCCTGTCAAATTTCTCTTCCCGTTTCGTCTCGCCGTCTATTTCTTACTAACACACAGTCAGATGTTCTCATGTTCTTTGGTGTCCATACGGCCGATCTCTGTAGACGCCTGAGAGAAAAAGAAGTGGAGTTGCCAAAATCCACTTCATTTAATTGCTCATTGCGTAGTGTTCAAGTGTTTATTCGAGGGGATATTCCCTGTAGGACTCAGCTGGACTTGTGGCTTTTTGTTTGAGATGTTTTTTGTATGTTATGTATTTTTTTATTTTAAAGCATCGGAAGAGGAGGGCCGTAGGGGCTTAGCCTGATTACGCGTTAGGGGCCGTATTTGATCATGCCTTGTCGGCTGTTTGCTAGCTGTGGAGAGAAAAGTGGCTTCAAAAGAGTAAGTTTTATGTGGGGAATCACATAATGCAGGTTTTGGCCTCCTGTGGCTCTGTAAACAGACACTGCTAAGTGCTTTGATTCTTTATACCTCACTTTTTGTGCTCGAGACCTAGACTTTCACTGCTATAAATGTGGTAGGTCTCATATGCATAAATGCAGGGAATGAGATGAAGGGATTTGTGGGGAAAGATCGAGCTACCTCTCCACAGGCGGATCAACAGAATCCAGCCACACTTAAGTGGATTACTGTGCTTGAATTGAATTGTGACATTAGTAAAGAAGGGACACTATCTGATCATTTTATGGTCTGTCTGAAGCTATATTGTCTAATTTTGTCTAATTATGTTGTAGCTCTGACCTTATGAGTGTCTGGGGAGTCTGGGACATATTGATATTTTGACCTTATTGGTTTATAGTTTCTACTCATGTAAAAGGCAAAGTATTGCTCTATGAGGTTTACATTTATGTAATCGTTTTGCATTGTAATACACATTGAAATATATATCTTTCAATTCTGACTTTATATCTCTCAATTCTGACTTTATATCTCGCAATTCTGACTTTATATCTCTCAATTCTGACTTTATATCAAGCAATTCTGACTTTATATCTTTCAATTCTGACTTTATATCAAGCAATTCTGACTTTATATCTCTCAATTCTGACTTTATATCAAGCAATTCTGACTTTATATCAAGCAATTCTGACTTTATATCTCACAATTCTGACTTTTTAACTTGCAATTCTGATTTTGTCTTACAATTCATATTTTGCAATTCTGACTTTATGTCTCGCAATTCTGTCTTAATATCTCGCAATTCTGACTTTATTACTCGCAATTCTGACTTTATAACTCGCAATTCTGACTTTATATCTCGCAATTCTGACTTTATATCTCGCAATTCTGACTTTATATCTCGCAATTCTGAC
>JAUCNO010000425.1:11888484-11912083 GCA_032353835.1 Enteromius viviparus
TAATGTTCAGTGCTTTGCTACAATCTGTATTGTTAAAAGCGCTATATAAATAAAAGTGACTTGACTTGGCTTGACTAGTTTCACTACTATAGATATTCATGAAGCACAGCTCACACAGAACTTCCTGATTAAGTAGTTTTCTGTTGGTCAGCGCAACAAATTCACACAAGTTTCATTTTCCTAATCAGTCTAATAACGTCTCGTCCAATCATAATCACAAGCTTTCCCCTTAAAATACCCACAATCCATTCCTTCCTTATCTCCTTACGCATCCCTCCTCCATCCCTTCTCCACCTTTCATGCCTTCCTTCTCTAGTGGGCTAGCAGAGTTGGAGCTTAGCCCTCACTAGGGTTCAAACCACTAGGGCTTGGAGTTCGCCGACCTTCAAACTGGACCCCCTGGACAGCACGCCAAACACGGTTTAGATATCATATATAACTTACTTTAAACTGAAAACTACCCATTGAATCAAATGTCCAAGCTGCTCCTGACCATGCAATATAATTCATAGTTATCGTGGCTGTGAAATTCTACTGCAATTAGATAAAGTCTAGTCATATTGTAAAAAAACATATATATATATACATACAGTATATATACATTAATAACCACAATATATAAACGGAAATAACAGCTAATTTGAAATATTATAGTGTTGGAAGATATCACACACCAGTCTTTATGACAGTCACAGGCTCTGTTTACAAAAGAAAGAGCCGTTCAGAAAAAGAAACAGTTACAGTACATGCATTTGTCTGGCATTGGTTTGCCTGATATGCAGAGAGGGTTTATGGTTGATGCTAACAAAATGGTGGAAGTAACAGAAGGCTGAACTCAGTTACAGCACATTTAAAGATGTCTAAAAAAGTTTATTTTAACAAAGTATAAACAGACCCATATCTTTCTGCCATATTTCAACACTACAGACTTCGCCCAGTAAACCCAGCATATAAATTATGATTACCTGGAAAACAACCAAGTTGGAGGAAAAAAACATTTATTTAAATTACTGTTCATTTCCTTGGGTTAGGAAAGCTATGTCACTTTAGTCAGCTAAGGGTAAAGTTACACAGCATATACAATAACTGGAATTATCCTGGTCTAAATCTCTTGAATAATACAAAAACAAATAAGTCCTCTAATCCATTTATCAGTAACAGAGATATCAGCTAAGCTGCTGTTGGAGGACCTACCGAGAAGAGAGAGACTTTCAGGTCAGGATCTGAAACCAGGCATGGCACTTCAATGTGAGTTTGAGAATCTGTTATGAAGATGGTCTCCACGTTGTTCTCATTTCTCTTGATGAATGGATGTTGTGGGTCTGTTTGTTTGAAGAAAAGTAAAATTAGTTCAGTTGTCTATATTTTTCTTAAGTAAAACCTGTCCCAGGAAGTACAGTTTAACTTACAGGGCCCCTTTGGATTTACAGATTTATCAGACATTTTAAAAGCGTAAAGACCAAATTATACATACACACATATGCAAATGCAAGAAAGCAGTCTCAGGCAACATTGCTCTGGTTATAAACTTCCATACTCAAGGGTTGGTAGAGTTCTAAAACAAAAAGATATTAACTTTAACTGGTTGAGCAAGTTAGTCTTCAGACTGTTGCTCCATCATTATAGTATTTGACCAGAAGTAGAAAAATGACATTAGAAAGAAACTGTTAATGCTTGCTATAGATCCCCCTGCTGTAATGTTGAGAATGCCGCAAGCACCTGCAATGCATTATGAATTGCGGTCTGACACCAGCTGCGCTTGTGAGGCTAGAAGCATTTGTATTCACAGACCTGCATAGATTAGATGGTAATACTTCAAATTATACTAAATTACACTTGCCTCCTAGACTGTATGTGACATTTTTTTAAATGACTTTCTGTACCAATTAACAATCAACCAATCAACCTTGTTGATAAATCATTAAAGTATTTAACTCAGAATAAAGACAAGAGATCACATTCCATCTCAAGTTCTTTGACTGAATGCACACAGTTTTTAGCCAGATTTTGTCTGTGGATGATCCGAAATATCTAAGAGTGCACATATTTTTATGACAGCACTTACAAGGTTCCTTAAACCACTTAATAACAGCCTTTTGTCTTTGCCAGCATGGATATGTGTGGGACGCTAAACAAACCTCTCCAGATTTCACTTTCAGCGGGAGCTCACATCGCTGTTTCTAAGCCTTTCTTTGTACATCACCTAGCGATGTCTGCATCTCTAAAGCTACCATTATTCTAACGGGTTTCCTTTTTCCTCACGTAGCTTAAAGCAATCACTTCAAGCTGTCGGAGTCCGAACAAAAGGATTGTATCTTGAGGTTTATGTTTCTACCCCATGGTGGTCTGCATGTACAGACATAATAGGAAAAATATACAACTCCTCACAGTTATGGTGTGTCACCATAAATCATCTTCAGGAGGTGAATTGCTTCTTTGAGGGTGAAGAGATTGGGAGGCACTGGAGGGCATGACATGTAGCTATAATGCCGACAACTCCGAGAGGCAGTGGGACATATAAGCGGTTAACTTAAGCCACATGCCGCGAAGTGCCATTCTGCTTTACGCTTGCTGCTAATTTATAGCTGTGATTTCAGCTGGCTCTGATCAACCCCTGGTAAGATCTGTGGAAACTGTTTCGGCATCTTGTCAGGAGAAATCACCTGGCATTGGCGTTGACTCTTTGATCAACTGGTCAAAAACCAATTGCTTACAAATACAGAGCTGGATTGTGTCACAAAGATAAACAAGCCACCTGTGAATTGTTAAAGAAATACTTCAACCATAAATTCTTTCCTGATTTATCAGCATACATCATTCCAAACCGGCATTCTACTGTTACTAGAGAAAAAATATATATTTTAAAAGTACATAAATATATATATATATATATATATATATATAGTAGAGCTGTCAAATGATTAATCGCGATAAATCGCATCCAAAATAAAAGTTTTTCTTTACATAATATATGTGCTAAGTTTATTTATTGTTTATATTAAAACACACATGAACAGTATATATTTTGATAGTATTACATATAAATGCATTTATACATTTTATTCTTATATTTGATATTATATCTAAATATATTTAAAATATAAACATGTTTTCATTAAATATATACATGCATGTGTTTGTATTTATATATACTTAACAAATATACACAGTACATACAAATATATTATGTAAAGAAAAACTTTTATTTTGGAATGCGATTAATCGCGATTAATCATTTGAAAGCACTAATAAATTAATACATCAAACCATGACTTTTAACTAGAAAAGCCAAATACCAAATCCAAATGTTTATTATTTTCCTTTTTGAAAAAAGTTTTGCACAGCTGCTCCAGGGAATTTATTTTTCTCATTCATATGAGATTAAAAGTAGTAGTAGAATTCCTGCAAATTCATTTTTGTCATTATATGAATAAATTACACTTTAAAATACAAAGTTATTTTAAATGTACTTAAAATTATTTAAAGTTTAAAAAAAACTGAAAAAAATATTGTTTTTACATTTGTTTTTAATCAAATAAATGAAGACTTTGTCACCACAAGAGACTATAATAATAACAATTTATGACAGTGGTAACATGGGCTTTGAAAAAGAATAGCCAAAAACCATTACTATTTTGATGGAAAGGGGGTAACTGAGACCCACATTACCTAAAAATTAACACGTCCCACGGGCAGAGCTCCGCCTATAAAATACAGTGTTGTATGGTGGCTTCTGCCATAAGACTAAACCTCAATGAGTGAAAAATAGTGACATTATCGGCGCATTTGAAGTCAAAATCTAGAACCTCAGTGTAGCAAATGTCTCTAAATTGTGGGTGTCATTTGTGACAAGGTGTGTGATTAGAAACCTAAGAAGATTTGCAGGGATATCTGTCTCTTCTTCTCTGTGGTTCTGAAAGGGCAGGATGGAGCGTGTTGTAAATCTGCCCCTCTTACTTATACCCTGTCCCTCCCTGGGACATGACCTCCTTTAGAGAAGTGCACCATCTTACAAGAAAATGGGCAGCATTGTTACAACACCAAATACTGATAAATGATTCTCGCAGCCACGTGACTCTCCATGGATGCTTGGGATAGATTTTAACTGTGTTTGGAAAGCAAGCGTCTTTGTTATTTATGCTGTAAAGATGTTCTACTGAAATAAGTTTTCTCAGTCTGTATAGTTCTTTATAACTCCCTTGCTTAGCAGTCTTTTGTTCCTTTCCCCTCCTGACCTGGACGAAAGTTAAAGTGCCCCTATTATGCCTTTTTAAAGGTTGCTAACATTGCTTTATGAGTATCTTAAAACAGGTTTACATGTATGCAAGGCCTAGTTTTCTCCAAAAATAGATTTAATTTTACCCCATTTCTAAATGATAAATGACTCGTGTGAAGCAGTTCGAAGAATCAGTCTGTCTAAACCCCTCATTTCCGTGAGCCCTTACTGCTGTGATTGGTCAGATGGCGCAGTCCTTTATGATTGGTTTACCGCTACAGCTTGTTTCGGAAAACAAAACGCGTATTGCCATAACTGAATGACAGCGCAGCATCTTCTTGAAATTATGTAATCCACGTGGAAATTGTACTGTTTGTGGGTGGGGCAAGTTGTAGAACGTGGGCAGACATTATGCATACATGTTACTTCGTAACATAGGCCTTCTAAGCCTACCAGTAGGTGCAGCAGGCCCCTACTGACCCATATGAATGGGCTGATAACGACTGATAACGCCCCATTCAATCGAGTGATAACATCCCGAAGCAGGTGGACGTGTGAACGTAACAGAAAAAGATTTGAATTGCTGAAGACTCGTTTAGCCGAATGTGAGCCAACTATTTTTTTTTTTTTGATAGACCAAAATTTCATTTATCGTTCACTGTCACCATCACAACTTTGCATGTAGTTTATGTTCATGACACACTGCATGAAAGATCATATTTGAAAAGGCATAATAGGGGCACTTTAAGACCTTGACCTTAGTGTGGACTCAATCATGTAAAGAGATTTTTCTCAAGCCTTTGCGAATGTGTGATATGTTTTCTTGTAGTAAAATTTGAATCGCTGTTTGCAACATGTTTTTAAATATGTTACAGAGCTTGAAAACGGTTTTGTCCTTTGACATTTAACACTACAATACTGGAGAACGTTGAGTTCTTAAAGTAATGTGAGTGATGAATAAGAAAGCAGGTTGTAATTTCTAAATGGTTGTCACACAGAGGAGTGAAAAGGCCTTAAATCTGTCTCTCTCAGCCATCTGTTGCAATGCCTTTGACATTTAAGCTCAAAAACTGGCTTTGAGTATTCCTGAGAACCTCAAATAGTGTGCTCTAACTCACTGTCCTCAAAAACACATTCGTATGGTGCCATTTCTTAAGGGTTAAATTGAAGGTTTTGGGAACAGGGCAATAGTGTGTAATTGTTTAAAGAAATTGTGTGTCAAAAAGCCCAATTCCCAACAGTTGGACAACATAATGGTCCATGTCTTGTGAGTAAGATGGAAGCTTTTATGGACAGCAAGTCATAAATAGGCATTTTAAACTAGATTTAAACTTTTGAATGGAACTTATCCATGCAGAACTCATAGTCATGAGTGTTTCATTTGGTTCCTGTGTTCTTTAGGTACTCAAATTGTGGTGAGGGTATTTCTGTATTGTTTCTTATAGCTGCTTAGTAGCACAAGTGTAAAGAGCCCACCCTCAAGATTATGAAAGTTTCATGCTCATTTTATCATCCCCCAGACCATAAAATCTTTAAATCCAATTACTTAGAAAAGTAATTGCAAAACTTTACCAGTAAGTCAGCGTGGGTGAATTGCATGCCAATGTTTTAAACTTGTAAGAACACTGTTCAACGCTTCTATATTGATGTAATTCATTTCAGAGCAGTTTTGCAGCTGTGCTGTTAGACACAATGAGGACACACTTGTACACTGAGTCTCAGAGTGTAGCCTAAAAAGGCTCTAGTGGCCTCTGATTGTTTATACATACTTGCCACCAATATGAAGAGTTTGCTGAAAAATGACATCATTATAAACACAGATGATTCCAGACCCAGCTGAGTGACCCACATTTCAAGCCTGTGAATTTCACCCCATTACGTGAGCCAGAATTTTGTTTTTATAATGAGAATCTCTCAGTTTCACTGCGCTGCTTGATATCTCTAAGCTCCCGCTCACTGAGACTCATTGTAATTGTTTTGTTAAACTGCAACAGGAGACTGGCACAAGTCTCTCTTGAAGAAAGCCATGAAATTCAGTGTCTGCGAACGGGAGCTTTGATCAACCGGCCATGCTACCATGTCTTCAAAGCCTCAGATTTGCGAAACCTGTCTCTGCAGGAGAGTTTCTGCTATTACAAGCTCATCAGCATATGTAGCCTGGACTGAGACATATCTTCATTTAAGCCCATTTGGGATTCTGCCACCATAGATAGTGTTGGTGCTTCACTGCTTTTAATGTTTCAGACTTTGATGGGAAGCTCTTCGGTTCCCAGGAAACATTTGTAGCTGAAGTCTGTTTTGTAGTTCAGATCCTCAGGGAATGAATTCAGAACGTTTATGCATGAAGTCATTCAGTTCAAATGGTACAGTCTCACAATCTGTTGCTTGCGTTGTGAATGCAATAATGTATCATATAAAGGCTTGTGAGGCCTGTCTTTTTTGTTGTTGTTGTTGTTAATGCACATGACTTTTAAAATAAATAAATAAATGAAATACAGTACATTGGTTAGGGTGAAAGGAATAGTTCAACCAAAAATCAACAATTTGTGATCATTTGTGATAATTTACTCACCTTCAAGTTGTTCCAAACCAACAGACATTTCTTTTATTAAGGTGTAACACAAAAGAAGGTATTTTAAAGGACCAAACAGTACCCATTGAGTTGCATATTGGGGAAATAAATACTACGGAAGTCAATGGGAACCAACAATATTTTGATAACCAGTACGCTTTAAAATATCTTCTACGTATAATGTACAGTAATAAAGAAAATTGCAGGTTTAGAATGACATGAGGGTAAGTAAATGATGACCATTTTTATTTGGGGGTGAACTTCAAATTGTAATGTTTTAGCTTACATAAAATGTGTATATGTTTTGTTTATATATAAATACACCACATACAGAATATTTTTGAAAATGTTTTAAAGTATAAACCTTTATATTGTAATGTTTTATATTATATAATATATATATAGGTAAGCATAGCATTTTTTCTTTATGTTTGTATACATATATATATATACATATAGGTTTTGTTTATATATAAATATATAAATACACCACATACAGTATATTTTTGAAAATGTTTTAAAGTATAAACTTTTATATTGTAATGTTTTATATTATAATATATATAAATATATAATATATATATAAACATAGCATTTTCCTAAATGCATGTGTTTGTATACATATACATAATAAATATACACAGTATACACTCATATATTATGTAAACAAAAGCATTTATTTTGAATGTAATTAATTGCAGATTTTATATATAATATTTAATAAACAGTTGGGTTAGGTTTTATGAGATCAATATTAAGATAATTATAATTATGAAATAATTTTAGATAATTTTAGCCATTTATATTATTTAGAATATATATATTTTTTAATTTAAACTGAACTATCGTTCTCTGTCTGTCAGTCAGCTTTGACCATCACTGTTGGGAAGCTGGATTTGGATCATACTAATATCAGGAATCGCATAGCATGCCATCCGAGATGGATACAGTTTGATACCATTTTTTAATTGAAACTCCTGGGGTTAGCGTTAATTACTGTATCTATTCAACGTGAAACACTGCTCTTTTATATTCGCTATTTTCAAATGAAGCCACAGACAACACTGGTCAGGCATCTTAATTTGTGCGATGTTCTTGATGACTTTGACTGGGAAACTTCTAATTAATTAAAACCGTTGTAGGCTTAAGTTTTAATTAGGGTGGCCAGTATGTAGCAGTGATATAAAACGTAGCTCTAGCCACTGGTTCATTATTGAAAATAATTGTATCACTTCCAGAACGCTGTGACCAGTCTGCGTTTCTTAATATGTAAGCATAGAAACTCGCAGGGAAAAAATGACAAAAATGGGTGTGTTAGGATGGTAACACACGGTCCCAGGTGCTTTGTTGGCAGAGTGATACGAGCTATGCACCACCATGGTATGAAATACGCGTCGGCACGTTGCCAATGATCCTGTCACCCTTGCTCCGCACTGGGAATAAAATTATCTGTAAGCAAGTGACAGGGTCCAGATGGTTTAACGAGCTAAGAGCAGCCTTATAAAAGTAGGTTGATGGCTAGCATATAAAAGACAGGTGAGCTGCAAGAAGAGAGAAAGTAATAATGGTCGGAATTAGTAGAGACCGTCCTCCTTCTAGACTGATATAATTAGCCACCTCCTCACCCATCTCCTCCTTTTTCGTCTATTTTTGCGCACCATCTTCTGATTAGTGTCACACTGAAGAGACTATAGCAGTAATTAGTCAAGCTGCTGAAATGCTTTTAACCCCACAAGCTTTCTCAGAGCTTTGGGCCTAATATTAGAGATTAGGTTAACTGGTGTGCTATTAATTATTATTAATTAATGCTGTTCGTTTGGTGGCCGCATTCTAACCCCCGGGCCATTATGTTCACTGTAAAACGAATTTGTGCAAAACGAATGCAGATTTATTTCGTCATGTATTTGTGTCTCACTCGCAGGCAGCGCCCCGCTGATGAGTTCTGGTAATGATGCGACATCGGCGGTTGAAATTGCCGCATGTGTTTCGGGTGGTGAATGGCGCAGACTTTCCCCATCAATTCCCAAGATGCATTCGTTTCCAGCATCTCCTGTGGCGAGCCTGTTTGTTATATGTCAGGCTTGTAACACCATCCTGCTGCTGTGGAACCAGAGCCGTGTTAAGCACCGCATGTACAACGCACATGCATACAAATCTCACTGTACTGAAAATGGAAACAATCTGGGCTTATCCTATAAGAGAATTCAAGAGCAATTGTAGCGTGTGCCTAGAATGTGATTAGATACGTGGATTTCAGACGGAGTAGACAACTGATCCATGTGAAGATATTACAGCAGACTGAGAAATGGGCAATAAGTGCCTTTTTCTTGATACCTCTCTTTCTTAAATATTCAAAGGCAGCACATATGCTAAATCTGGTCAGTTTAATCAGACAACCAGGCGTTTTGTTTCACGAGATGGTACTGGTCCACAATTTATAACACACAAGTCACCAATGAGATGTTATTTACTTCCAAATCGAAGAGCAACTCTTTTGAACGAACCCTTAGAATAATTCTGAGTTATATAGATTAATATGATCCCCAGGTTATCCTCAAGAAGAGGAACTGAATCTGTGGTCACAGCACATTGCCTCTCCATTCATCATATTTAATGTTCACAATTCAACAAATTTGCCTGCAGTTTAAAATGATTAATTAGATTATTAATCAACGGCACGATCACTGAGAGCTTTATTTAGCGGATTGAATTAATCTTTCAAACAATTAACTTTTTACACAATCAATGCATAGCTACTTAACACAGGTGATGTCACTTTAATTATCACCCAAATGGATTTTTTTTTAAAAAGAGGTCTGATGTAGATCAGGTCTGCAAGAAATTAGATTTGTTATTGTAACTTAATTAAATAATTATTAAGGACTAAAATAAAAAGTAACTTTTATTATAAGAATTTTGATGAACTGTAATTGATCAAATTTATGTGTTGGCAAATTAAATGTATATTTTCATCTCTCTCTCTCTCTTTCTCTCTCTCTTTATATATATATATATATATATATATATATTTTTTTTTTTTTTTTCCAAGCAGTAAAATTACTGTTTTGTCCATTTAACTGTACTATATTTATTTTCTAAATAGTTGGGAAATTAAACTAAAGCATAGCATAGCATTGTTCGGTTAAAATTCTGAAAACCGAACAGTCAGTCTTGATGATGGCTTGTGTGATTCCACAACAATAGCTTTACTGACCCATCACTTGGCTGCCGTCATGTTAGGAATCCTTTCTGCTTTGAACAAT
Organism: Enteromius viviparus; assembly: GCA_032353835.1. Taxonomy (NCBI): domain Eukaryota; kingdom Metazoa; phylum Chordata; class Actinopteri; order Cypriniformes; family Cyprinidae; genus Enteromius; species Enteromius viviparus. The sequence continues at coordinate 11,898,536 of JAUCNO010000425.1, forward strand.
TGTTCCAGGTGTAATGCACTAGCCGTTAGGCCCATTATTGAAGGTGAGCTACAGGGTGACAGAGAAGAATAAAAGAGGTCTAAGCAACCATAAATCAGGAGACTGTTTGGCACAGTTTAAACCCTCCCCCCCAACCCCCCATCATTTACAAGTCAGTGCCCAGAAGACAAACGTGTCTGATCAAATCTGCTTCAAGCTGACATGCTCAAGCCCTTTTAATTTCCTTTTTTTGATTGAAATACACAATCTCATCAAGATAGAAGGAGCTTGAAAAGAGCTCCAAAATGACAGCAATTAAGGTAAAACGTTCTGTATCCAAAATGGCTCTCTCGAATGGGTGGTGTGCGGTGGGTTTTGTGTATTTATGTTTTGCTTTTTCTGAATTGTAATTAGGTTAATAGTTCAGAAAGAAAGTCTTTTACTATATAGTACTGTTCAGTAATGATAAAAATGATTTAAAATAGCAGTTTTAGGTCTCTAACTTTTAATTTGGGGCAACTGTGTGTTTGAAAAACATAAACATGCACTGCCTAAACACAACCCATGCAGGCTTATATGTTAACAAATGCAAAAGTAATGAAAAAACATATTCTCTGATGCCGCCATGCTATTTTACCTTCGTTATGCAGATTTGAGCCGTTTTGTTAAACCGTAGTTTCACAGCGTTTAAACCAGAGCATTTCATAATTTCAGGTCATTGCTGTTGGAGTTTAACTTTGGTGTTCTTGTAACGTCACTTCACAAGTTCTAGATCTGAAGTTTCTCCTGCAGGTAAAAGGCAGGTCCATTGTCGTGTGGTTTGTTCTTCTTTTACTGCCAGTATGTTTTTTCCCGCTGTGCTGTCTTTCAGTGACGTTACAAGTGTCACTAAACTGAAAAGGGTCTTGACAGGTTGATAACAATACTTTCTTTCAAACTGTTGTGTGTCCAAAAAAATCTAATTGAATGGAAGGGAACCAGGGGTTTTAAGATAAGGTGTTTTTTCTTTAACAAAATAGGGGGAAAAAAGCACTGGACAAAATGTTGAATAGCAGAGGGGATGTTGTGCTGAATAAAAAAAGGCATCGGGATGCTCCGAAATGACAGCGACTGGAAAAAATGGCAATAGAACTAGAGCATCCTGGGGGTTTTAGTCTCAAACTTTTTAATTTGGGTCAGATGTGACTTTACAGAATGAAGGAGACAGCATCTTCTGTTGAAGAAGTGTTTCAGTTCTTCCAACCGAGCCTGAACATTTAGAGCCTATTTTGCTTCTGCAATGTGTTTTTATTTCATGAATATTTGTTTGAATAGACTGTGAATGTAAAAGTGTTTGGAGGAGTTAAAGCTAAAGGAACTGGTGATATCATCAAAAAGGAAAGCCATTGTAGTTGGAAAACACATGAGAAAATAGACTTTTGTTTTTTCAAATGTATTTTTTGGGTAAAAGTGTAATCCGATTAATAAAGATATTTGTGTTCAATAAAAAAGCATTTTTGGCAAGTGGGTCTCTGGATGAGGTCAGCTGAAGCTAAAAACAGAATTAGCGCAATACTTCAAATCCTTAAAGCCTTTAAAATCACTTTTCTAACCCCTCTGCTTCATGGGGCACATGATGAAGTAGCTCCTAGTAATATAATAAAGAAGCAATTTCTTTGTGTATGTGAGGCTTATCTTCTGAATTATTATCTAAAATGATGCCATTTTCTCATTTGTTGACAGTGTCGGAATGGGCAGAGTGGTTGTATTATTGATCAATGAGGCAGGCGGGCTGTGTCTTTAAGACTGTAGTTTTTGCGGTGGTTATTTTGTACCTTCATAGGGCAGTTTCAATTTATTTTCTATGTCACAAAACATCCCTTTGTCCTTGAGCTGTTTGCTTTAGCGCTCTCTCTCTCCATCTCAACACCCATTCAGCCACAGGAAGAGATTAATTAATGCCCAGCTGACATTTCTGTCTGTTTGTTTGTGTTTTTTACACTATAATCTTAACCTGTCCAACGGGAATGCCCATTAGGCTTCTACTGGAGCTGCGGATTTGGCTCTCTGTGCTTCAGGATGAAAATGCAGCGCATGGAAAATATAGAGCAAACCAAGATTTGCAATGTGCTGCGGTCAGAAGCTCAGAATTAGAGTTTTATATTAGGATAGATGTATATCTAATATAAGACGGATTACAGTCTGTTTCCCTGGGAGCAATGGCATTTAGATTTAAATGAATATGGCTGCTTTGTCATTGATTTGTTGCCTGGTCTTGTTGAATTTCACATGTAGAACGCTTCCTGCTTTAAAAGTCCATCTTTTATGAATTTTTAACTGTTGTTTCTTATGTGCAACTGTTCAGTTACTGTACAAGCTTTAGTTTTCATCTCTGCAATCCTTTTGTCTTTATAGAGAACACAGATTGAACATGGTGCTCTCGTTCTCTTTCTTTCCTCAGCCAAATCAAACTCCAGTCGTGCATAACATTAAGAAACTTTCAATAGAGTTTCAGAAAGGTCTCTGCATTTTAAATCCCCAGAATTGCTTGAGCAAGAACTTAATACGTTCTTTGTTAAAAATAGACAACAGTGTTACTCTTTCTGTGCATCTTCCAACCGAAAATGTCAGATGATTGAAAGCCTGTGTTCAACTTAGACCTGATTGAAATTTAAATAGGCTAAACGTAGCTCTGACTATTTTGTAGTTCCCAGTGTGAATTATTTGACATTAATAGATTGTTTGTTTATCCAAGCTATTGTTTGCACTGGTATTTTGATTTAATTATTTGCAAGGAAAGCCGCCAAACAGATGGGCCAATTGCTATTCATCTGTTGCTATGACATTTCACCATCTACATCACAAGGCCAAGCGCCGTCCAAAGTATTAGTTACTTTTTATAGTCATGAACAAATATGAATCTTACACATCCACTGATTTAGATTTTTATTCTTTAACAGAATATATACACTTAACAAAAATATAAACGCAACACCTTTGTTTCTGCTCCGATTTTTCATGAGATGGACTCAGAGATCTAAAATTCATTCCAGATACACAACATTACCATTTCTCTCAAACATTGTTCACAAAGCAGCCTAAATGTGTGACAATGTTCTGCTTTGCTGAGATAATCCATCCCACCTCACAGATGTGCCACATCAAGATGCTGATCTGACATCATGAGTAGTGCACAGGTGTACCTTATACTGCCCACAATAAAAGGCCACCTTGGAATGTGCAGTTTTTTTTGCTTTATTGGGGGTCTGAGGACTGGCGAATCTAAAAACTTCAATCTGGGGATCGCCTTTAAAGGACTTTAATTACCTCTAGCTTTGCATCAAGTTGATTCAAAGTGTCAATAAAACTGTTCAGTTTATTATATCCAGACTCCTGTGTGCCTTATCTTATGTTACAGAAGCTTGATCCCCGTTCCAGACTTTCAGCCAGAAGTTCCCATCCTGATTCTAGCCCCTTGATTGCAGCCAGGAGTGCCGATTCCGATTCCAGCCCCTAGATTGCGGCCGTGAATGCAAATTCAAATCCCAGCTCCAGAGTCCGCACTGCAAGAGCGCCTTCCAGGGGGTGGGGGAAGGGGGGTGCTATAGGGTTCCCGCAGACTGCCCCTCAGTCAGCACAGCCGCAGACAGCCCTCAATCCGCCACTGCCACAGGACCACCACTGCCTCAGACTGCCATGGCCTCCCGAGCGTCCTGACCCGCCATGGCCACCCAAGACTCCTGATCAGCCCTGAAGGCAACCAGTAACTATGCCTGGTGTGGTCTCCAGGGCGCCCAACCACCCCTCCCCTTGGGATGGTTTTAGGTGCAAGAACGCACCTTCCGGGAAGGTGAGGTGATGTCATGCTGTCACAGCTCACTGACCCAGGATCAGTCACTCTCTCCGGTTCACAGTCACCTAATTAGTAATCATGCACACCTGAGATCACTTACCTGCACTACGTAAAATCCACAATCCCCAGTAGCTCTTTGGCTGAGCTCAAGGTGACATCCTTACCTTTATGCTGCGATCCCTCTGCTAATGAGACCTACCAGTTGGCTGGGAATTGGAACCTACCGGGCTGTCCTGTACTCACGTTCTCGGTGCAGGTAAGTGCAGATTAAAAGCCTTCTATAAGAACAACCAGTCTTCATGTGAGATACTCACCCTGTTACTTACCTGAGTCTACCTGGGCTGGAAAGTTGTTTGTGATCAGCATATCGCTAGTGACTTCAATGTAAGATAATTACCCCTTTACTTATCTGTGTCTGCCTGGGCTGGATTGTTATTTGCGATCAGAAGATCGCTGAAGTCTAGCTGAACATTGTTTTTATGTTTGATTCAGACCCCCGTCTGAGAATTAAGTTGTTGAAATTCTTTCTGTTTAATAAATACAAAAGTTTCTACTACTCTTCTGTCTCCTGCCCCTCTCTGAGTGTTACAACATCAGAGTGAAGGAGCTGTACGTACAGCAATGCATATTCTGACAATTTAGGCTCTGATGTTGGTGAAAAAAGAAAAGGGCAGAAATAAAAAGAGGGGATTAATATGTAGAAGGAAGAAAAGAAAAATAAAAGAAAGGAAGTGACACAGGAACAGACAGTGTGAGAGAAATGCCAAGGGACAAAAGAGAGAGCAGACAGGCTGGGGTTTGGCTGGAGGACATAATGTCCTCTATGATGTAAGCGAGGTGCAGTTGTAAGGGATCTGGCATTGCTAGAAGGCTCAGTTCCCTGGCGTAGCCTCACCGATGGCCAGCCGTTCAGGATGAGGCACTGAGGAAATGCTCCGCTGCTAGATGAGCAGTAAATTGACAATCTCTGTGCTCTCAGAAATGTCAGAGAGAAGTTATTAGCCTGGCAGGCCGCCATCTTCTATAAATAGAAGCTGGCACATTTTCATAGGAGCATTATCATTTGCCAGCAGATGAGCTGGGGAGAGAAAGAAAGAAAGAGAGAGAGACCGAGAGAGAGAATGAAACAGTCGATTTACTGCAAGAAATAAAACACTATTTGTTTTTATCATTAAAGGAAAAGGGGTGGAAATTGAAATGAAAACGAGTAGAGATATCATATGGCCCCAAATTACTCAGTTCCAGTGAGATGCCTTTGTAAATCAGAAAGTCAAGAAAAGGGCAACCATGAGAGATGCATGGCAACAAAAATAAGGCAATTTTGCATAATCATTAAAAGCCCATGATATGTGTTTTTCTTTTATTATGCCTCATGCTGTAGTTAAGCAGCGCTGAGACAGAAATGGAAGCCAATAGATAATGTCTGTGTGCGATAATGCATGAGTCCTATCACGTCAAATTATGCTTTCGCTCACAATCAAGATGATTTTCTAGCCATAAAATCTAAAGGACAACAGAGAACACAGATGTCATCTCTAACAGTTTTCTATCCAGATTAATGGTCTGTGAAATTTCCCACTGTGCAATACAAAGAGTATATTCAAGTCGGGATATCAAATATGTTTGGTACAGTTGTACGGTGCAACCAAAAGCACATCAGCACAAACACCCATAGGTATTTTTAGTTTTTACTGACTTCACATTCCTTCCTCTTGCTCAGTTCAGTCAGCTTTTCACTCAATTGGTGTAATGTGATTTGGCCATTATCATGCACCTTCCAAAGCGTGACACTGAAAGTGACTTCGAAAGAAATGCAACAGGAAATGCTGAGGGGCTACAGAACATTTCCTTCACTCAGACCTTAGGAGATCCTCTAATGGTCTGAATGGCAAAAATAGCTATCCCATGAAAGTGTGTATACACAGACAGCATTCAAGCTAAAGCGGTACATAAGTTGCCCATGACCCCAAGACCCCAAGAGAGTGATTCACAGACAATATTTAGAGAAAATTGCTGAATTGAGTTTTATAAAGTGGAAGTTTCTTACTATACCTTACTTATGTCTTAACTGAAACTAGACACCGCCATTTACTAATTTGATCTCTTCAAATACAGTTCACTATAGTGCTTTCTACTATTGCAAACTGCCCAACAAAAGGCAGTTTTTTGCAACCATGAAATAGCATTGCCGGAATGTTGCAGGATGACTATTTTTAAATATCCTATAAACAATCAATGCATAACTGTCACTGTGCGTGTGGGTGAAGCACGAATGCGGAGTCGATAGTACAATCAAATACCAATTCTTTAATAAATCCAAGATGAACAGACAGGCAGGGTAACTCACACGACATCCATATAACGTTAATGCCCGGAACACAAGGACTAGACTGAACATAACTTAAATAACACAGACAAACACACTAATAAAGGAGACACACCTGAACGTAATCAACACAGACAGAAACTAGGTCACAGGAGCACATTGGGAAGAACAACAACAAACACTGAGTCAGGGCGTGACATATCCCCCCGTCCTGGAAGCCGCGTCCTCGCGGCGTAAACACAAACCGAAGGTAAGAGTTCAAGTAGGAGGAGGTTCAGGAGGTGGACGGGCAGTCCCACATTGGGAAGAACAACAACAAAACACTGAGTCAGGGCGTGACATTAACGTTCCCTCATGGTTATTTTTATTTAAATTTCAATTGTTGGTAGGGTGGTATTTGTTATGAGATAATTTTAATGTATTATCATAGTTATATATATATACTATATATCTTAATTATTTATAGTGGTTAATACTGTAACTTGCGTCACACATTCAAAGAAAACAGCTTGCTTCTGATATTTATACGTCAGATGTCTAAAAAATCTAAATCAGATGCAATGATTCTGATCGATTGTAATGTAAAAACAAAGAATGAAAGTGTTACCAAAGGAAGAAAGAAAGAAAGCATGGAAAGTGTTAAACCTAAGATGCTTCAATACAGTAAATGTGTATAACGATACTTAATTTAGCTTCTGCCGCAACCTGAATGTGTTTTTTCTTACTGTTATAAAAGGCATTCTTACTAAAAAAAGCATAAACTATCAGATGACACAAGGCATGTAGTGCATAGTGTAGACCAGTTTTTTTAAGCATCTACCGCTAACTGAACTGAAAGGTGACCTTTAGTTTAGAGAATGTATTTGTCTCTTGGGCCATGCTTGCCTTTGCTTGTTGTGAGTCTAGCGTATAACCCTTTAAGCATGCGATCAGCCATTATGACTTAAAACCCTCTGAACCCCTGGGAAGTATATCCATGTATGAGAAATGTCTTAAAGGCCACAGACCCAATACATAAACATACAACATACCTTTTCTCAGTGTTGTTAACTTGACACAAAGAAATATTTGCTACGGATTTATACACATGAAATTATTTAGCACGAAGAATAGGTTGGAACGCAAATACAGCTGACTCATATAGACAAGAAAACACAAGGGCAAAGCTTTTCAAGGCATCTTTTAAAACACACTTTTGCAGACAGTTAAACACATGTTAGATCTCTATTCTGTTGGTAGATTATACCACAGACAGCAGGCTCCTACAGTAATGAGCCCAGAGGGAACTGGTTTACATTTAGGAGGCTGTTGATCGTCTTTGAGGTTTCGTTTCACCATGGACATCTTCTGTTGCACTCAGCGCATGAGTCACCACTTAATTTCCATCCGTCGGCGCGACGGACGGCTAAGTATCAATCTGTATGCAGTTTCCCTGGCGAAACCTCGTCCAAAATGACAGCTATTATCCAGATTTACATTTTATCCCTGGGAAGAATAATAACAATGAATCATTGCCATGTCACTGATGTCGATAATTACAGTATGAGTGGCCGGTGAGAAGTTTGTCTTGGAGAGCTTGGATGATGGTAACAGCCAAGTAAGGGAAAAAATATGACAGTGAAGGATGGGTTTGATTCACATACAAGGATGACCAGATATAAGATGCAGAGTATGAAAATTGTTTTCTCCTATCACTCGAACCTTTTGTCACCTTTCAGAGGTTTTCCACTCCCATATCAACTTCCTCAGAAAAATATAACGTCAAAACTTGCACCAGCATTGCATAAATATTACTAAATTAAAATTCTGTAAGCATTTGCTCACTGTCATGCCATTCCAAACTGGTCATATTTTATTTATTTTACGGAGCACAAAACATACATATTAGCTATAACAAGGTATGTTTCAAGAGTTCATGCTTTCCTCACTAATGAAATCTAAAGATAAAAGCGAATTTAGCGTGCTGTCCGGGAAGCGAGCCGGGAGAAGGGCGGACTCCAAGCCCTGGAAGCTGGAGCCCTAGCGTGGGCAAGGGTTCGGCTTTTGGCTCAATCACCGTCTGGCTGCCCGAAAGAAGGCGTGAGACGTAAAAATAGGCGGAGAAGGGGTTGGGGGTGGGGTGCACAAACAACAAGATACATAGGAAGGGGAAACGGGAATATTTTTAGCGAAGGAAAAGAGATTTGATTGGTGCTAGATTAATGACCGGCTGATTAGGATGATGGGCTGCACTAAAAGAAAAAGAAAAAATTCACAAAAAACAACAATGCTCTGTCACTAGCTGAAAACATTATTAAAATATAATACTTTTACATCTGAACACAATGTAACAAAATAGAAACACAAAGTAAATGCACTTAAGTCAGGATTTTAGTTAATGTGTCAATGTTGGTGTTTTCACTGTAGATACTGATAGAAATTAACATTTGAGTTTAAAATCACAATGTATCTCTTTTGTTTAAGTGAAGCCATATATGTTTATGAATGTCAAAAGTAGCCAATGTGAATCCAAAGAAATAAGTGGGGGTTTTTTTTTTTCAACTGGGCAAGTTTATAATAATTGAAAACTTTAGCAAATGGATCTTTGTCACTAAACTTAGTGGTAAAAAAAAAAAAAAGTGCTCAACTGAACATAGATTGTCACATTTATATATGTTATGTTAAAAATCTAAAACAGAAGCAGAAAGACATGATTGATATGAAAGAAGTAAAAATTTGAAAGCTTTAAACCAAATGTTTAATTTGAAGGTAAAATTTACATACACATTTAAAAACTATATCAAGTACCTGTAGAAAATGTGCTGACAGCCCATGATTGAATGGTTGAGCTTCAAAAAAAAAATCCACAATGAAGCAGCTCTGAAAGAAATTTGACAGGTACAGATTTAGAGAGGGAGAGGATGAACAGTAATGTAGAGCCCTAAACTCTAACGCAAAGAGACATTTCACTATCAAAGCTGTTTTACTTAAATCCATTTGTTTTCCAGTATCAGTACAATAGTTTTATAGGATTAAGTAAAACTATAGTTATTGTAGAAAAGCCATTAAGAATGAGAGCTATACACCAGTTCAAAAGCATCAAAAGACCACTTTATGTACATGATTATTTATATAATTTTCCAACTTTACATTGTACTAATCATTGTCGGTGACTAATACAGTGCAATCCAATGAGCCAGATGCAGTATTATTATTCTTTTTTATTCAATATGAAATGTGTGGCACATGAAAATCTTGTCTTTAATCTTGTAGCGTGAGCATTGTGTCACTGAGGCATGTAATCAGATATCCGCTGTGATTTTTATCAGTCGTATCTTGTAATGACTACATATCACTTGGAGAGAGATAAAAGTCTATTACAAGCATTTCACTGTTCAGGAGAAGTCCACGCAAATCAATTTCATTTCATGCTATATCAAATCAAATATGCACTGTCTGTGTTTTTCCCTTGAAATTCTTCAAGATTCCATTCAATATCATATCGGCAAATTCCTAGTGCCATTATTACTGTAGTCAAGCTACAGATCAGGTGCTTCAGTGTGCTCTGAATTCACAAGGTTAATGAGAGGTTACTTCTAACCAGAATTAAAACTGTGTTCTGTAAGTACATTATCTCTCCATGCAATGGGGGAAGTCGTTAATGCGTGCCAGTGGTATGCAGTGATAAGTAAGCTGTCAGTAAAGATAGATTATGGATATAAGCAAAACTGTGTTTCAATGTGTGAATTTAAAATGAGCTGTTAATGAAAAATAGATGCCCAAGTAATATGCGTTTGAATCTGTAATTTTTACCAGCAGTGTGAGGTGCAAAAACCTATTTTTTATACACACTGGCCTATTGCTATACTCTGAGTTTGCTCATTTTCAGAAATGGCATGTTGGTTGCTGCTGATAGCTTTTGTGGGAGAGGGTTCACAAGTCGAATGTTATAACCATGATATTATTTCAGTTCACTGAATTGTTCTGAATACTTAATTTTCCGCTGGTGAGTTTTATGCTAAACAAAACAGCAACAGGCAAGGTATTACTGTATAACCAGGAATTTCCCTTTAACGTGATTGCGGCTGCCCTGTTAACAACTCTGTTTAATGGACTAATACTAATGCAACCTGAGTCTGACATCATCTGTAAAGGAGCATGTCCTTTTGTAATTAATGTAAATAGGGTTGCAAAAGCTAATCTACAGAAAAGGGGCCTTTAGTTGAGGTTAGAGTTTGGCAGTGCTTTGTAAAGACGTGCAAGTCATTGATAACAATGTTTATCGATATACTGTAAGATAATTGTTAACATTACTTCGATAAACAGTCAAAGAAACTGATGCAAGCTCAGCCAACAAACCATTTTACTTCATTACATACTAATAGACTATAAATCCATTCATAATTCAGAAAGTATAGTTCTGTTATGCAGAGAGGTCTTTCCTCCAAGAAGACAAGAGAGATTTTCTTTGTTGAAGGACTTTTTACATTGACAATAAAATAAAGAAAATAGTTGGTTATTCTATAATAATTTATTATTGTGATATAATGGTAGATGTTTTACCATTGATCATATTTGGAGGGCTCTTAAGAGCATCAAATAGACTTGAAATACGACAGCTGAACAACTGCCATTAAGATGAATGGGACTACTAATGGATAGCTCTCTTCAGATATATTAGAGCCCTTTGAATATATGTCTGTGGAATATATGTTGTCCGTAGTATAGTGTACTGTAAATGCTTTACAGATAGATATTTATAAACTGAGTATGCATACAGTACAGAAACATGTTAAATAAAAAAGTAAATTAATTTTATTGTTTCATTGTCAGACATGTTGCACATGTTATAGCAATAACAGTAAGTGCATAATCACATCCACATATCTCTAATCATGACCCGAACCCATTTTTACCAATCACTGGTAAAAAAAAAAGTCCATGTGACATCAGTGAATCACCTTTCCTTTTGCGATGTTACTATAGGAGAATACTTTTTTGTGAGTTGTGACATGTGAGGTGGACTGTTTTACCAATGTTTTTGCTATGGATACAGATGTATTTGCTACGGGTACAGATGGCTCTCTGATATAATCAAAAATCTTAATTTGTGTTCCGAAGATTAACAAAGGTTGATGATACACTGGGTAACTTTTTGAGGAATGTTGCTGGGCAACTTTGGGAAATGTTGCCATCAATATACAACTAGGTGAAACACAGGGCCCAAAACCAATTTAAATTATCCAAATAGAAATTTGTTATACATTTCCAATGGAAAAGTGCACAAGCAACATTGTTTAAAAAAAAAAGTTGCCCGACAAAATTGCTCAAAATGTTGCCCTGTGTATCATCAGCCTTGTGGTTTTGGAACAACATGAGAGTGAGTAATTAACGACAACATTTTCATTTTTGGGTGAACTAACCCTTTAATATTGTTCAATGTGTGAATGTGTAAGTGTGCAAGTACACCTTAAAATAAAGACAATCCATCAGTCACATTTTATTCATATACCACTTACAAGCAAATTACACAAAGTTAAAATTAAAGAACATTAGTATTTTTTGTTTTATTTGTATTTTTTTATGACAAATTAAATGAGATAAATAAAAAGAATTTATAACAAGAAACATTTTTTTTATATATATAAAATAATCACACAAAATTCAGATGAAAAAAAATACTACACCTACAATTATATGTCAAATTAACCCAGCTGAATCTCTTACAGTTAACTACTAGCCAGTGATATGACATGATTATATGATGAATGTTTGATTGAAACCTCATAATTTAATTTGCTGGCAGAAAGTAAAAGCTAGAAGAGACTGACACTGTCATTTGCACACTAATTGCTCTGTAATTAAAATAACTTAAAATATCACTTTTATTATTTACATTCAAGTGTGTATATATACATATATAAGTGCATTTTAGAGTAAATTAAAATGGATTGCAAATAGTCCAATTTGTAACAGAATGTTCTGAAACTGGCATTGGCTCATTTTTGGGAGTGAAAAAACTGTGAGGGTCTTCCCCCTGGTGGACTGAGTCTTAAATGGGCTTTAGGTGGCATTGCATAAATATAGCAAACAGATAAAATAACTATCTCTGTATCTTTATACTGGTGCAAAAATGTGTTACATACAAAGGGAAAACAATGCACATTTGATAAAAGTTCTGATGATGTAATGTGTCATGATATTGAAATATGCTAAAGCTACGTATAAGCTCCATGAGAAAACATTTCTGCAGATGCACACAGACAGAAAATGAGAATGAGAGGATGTGGCAAGGAGAAAGAGAAAGTGTGCAAAAATGCACAAGGACAAATGGTTTTGAACATCACTTGTTGCTAAGTGATGACGAACTGCAGCCCTGAACAGAAACCATTATCCTTTGAATGTGCTGTTGTTTTTCTGAAGTGGCATCACACAAATACAAAGAGCAATTACCAAGGCTGGAATCTGTAAGATGTACAGCCTCATCACACAAAGTGCATGGTTATTTATTTATTTAATTTTGTATTTATGTATTTTTTATCTTTTTGTCGCATTGCCCCTTAGTAAGTTAGCAGCCAGCCGTCAAATAAGCCTTTTTTTTTACCTGACAGAAAGAAAAACAAAGCTTTTCTTCAAAGGCACTTGAAAATCCGCATAGCTGTTATTTGCTAAGGCTCAACCATGCTGTTTAAAGAAAGGGCACACTGACATTCTAATGGCAAAAAAGCACACATCTCACAGAGGAATTTCTTCTGTTAGTATTGTTTATTTGTTAGGGTGAGGACATTTAAAACAACATTAAAATGATTTAATCTTTAATTAAAGAATTTTGTTGTTTGCTTGTTTTGTGCAGCTCAGGTTTAACCGTGGCGAAAGAAAAGTGAGAAGAAAAGAAAATGCATCCTTTATTAGGAGGAAATAATTTAATACAAGCAGGTCCTGCTGCCCAGATACAACAGTCAAACAGAACTGAAAAAGTATTTATGTTTATTTAGATAACATGGCTTTCCAAAGCCATAATACAGGTGTATTTTTTGTTTAATGTCAGTTTTAGCATTTGCTGAATAATTTATCTTATCAAAAACTAAATAGATTCACCAGGAAGCATGAAGATTAATTAAAATATTGTCTGCAAACTCAGCAGCAGCGAGAAGTATTGATATTCTGTATTAGGTATAAGCATGAACTCTGCTGAAGCATCATACTAGTGATTTAATCAGAGTTCAGGGGAAAGGGGGTTTCTCTCTCACTCGTTGCCTCTGTATTTTATTTTCCCCTGCTGCCACTAGGAATACTGAAACTCGGTACTTAATTGGTACCGATGCTAAATTATATCAATAAGCTCTGACGTTAACGGTTCGGTCCCACTTTATATTAAGTGTCCCTAATACCTGTGTACTTACATAGTAACTAGATGTGTATCTAGTATGTA
>JAUCNO010000425.1:11924521-11936820 GCA_032353835.1 Enteromius viviparus
TTTATTTTGAACTATAATAAACCTGTTATTTTGCGGAAATTTCTGTTGTCTTTATTAGAGCTGGTACAGGAGAGGGGCTTTCGTTAAATTTTATTTTTACCTTGTCACCGGCCCTGCCAACCCTAGCACAATGACCGCTTCCTGCTTCTGTACCGCATACGTAACGCACACGGACTGCATACGCACTGCATATGGAGTATGTGTGAAACAGGCGTAAGTTGCTAACATCCAGCTGCCAGTAATACTGTAATAATACTGGTACTATAGTACTATTTGCAATGTTGATGAAGTGAAGTTTCTTCTACAGCACCATATACTATTACTTAATCTCAGAGCTAATGGGACGTTTTATTGAAATGTTTAAACAGTATATTGTTTTTTTTCTTTTTCTTTTTCTTTTAAAAAAATTACTTGGGTCCCTAGAGTTGTGTTCTTGTGAGATATTAGTTATAATATTGCTAAAAGTCTTTAGTAATTTAATGGAGCCATTATCTGGAACATCATAGATGTTTACCCATAAGTGATAATTTGATCATTTATGCATTTTCACATTGTTCCAAACCTGAAAGACTTTATATATTCTGTAGAAGATTAAATTAGATGTTTCTAAGAGTGCTTCAAATGCTTTTGTCCATACCAAGTCAGTGGGGACCAAGACAACATTGAACCCTACTGAAAAATGACAGAATAAAAGGAACTGGCAGAAGTGAAATATTGGTGTAACAGTGCATTCATGATTTTCATGGTACAATAGCTCCAGAAGTGTTAAGAACAATATATGAAGCTGTCTGGCCCTTGGTTAACCTTTCCACAGTGTTTGACATGACATCATGGGGCTGCTGTAGTGGGTTGTTGTTTCTGAGTTCAATGATGAGTCAGTTGTAGATGAATCTGAACTGCATGCTGGCTCCTTTTGCCATTTAGACTGTATATTGCATAACCTTCCCCAAGGTTCTTGAGAACAGTGGAGCAATGAACTTCAGGCTGAATGAGATCTTCACCATTGCAAGGTTTCAGGCAATTTTTAGGTAAATGATCTCTAAGATTATCTTGAAAAAACAATTGTTGAATAAATCCAACATATGTTCAAAAATATGTCTGACGCCCACATCAACTAGCAACAGCTTTGCCATCATGGTCTACAGATGGTGGAGGTACAGCAAAGACGAGACAGAAACGATTCAGAAGGCACATGTCCATGCCTGCCCCATCTAGCCAATTACACTTGAAACATTTGTCATCAAATTAGCATATTTCAAAAGAAATTATGCAGTCCCGATAGAACCTACCAATGAATTTAGAGATGGAATCTTTAATGGATCTGATTCAGCTCCATTAGTAGCCAAGGAAGCAAATTATCACATTCTTTTGTTTATTTTGTTTATAAGCAGCCTCTTGTGGCTGTTCTGAACTTTTTGGACTACTGGTTTGTCATGTTAATGTCTCGCAGTTGCTAAAAAGAGGGCCTTTGGGCATTTTTTTCAGATAATTTCATGTCTCACTTGGATTGCTATGATGAGTATTGGGTCAATGGGGCTGTCTGGAGAGAAAAATAGCAGTTTTAAGTGTGCTTTTATGATAATTTCTGTCCTTAGCATCTCTGGGAGATGAAATACAGAACACAAAGCACCGAATAAAAATTACAGTTTACTACCACCATGTTAAGGTGAATATCTTACCTCCTAATGGTGTTAGAAAGTAACAAAACCAAGTGCACACTAGAAGACGCAATGCCTTGTTAATGTGCTTTTTTCTCCGTTCTTTGTAAGTCCTCTTCCTCTTCGTTTTTGTTGACATATTGTCATGAATAGTCTGTTATTGTAATCATTTGTTTAAGGAGCGTTGTCAGCTAACTAGGTAGAGGATAATCTTGTAATTGACATATGTAGTCTGGGATTAGTTGTATACTGTAGTGTGTTCAACAGATAAATATTATTAGGGGGCGGGACATTGTCAATCTAGAAAGCATCTGATTGGGCAAAATCTATGTAGAGCAATATGAGTCATTAATATTTTGTTCCATTTTACCAGAAGAAAAAATCTATTGTTTTAAATATGTAATTTTAAATCTGCTGTTAGTTTATCATATAGATGGCCTCGAACTGAAGGAAAGAATGGAATGAAAGCTGCAGAGTTACAAACTGAAGACTCTTATAGAAACTGAAGAACTATCTAAAGAAGTTAATAACACTAATCTATAACTCATGCTACAGAAATCAATCCAGTGAAATGCAAGTTAAAAGAAAGAGCCGGTTAAAGCGATATCAAAGCACGGCAAAAGCTCAGCATAGCAAATTCGACCGCATTTATTTTCGCAACCTCTTCTCATTTGCGGAGGTCAGAAATCTTCTGAGAGCGGTTTGTGTATGTAGTGCTCAATGACAGTTTTATTGCTCTTTGTGCCCATTCGGATTCGCAGATAAGCATAAAACAAACCCTTTGTTTTGTTGATAGTAATCTTTGTAAATATTAGAGGATAACTCAATGCCACAGTACAGATAAAAACTAAATCTGAAGAAGAGACTATATGTCACATGGGCATGTCATAACATGATGATGTTTTCCTGATTGGAAATGTATTTTAATTGCATTCACAAACCTTTCATTTCTATATTGTTTTTTTAAAAATGTCAGCTTATATGTTTTATTGCAACTTCATATCTTGCAATGATACTTTATTCTCACAATTGCAATTTTAAGACTCACAGTTGGGACTATTTCTCAGAATTGGTATATTATTTCTCTACATTGTGACTATAGCTCTCTTTATACCAGCTTTATTTCTCCCAATTGCAACTTTATTTCTTCATATTTACTTTTTATCTTAAAATGTGATTTATTTTAGAATGTGACTTCTTTTTACCAGCAGAAACATACTTTAATACTGTAGATATGTGCAGAATTATTTATTATTATTATTTTTTAAATCGATTTATCCTGAATAGTGTGACAGCAAGCCTACTAGATACAAGGCTCTGAAAGCAATCAAATCTAATTTCGCCCTTTCCCTTGTTTTGCCAATGTTGATGTATTTGTTGACATTTAAACATCATAACGTCTTGAATTGTAAAGTCACAGACTCTTGTTTCAATTTTCAATTTTTCATTACCTAACTGAACCTTTGGGGGCTCTCGGTAATTTCATAAACTGATTTTACTATACAGTTGACCTTCTCTGGTCGGGACTCATTTGCTTGACAAAAGCGACATTAGAGAGTGCGCTACTTTTCAGGGTGGCCTTCTCATTCATCACCTGTGCTCTTCTGTTCTGCGCATTTATCTGCTTGAAAGCGAACATCTGTGGTTATGCTTTGTTGAAGTGCCCTGCAGCAAGGCCCAATGCCAACATCACAGGACTCATGAGTCTAGCTTCAGAAAAGATAGGAATTATAAGCTAATTAGCAGTTGTTAGTAGCTCAGGGCCTTGGGATGATTTGTAGCAAAAGAATGGATGAGACTCCTCTTTGTTGTGGCCTCTCTAATGATATGACGGACCTTCCCTGATCACACAGGCTCATCCACTCGCCCCCGTTCTACTGCGTGATATACAGAGGAAATAGACATCTAATTTCATCTGGTTCAGAGCGTCTTGCAAGAATTGATTCACTGATTCTGACAAGGACACAAAAGCTATTTTTACGCCTCCCTAACTGAGTCACTTTATTCAGCTGTGTATGTATGTTTGTTTGGGATAAGCTGAGATATTATTACAAGAATGCGAAAGCAGTCAATTGTCTACTTTCAGATTGCCTCTCAATTCCCCTAGGACTGATTTAGCAGTGCGGGAATGTTCTCGCACAATTCGTCCAAAATGTATTTCTGTGAGGTATTCAAGTCATGTAAAAGCTTCCTTGGTTGATGGGAAGTAAACAAGTAAGAAAACATGATGTCTTATTACATCATGCGTTCTGTATTTGTCAAACAGTGACATTTGTCAGTCTAACACTGAAACCAGCGTGTGCATGGAAAGCCGAAGTTGACTGCAACTTTTCATATCTTCCTAGAATACACATATTCTCCTGTCAACACTCAGCCCCAGTTGCCACCATTCCTCAGGTCTGTCTCAGACAGAATGCTTCCAGGCTCTGTATACTGTGTGTGCATGCATTAATATCCATCACATTGATATGTATGGCCGTGACAGCTGCTCTAGAATCATGTTGGTACCTCACTGATAGAACCAAAGCAAAGGGTGTTACAAAAGTAAGTTTGGACCCATTATTAAACTTTACTATTTAACAAAGCAGTAAAGGATAACATTTTATTAGTTTAAAAACATTTAGTTAACATGAACAAAGAAAGAACAATACTTCTATAGCATTTAATAATCGTAGTTAATGCTAACGGCGTTTGCGATATTAAAATCAGAGTTTGTGTTTAAAATTAGTTTATGAACTGTGAAATGAAATGAACTAACAATAAATGACTTTGTTTTTATTAACTAATGATAAAAAAAATACTGTATACTGTAATAAATGTATTTATTACGATGTCGACTAAATTGGCATTAAACTATGTCTAATGTGAAACATCGCAATGGACGACGACATTGTCGTCGTAGGCGGAGGTTGGGGGGGGGTGTTTAGTTGTTACTAAAACACCAAGAAAAATAAAAGTGTTTGAAATGAGCTCGCCGGCCCTTTTCTGCGCATGTTCGCTTATTAATGGCATAGATTTGCCATTATAGATTAAGTGTGTTTTTCGCGAGCTGGTTGCTGCTGCTGCGGCGGGGCAGAGGGTCGCGATGCTGGCTCAGCATCGTGATGTTTATCGGCGATAGACGATGCCATCGTCCAATCGACCCAATCCTAAAATGGAATTATACCTTATAACCTGTGTATTACCTGTGAGTGTTACCCAGTTAAGTTATTGAATGTTACGAATCATTGAATATATGAATCATTGTATGATATTATAATTCTTATGTAATATAAAATACTAATTAGATATAACTTTGTACATAGTTTGCTGCTATAAATACTCTTTTAAAATTTGGGATTAATGTGATTTTTTTCTTTAAATGAAAGAAAATTATGCTTTTATCTAGCAAGGATGAATTTAATTGATTAAAACTGACAATAAAGACATATATAATGCCATGAATGATTTCTGCTTCAAATAAATGCTGTTAGAACCTTCTATTTATTAATGAAACCTTGAAAGTATCACTGGAGTAACAGCTGCTGAAATTTGGGAATTATGGGAATGTTTAAATAGAACGTGGTTAATAATGTTCATAATATTACTATTTTACTGTATTTATAATGAAATAAATAAATAATTGCACCTTTGGTGACCACACCAACTACATATTTTTGAATGGTAATGTATTCATACAGTTTCAGTGGTGTGTGGTGGCGTTCTGACATGGTTTTTTATTTTATTTTTCTATGTTTTGTCAGTCACAGTCACATTTTCTTAGTTAAATAAACATGAATATTTGATAACATTTGTGACTGTCTGTAAAAACCCGCCTAAAGTAGTTTTTCTTTGGCCATTAACTGTTTTCTACATAAAATCGTCCTTCATAACTTAAAAAGCATTCTGTGAAAATAACCTTGTTATCTTTAATATTGACTGGGTACATCCATGATGAAGTGAAATTAATGTGAAATGAATAGTTAAAATCAACCTTTGAAGCTTGTTATGTCAAAATTATATTTTGAGACTTTAGCCTGGATTTCACAGACAGGGTGACATTTAATAAAGCCAAGTATAAATTACATTTATCCCGAAATAATAACTAAAGGCAGTAATAATGTTAACAATATTTTATTTGAAACATCCACTTGAGCATTTTGCAGCATGCAAGTTCCACTGAAACCCTCCACCTTCCCCAGCTCCACCTGTAAATAAAATATACATACAGTACATACTGTACTGATATTAAACTTCTTTATTTTTTGCATATTTTTGCCAAATTTGTTTGACTGAAACTGAATGCAGCAGTAATAGTACAGTACATACACCAATGACTCTACTTATGTGTTTGAAAAGTTAAGATTTTCTGCTTCAGTTCTCTGGAGCTTTATTACGAGCAAATTGGAGAGTCTGTCAGGAGGCACTGTGTATCTGAATGACTTTTATGCTCACCGTGCTCTATGTGGAACATGTAATAAATAAACCTGTTGGTGCTCTGTTCCAGACATATTCTTTGCTCCATTTGTGAGCTTTGGCTAACTGCCATTGCAGACTGGTGGCCAAAAGGGATGCAACTTCAAGTGCTTATGAAGGCTCGGGCTCACTACGGCACTTACATTTAACTACTGTAATAGAAAATTGTTCCTGGAGTCAGGGTTTGTTTATTTTAAAACCAGTGCTGTCTCTTGTTTACCATTCGCTGCTTCCAATTGGGGAAAAAAATCCCAATCGTGAGCGCACATGAAAAGTGACTACTAGCTGCTTTGATGTTGGATTTCATCACTCCAGTCTAACTAAATATTTGATTGAAAATATGTTGTTTGAAACTCTATATACAAGCAATGGAAATACCTTCTTGGAAAATTGTGCCAACAGAAGCCGACAGATCAAATGCTGTTAACTTCAGCAGGGATTTATACCCAGAAGTCTTGAAGTACGCGAGTGAACGTGAGGTGCCCGAGCTTTGTTGAACAACCTCACTCACTCTCTCACTTATAAAAGAGGAATAAGAATTAGAGGGAATATGTCAAGTGACAGAAGCAGGAAGCGTGGCGTGGAATACCAAGGAAAATAGGCCTAGCTTATTTAAATGTGCATAGCTTGCTCCGAATGGCTCCTGCACACCACTGAATATGAATTCATTTACAAGTCTTTCAGCAAATGTGGTTTTGTAATGGCATTGTGCTTGGTGTTCTCTTGAGATATAAAAAAAATAAATGTTTTTGTTGGGCAAGGCTTTGAAAACCATTTTTTCTGTAAATACAATTGCATCCGGGGACCAATCATTCGCAGCTTTTGACAGAAGATCAGGGCCTGAAATTAACTTTTTTTCCACACCTAGGTGAGCTGAGAAACTTTAACTGACACAGTCTTCAGTTCAGTTCACGTTTATTTGTTTAGGTTTATTTACTGGCTATGAAAAATATACTTACATTATTCTGTTACAAAATTAAATATATGCTTATCACAATGAGAGTCTTGTTTGTTTGTTTGTGTGGGGGTTTTTTTGGTTTTTTTTAATGCATCATAAACTTCTGATTTTACTTCTGTTAACCTTCTATTTTAACAAATATTTGCTTAAATGCTGTGATATCTTAATTTGCATTGCTCACACTTCCATTTAAAAGTTTCATTATTTATTTTAAATTATTTGAGAAATGAAAGAAATTAATAGTTTTATTATGGTTTGCTAAGTTGACAGTAAAGTGACAGATAAATTGTAGATAATAAAATATCAGTTTTAACTGTTTGGCATTGAGAAAACTAGAAAACAGTAATAAAAAATGTTTTTGAGCCATACATTTTTACGGCTCTTTTTAAACCTTTAAAATCTCTTTACAAACAGACTTTAAAAATTTAAGATAAAAAACCCAACCTATTTCACCATTGTAGGGTTTTGGACTTCTGTCCTTCTATTAATATTTTTAAATTGAAACTAAAATCATATTTAAAGTCAACTCAACTCTGTAAGCACTTATATTGTTATGGTGTGGCAGGGCCGGCTCTAACCAATTTGGCACCCTAGGCAAGATTTCGGGTGACGCCCCATTGCCTTGTAGTTAATTCTACTGCTAGTGTACTTACACTCATAAGAAACTTAATAGTATTTCTTGTACACTATTTTTTTACTATTTTATTTAAATAAAGCAATTGCATATTCAAAATACTTCAAATAAATCAAAAAAACAAATTCAAAAACATTAACTGAACATATTGTGAAAAGCTAAATTATTATATTATACTTTTACCTGACCGCTTTCCAGTATGGTACGAGCAGCTGAACGCGTATTCACTTAAACCTTAAACATATGTAGCACTTAAGCCCTAATAACACATGTTCAATAATCGGCAATTTGAACAACTTACTCCCCATACACACCTCTCTCCACGACGGTAACCGTTAAACTTTTATATAACAGGGCTCCAAATGAACCAAACCCACTCAAACTATCTTGAACATAACTCACACAAGATCACTAATACAAAAACCCAACTGTCTTGCTTAAATGTAACGTTAAAGTCGGATTATTCAGAAGAGGGTGGAGGGACGTTTTAGGCAAGTAGGCTATATTATTATTGCTATTATTGCAACTACTACTTAGTAAGCTTTGCTATGCAGTTAAATGAATGTGGGCATATTCCTTCCTGAAGTCATAATACCAACTAGTTTTATGTGGAAGTGACACTTTTTTTCTTCCTCCATTTCTGGCACCCCCTGGATGTACAGCGCTCTTAGCATTTGCCTACTGCCTATGCCACGGACCAGCCATGTGGTGTGGTTCTGATATCATGTGTATAAGTGTTTGTATATTTTCTAAATTGTGACTATGATTATCTGCTAAGATGAAAATCAGATGAAAATTAGCCATTGGCCAAATCTGGTTCAATGCATGAAATGGAAACATTTATGTTAAAATTGAGCATGGTCCCTTTTCAAATAAACAAATAAAGTAAGTAAATTAGTAACCTGGGCCCGCTCATACTTCCTGTGATGCTACATTAAATTTTGCCATAGTATAGATATCTATGCAATTTCGCTAGCAAGTCAGTCTGGCAAAGCTGCCGTTTTAGAGCATTTCTGTTCCCAAAAAAGTGGGAACCAATGAGAAACGATTGTCTTCGGGTTCCACCGCTACGCATACGTCATCGGAATGAGTGGTCTGATTGATTGTAGATTAGTCCAGTAGTATACAGAGGCATCTGATGGACACCGGTTAAGCCCGCCTCCCAGAAGGCGGGTGGTAAGGTAGCTTGGCCAGACTAAGCTTGTATGAGCTTAATAGTTGCGGACGCCAGATGTACTAAATTAGTACATTATAGATTATTTCTGATTTATCATGTGTTACTAAATGCATAATAGCTTCTCAAAATTTTGATTTGTCATCACAGCAATGAATTCTAATTTCTTTTTTGTAAATATTGTAATACAAATTATCTTGAACTGTAATGTTTCATAATATTACATGTACTGTATATGGATACTTTACTTTTATTTTATTTTTTTAGTTTCCACCCAGTATAAAGCTGATTGCGAGTTTTTACTAAGGGACTCTTCTGTTTCCTTAGTTCTGGCCCTTTGGACCAGTAATGTGTCTGTGACATCTTTTTGCTATGCAGGTTAACCCTTATTGAGCTGTAAGGAGACAAAATTAACATGGACCGTTAGCCTGACATAGAAGGTGGCTATTTGAAGGGTCTGACATATTGATCCCCTCCAAGGGCTTAATGAATCTGCTTGCATGTGTCCACCAGTGGCTTCCACTCAAATGTAATGGAGTGTGACGTCCATTAGCCTCTGTTCACTGATGTGATGTGAGAAAGATTTGACAAATTCTCACCCATTCTCCCTCTATTCGGTCTTTTTGTTCTCACTTCCGTGTATCTCATAATTGTAGGTCTGCTCCAATACTTGTTAATACTGACAAAAAAAATATTTACAAATGAGATGTCTGTCACTAGAATTTTAAGCTGTACTTAGATTTGGGTTGATCGATTTTTTTTAACTATATTTACAGAAGCACTGTTAACACAGAGTAAACTTCCCATGCAGGAATTGCGATGGTAGCATAAAACCAAAAGTTCATTCATCTCGAAAAGCTGTACTACGTAAAATTTGATGATTTAAGACAACTTTGCAGGGTTTGCATGAAAGTGCTTTAACAAAAATATAAACTTCACATTTATTTTATTATATTTTATTATATTACGAGGATTCTCGATAAACTGTGGTTACTTTACGCAAAAACTCAGACAGGGTAGAAAAGGTACTTGCAGACACGCATAGACACTCGAAGGGTAAGGTTTGAAACTAAGTCACTATAAATACACAGACATAGACGAGACACAGCTGGACACTAATTAACAAAATGAACTAAACAAGGGCAGGAAACGCCATACATGGGCAGGGGCGGATACATAAGGAACATGGCACATATAAACAAAGACATAGCAAAACATGTGAGCATTAAACAAAGACCGTGACACCTTAATAATAATAATAAATGACTCATTAGTTTAAAACAAATAGATAAGTATGTAACTAATGTCACAGTAATGATAATAATAATACATTTATATTTATTGTATCTATATTTATTTAAATGTATATTTAAATAAATATATTAAAAACTAAAGGTTGAGACATTATTAGTAATGATAAGAATTATTTACTCATTAGTTAATATAAATAATAATAAAATAAAAAATATTACTTATTTTAATAACAAAAACAACAATAATAATATAGTATATTTATTGAGGGAGTTATTTATTGTAACTAAGGGCTTATTTGTTACGAGAGCGAGGCGAGGAGACATGCGGGTTCATGTGCAGGCTGTTTATTGACAGACACAGAGCAAAACAGACAGGCATAGAGTAGGAATGGAGGAGGCAGAGCAAGAGAATGGTCCAGACGTGGGTCGGTACACAGTAAACAATCCAAACAGACAAGGAAACAAGGAAACACAGGAACACGGAAGGGCAAAACAACAGGGTTTGACAGTGCTAATGGACCGTGGAGACAGAGAAACACAGGGGGGGTTTTATACAATTGAAAGTAGGTCACGGGGCGGAACAAACAATCAGACACCAAGACAACCGACGAGTGGGCGGAGACATGAGTTCATTGATGAGAGTGAATGAAAACAGACATAAAACACAGATAGTCAGCTGGGTGCTGGAGTGCCATCCAGTGGCCTGAGCTGCCACCTCCAGCTGACCGTGACATAGCCCCCCCTCTAAGGAGCGGCTTCCAGATGCTTCCGATTTAGGAGCTAGAGGGAACGCCTGTCAGGGTGGGACCGACAGCAGAGAATTCCCCCTGAGTGATGTCCACCAGGGCGGAGCCGACGGAGGAGACGACCACCTGGGCGGCTTAGACTGCGGTGATGTCCACCTGGGTGGATCAGATGACGGAGACACCTGCCAGGGTGGTGCAGACGGTGGAGAAACCCAAAGGGGCGGAACAGGCGGTGGAGACCTCCCTCTGGGCAGAGCAGGCTGTGGAGAGGCCCACCGGGGTGGAGCAGGTGGCGGAGAAGCCCACTTAAGTGACGTGGGCAGTGGAGGCACCCACCAGGGTGGAGCAGGTGAAGGTGAAGCCCACCGGGGCGGAACAGGCAGCAGAGACGTCCCTCTGGGCGGAGCAGGCGGTGGAGAAGCCCACCGGGGCAGAGCCGGTGGCGGAGACCTCCCTCTGGGCGAAGCAGGCAGTGGAGACGTCCTCCTGGGCGGAGAGGTTGGCAGCTGAGCCCCTCTGGACTCTTGGGGCCACCAAGCTGATATTGCGCCCTACTGACCATGAATACGCCCTCAGAGACCAGACAGGTAGTGGATACGCCCTTCGAGACCAGGCCGGGGATGAATACGGCCTTCGAGACCAGATAGAAAGTGAGTTGGCCCTTCGAGACCAGACCGGGAATGAATACGCCCTATGAGACCAGACAGATGCTGACGTCACCCTTCGAGACTTAGCCGCCAGGGAAGATGCCCTCCCTGACCGACTGAACCAGGATTCAGGGACCATAGGCTGGATCTGGCGGATCCGGCCACCATGAGTCAGGGTCACAGGTCTCAGGGAACTCGACTGGCCGGGATTCGGGACTGACTGATCCTGACACAGCCACCCATACTGTGTTACCGAGATCATGAGGGCCTTCAGCGTGGTTGACAGCTCTCCTGGCTGTACTATGGCACCTGACGGAACATCACTCAGCCCCTTTGCTCTGAGTGATGGGAACAGCATCGTGAGCGTGGTAGACAGCTCCCCTAGCTGTCGATCGCTAACAGGTCGAGCATCACTCAGCCCGTCGTGTGATGTAGACATTGCCCTCTATGGGCGACTCTGGAATCACCGATGGGGTAGACAGCTCTCCTGGCTGTCGTTCGTCGGCTGGCTGGGTAGCCGGGCCAAACGACGCTCACCGTATTGCCATATGAGAGCCGAGCCATGGGTTGGAATTGACGTTCGCGACGTAGCAGTGATTCTGTCCGGTGCCGCGTGCGCGATCGTCATCTTTCACCTCCCCAACATTGAAAGATGAACCACAGAGTAAAAGCACATAGCTGTTCAAGTGTCCAGCTGGGATCTTCATAGTGCACTTGATTGAGCACATCAAAATCCAAGCCACACATAAAACAATCCTTAATAAAGTCCTCCTC
>JAUCNO010000425.1:11936920-11972815 GCA_032353835.1 Enteromius viviparus
AGTCTGGCGAATGAGAACGTGTGTACTGGACTGTGCTGGGATCAGCTGTTAATGAGGGTGTGTTCTCAGCTGTGTTGAAGATGTGACACTGACGAAGAGTTTAAGTTAGATGCAACCTTGTGCTCAGCCATCGAGTGATTGTTAATGGGCGAGTGAGACTAATTAAATGTTAATTAAGTATACACTCACTGCGGAAAGTAATATGTTTTTACGCAATAAATATAAAAATAGGAGAATGTACAAAAATTAAATAAAAAATTTTAAGTAATTAAAATGTTTTAAACATCTCTAAAACCCAGGTTGCTGGTCATGCAGGTTTGTTTATGCAATGTGTCTAAATCATTTTTTTTGTGCTGCTACATTTGTGCGCCTCGTGCTGCCCATCCACTGTTATAGTTTTCTAACTAAATCACCGTTGTAGAGATAAGAGGTTCTTTGAGCTAAATACGAAAGCAGTGCCCCCCCTAGGTGACGGGCCTGTGTCCAATGTCAATCTGACGTTATTGTAATGATTCACCAGAAGCTTGATGATCAATTTGCAGCTTGTTTATTGAGCAGTGTCAAACAGGCAGAGGTTGAAATCACGGGCAGACAGGTATAACAGGGACAAGGCAATAATCGTAGTCAATTAACAGGCAGAAAGATCAGGGCAGGTGGCAAGAATCAGAATCAAATAGACAATACAGATAAACACAGAAAAACAATTAGAGAAAATGCTCAGTAGTGACAGCCGGGGCAAATCAAGACTTCGCGTCTGACTTGGAAAAGTCTGTTTATAAATAGTGTGGATAATTGCAAACACCTGAGAGCGAATCAGACATGAGAAATGAGTCCGGGTAGGAACGCTAATATTCAGGTGAAGGTTACCGCTGCTGATGGCCAGAGAGAGAGCCACAGAGGCGCGGCTTGTGTCAGTTATATGGACGTCCGGTGCCTGGAGGGACACCACCAAACCTGTCCCTAACCTTACCTGTATTCCATTTCAATAGTGATTTGCAATACAAAATGACTACAAAGTACACTGTACATATATAATGTAAGTGTGACCATCGGATCAAATCCTCTGTTAGCAAATTAATTTCTTAGTTGTTGAGTTTCTGAATGCTGTCCAATTTAACCAAAGGAAATGTTGAAGAGATTTTATTTCGTTTGAACATGAGAAGTAAAAATACCAGTTATCTCGGCTCTCTCTGGAATATTCCGATGACTCCACTCCCTTGTGTCACTCCTCTCCGGCTGCTCACTGTTACAGCACATGCGTTCATGAGCTTTGCTTGAGTTGAATAGATAACAGCCTGATGTCAGCTTGGAGTGCAAGCATATTTCCATGTATCGAGAGACACGTGTGCCACCAAAAAGAGATATTATCGGGTGGTGTTAGGGGGGATGAGGTTTGGCTCGAGTTTGGCCGCTGCTCTTTCTAACGGCTTTTATTTTGATTCACCTCTCCCTAATACCTCCATTACCATTTTTGAAGCTCTAACCTTTAGCTCCCATCAAAAAAGAGAGAGACAGCATAATCTCCAACCTCGCTGTCCTCCCAAGGATGATTAGCAATGCACCATGGGACGTAAGTGGTGATAGTGGCCATTTAATGGCCGCATGCATAGCAATGAGAGAGCAGACAGGCAGAGTCTGAGCACATGTGTGAATGTAGGTCAGTGCAGGCCCTTAGGCTGCTGTTCCCATCTGGGTTCGCCTCTTTAAGACTTGTGTGCTAGTGTGTACTGTGTGCAGTGTCTACAATAAATAAAACAAAGCCAAAACTTGGGTTCTGTAAGGTAGAGTCTTTGAGTAAGCTGATTTTTTATGCAAGAATTGCAGCTTTGTGCAAAAACAAATCAAAATGATTTGCATTATTGTGTGATAATAGAATTCAAAAATACAATCATGTCTCTGATTGCATCTGCTTAGTCTGCATAGAAGAAGTTGATTAATCAAAGTGCATGTTAGTCTCAACACAGTCTCATGGCAATTTGTAGCTATTATACGTGTTTGCAAATTGGTGGCTAATTTGCATGAATTGGTGTGACCTCATTCGTATGTTTTTGTACAACATGCATACACTCTTTTGATTGTTACGTCTGTAGACCTTCATGAGATCAGGTTTGTTAATTTAATACCAAATTAGTCTTTCTTATCCATAAAGGTACACTGAAAAAAAATGATACAATGATACAAAAAATGATACATTTTTTAAGGTAAGCAGTTGCAAACAATTTATTTTAAGCTACATTTAAATAAAAACATTTATTTGAAAGTTAGTTTATCAATTTATTGACTAATAAATTGCAATCCGTTTATTTTAGCTACATTTAAATAAACAAGTTTAGTTGAAAGTGAGTCAACTAAATTTGTTTAGTTAAATGTAGCTGAAATTAATTGATTGCAACCACTTAACTTAAAAATTGAGTAAATTCAGTGAATTACTTCTTTTCATTGTAAACATGTGTCACGGGAGCAAGGGGAGGAGACGTGCGGGTTCAAATGCAGGCTGTTTATTGATGAACACAGAGTAAAACAGACAGGCTTAAGGTCGTTACCGGCAGACAGGAGTGGTGGAGGCAAAACACAAGAATAATCAGAGTCAGGCATGGGTCGATACACAGTAAATACAATCCAGGTAAACAAAGAAACAGGAACACGGAGTGGCAAAAGACAAGGGTTGACAGTGCTAAAGGACCGTGCCGATAACTAAACAAACGCCAGCTTATATGCCGGTGGATATCCGGGAGGAAGTAAACAGAGCTGTGGCAAAGATTTCAACATAAAAGTCCAGGTTGCAACATACAGAACGGAGAACATGAAATCATAATAAAAGTCCTTGAGTGAAACAGAGAGAAAACAAATAACAGTAGTCCTGGGCGCTGGAGTGCCCACCAGTGGTCTGGATGGGCACATCCAGCTGAACGTTACATAGCTCCCCCCTTAAGGGGCGGCTTCCAGACACGGGGCTGACGGCGGAGAAGCCCACTTGAGAGGTGCAGGCAGTGAAGACACCTACCAGGTCGTGGCGGACATTAGAGGCATCCACCAGGGCGGAGCAGGAGACAGAGAAGCCCAGTGGGGCGGAGCAGGCGGCGGAGACCTTTTTCTGGGCGGAGCAGGCGGAGGAGAAGCCCAACGGCCCGGAAGATGCCGCGGAGACCTCCCTCTGTATGATGCTGATAGCAGAAACGCCTCTCTGGGTGAGTCGGACAATGAGGCCATCCTCCTCAGCGGAGCAGATTGCAACAGAATTCCAGAGGTTTGACCAGACTGTGACCAAGCCCTCTTGGAACACAGGATCGGCTTTGCGCCCTCGCGTACCGACCCTTCAAAGAATTCGCCCTTCTAGGCCAGACAGGAAGTGGATACACCCATCGAGACCAGACCGAGGTTGAATGCGCCCTTCGCGACAATACAGGGAATGAGTGCGCCCTTCGTGACCATGCAGGGAGTGAATGTGCCCCACGTGACCATCCCAATGTTGACATCACCCTCCGAGACGGAACCAACAGAGAGAACGCCCTCCCAGACTGACTGGAATCTGATTCGGGGACCTCCATGGGCTGTGCAGCCGCCAATGAGGTCTCTGGAGATTCTGCGACCGAGACCGACATCTCCAGAGGTAGTGCAGCCTCTGGTGGACCCGATGGAGTCTCAGTGTAATGCATTGGTTTTGGCAGTTCATACCATGGGCCCTCAAAGGTCTCGTGGAGCTAGGGTGAGTTCATCTTGACCAGGGTCTGGCGGATCTGGCCACGTGAGTTCCGGGACACTCACTGGATCTGGCCACTCTGATTCAGGATCACAGACGTCCTTTGGCGGATCCGGCCACTCTGGTTCCGGATCACAGACGGCGTCTGGCGGATCTGGCCACTTTGGTTCCGGATCACAGACAGCGTCTGGTGGATCCGGCCATTCTGGTTCTGGGTCACAGGCCTCAATTGACTCGGCTGGTTGGGGAACCAGGACTGACTGGACATGACACGACCCCTCGTATCGTGATTCGGGACTGGGACCCAGACTGGTTACAACTGGTGAGGGCCTTCTGCAGCTCGATTGGCTGCGTTACCGGAACCGACTGGGCTGCACACAACCTCTCGGGCCGTAGTGCCGAACCGATGCCCTCTGCAAGAGGAATAGGTACCGCTGAGGTGACCGACAACCCTCCTAGCTGCGGCCCTTCGTCCCACTGATCATCACTCAGCCCCTTTCGCTGGGTGACGACATGCACGCCCTCTGTGGGCAAAACGGGGATCACGGAAGGGACAGACAGCACACCTAGTCACTCTGAACTCAGCTGAACATCATTCAGCCCCTCTTGCTGAGTGATGGTGCCAGCATCTTCTGCGGGCATCTCGGGAACCTCCGGTGGGGTTGACAGCTCTCCTTGCTGTCGTTCATCGGCTGGCTGGTTAGCCGGGCCAAACAGTACACCATCAAGCCCCTCTCGCTGGGTGATGATGTCAGGGACCGTGGCAAACCCTTCAAGATTTTCTGAGACAGGGAACAGCTCCTCGAGCTTCAAAACCGGGACCAACTGGGCGTGGTACAGCACCCCTGGCTGTATAACTGGAACCGACTGGGCTTGAAACAGTCTCTTAGGCTGAGGAACCGGGACCAGTAGAGCCTTATATGGCACAAATGGCTTGCCATACACGGGGTCTGGAAGCAGCAGGCTGGGGAGATCTTCCTCGCGATCGGCCGCCATCTTGCTCTCTTTCTCGCGATCGTCAGCCATCTTGTGCCACGTCTCGCGATTGGCCGCCGTTTTGTGCCGCGTCTCGCGAACGGCCCCCATTTTGCGCAAGATCGGCGCTCACCGTACTGCCATGCGAGAGCCGAGCCACGGGTTAGAATTGACGTTTGCGACACGGCAGTGATTCTGTCCGGTGCTGCGTGCGCGATCGTCATCTTCCCCAACGGTGAAAGATGAACCACAGAGTAAAAGTACATTGTCAATGAGCTGTTCAAGTGTCCAGCTGGGATCTTCAAAGTGCACTTGATTGAGCACATCAAAATCCAAGCCACACATAAAACAATCCTTAATAAAGTCCTCCTCTGCTTTCACACGATGGCAGATGGAAACAAAATCCTCAACATAGTCCTCAATAGCTCGTCCATGCTGGAACAGTGAACACAAATGAGTTACGGAAACCGGTGTATAATCCTGACTGCGAGGCAATGAATAGTCTCTGAACTCACGTGAAGTTAAACAGCCGCTGAGCCCTTGTAGACGGTCCATTCTGTTACGAGAGCGAGGCGAGGAGACGTGCGGGTTGACAGTGCTAATGGACCGTGGAGACAGACAAACACAGGGGGGTTTTATACAAGTGACAGTAGGTCACGGGGCGGAGCAAACAATCAGACACCAAGACAACCAACGAGTGGGTGGAGACATGAGTTCTTTGATGAGAGTGCATGAAAACAGACATAAAACACAGATAGTCTGCTGGGTGCTGGAGTGCCATCCAGTGGCCTGAGCTGCCACCTCCAGCTGACCGTGACATTATTATTACTATTGCTATTTATTTATTTTTTTTTTTTTAATATAAAATCAAACTGACCTTAGCTCTTTGTATCAACAATTGCCTCATTTGTATTTATTTTTTTTTAGGAGAAACTTCTTAGACAAAGTTGATACTGAAATGAAGCTTAACTAATGTCTCTCTAAAGTCTGGTGACATTTGAAAAAGCCACATCTGCGAAATGCTTGAAGTTTCTTTCAACTTCAGATGAACTCGAACGATAGACAGACCGGCAGCATTCGGTCTATTCAAAGCACACACTGCGAGTGTTTGGGTGCGTACAGATACTCCCCAGATCTCTAGATCATCAGCATTTCCAAACTCAGAGAATTTAATATTGAAGCCACCACAGTGCCCTTAAATCATGTGCACGTATGTGGGAGATAGCTGAAGTCAGAATGGCAGAGATGGAGAGGTTCCTCACATATTTTCTAAAAGAAATCGCATGCACCCTCACTCCTCTCTGCTGCACATAAAATAAATATGAAGCCAAATAAAGGGCGCTCATATGGAACAACATCTACAGCAGTTTGAGCAGACAACATGATATAATCCAGTGGAGACACTCTCTGTGGGTACCGCAGGAGGTTAACGCAGAAGTTTTTGATGTGTTATTAGCACACATACCCCACTGATTCAACACCTGTGCAATATTGATCAGCTTAAAGCCTTGAGGCCTTACTGAAAGCCTGCACATCTGAGCTTTTATATATCAGATTGCCCATTTAATTGTATTTTGCTTTATCTAGGTGTGTCTGCCCAGGGAGCTCAACCGGCTGGCAGCATGTGTCACGTGTGTAAACAGATAAATAATGCGTTAGCACCGCTTTTGTTTGAGATCAGATAATGTAGTTATAATATCTGCACATGAAGAGATCCCTTGTGGGGCCAGATTAAATTTGCAGACTTTTCTCACATTTTCTGTGGTAGTTTTGTGGGGAAATTTAGCAAAATGGAGCTGGGAACGCTACACACTTGCTGGTTATGAACATCATAATCAAATTAGCAAAGTATTTGACAGATCTTTTGCAAGGATCATTTAAAAGAAAGCTCTGCTGAAAAAATAGTTCCTGTCCTCCCCAGAGTAAAGAATGTTATCTGTTATCTTTAGACTGAATTTCATACCTTCATAAAATTTTTGTCATGCAATGTTATCTGGATATATTTAGTTTAGTTTAGCATCTAGCACTCAAAGCAGATACAAAATAGATTATGCTAAAGATTTATCAAATATTTAAAATGATTGTTTGTGTTTATAATAATCTCAGTTAATTAAGTTCTTTATTGATTCCAACCCCGTCTCATGAAAAAAAACTGCTTTTTTTACAAGCAGTTTTGCATGAATTTGATCAGTTTGATTTATACAAAAACTGTCACCAATTTTCCACAACATCAACTACTCACTAATTGCCACGAGATCCTGTTGGTTTATTCATACACATACACTAACGCTTAAGCCTTGACATGAGGATGAATAAATAATGATTTTCATTTTTGGGTGAACTGTTCTTCTTAACATTTTGGAAGCTTTTCCTTGCCACTGTCACATTAGCTTGTGCTTTCATGTGGGGATATTCAGAGAATATCGTGTGTATATGAATGTGTGTAGTTTACTAGCCGAATCTAGAAAAAATGTCAGGTTGATGCTTAGTCTAATGCGAGCTATAAAAGAAATTAAATAATGGATACGTTGGGCTCCAAAAGTAGGACAAAACACTTATTTGGCTTTTTTTTTTTATTTAAACGTTTTTTCATTACCAATTATATTATCAGCATGACAATTTGAGTAATAAGTTTAATTGCAAAATTACAACCTGGTCTCATAAAAATATGTTTTTACATGACTTACTGCAGGTTTCAAAGAGAAATGTCCACTGAGTGGCACTAAATCACAGTTTCAATGTGTGAACCCTGGCACGCTTTTATTACATTGATTTAGGTACATATTGATGTGTTTTACTATGTTAAACATCCGCAGACTGCTGTTAAAATTTAATGCTCTACCATGTTGGAAATATGCTCTACACCAGAGCTACTCACCTCTCATGTACATCTCTAAGCTACAGTACCAAACAAACTTACTATCCATGAAAATCCACAGATAGGAAGCTGGATAGGCCATTGTGTGATGCTAACATTCAAAAGCATCAGTTTTCAAATATATCAGCAAATTACTATTGCTTTTGAATCACATGATTTTATTTGAGCGAATTTGGTGAAAATTAAGCTTTATTAATCTAAATTCTGCAAATTAGTGTGACAAGGAATAAAAGAGTTTAATGTCCATTTCTTTTGGAAACTGCAGTAATATGTACTTATTGGTACGTATTTCATGTCTAGCTAAAAAGTGCTCCCAGGTGCGTTTATGCCATAAGACCAGATCATGTAAGAATGTCTTCAGTTTGTCCTACTTTTCCTTGATGGCAAAAGCATTTAAGCTGCATGGACATCTTCTGAAGTTTAACATGTTCATTCACTCTTGGGGTCAGTGATGAACCTTTATGGATCCTCTGAATTGCACAAAAGTTTATATATATATATATATATATATATATATATATATATAATGGAGAACGGTGCTTTAGATAATTAAAATGTTCTTTGAAGAAAATAAAGCAAAAACTTTTTTTTTTGAGAACAGCTCACTGAAAAGTTCTTTGGGGAACCATAAATACCATTTTGGACCATTAAGAGTGTTGTCAGTAATTTACTGGCTTGGTGACCAGGAATAACTGTGTATTTTGTCTTATTCATTTATTCTAAATCTTTAAACTTTCCAATGAAGATTAAATTATCACCTGGTTTAAATTAGATTTTAAATCCTATATTTTCAATTTCAGGCTTATGAATGCCACTATATGTTACAAATACATCAGCGGAGACAGTTCAGGAGATTTCTTCTTTTACCTTATTTCTGCCACCTAGCCTAGTGGATGGATTGGACTGACTTGCTTAAAGGGATTTTGTTGTAGTTAAAGCAATGTGTTATCATACTGTGCTCAGAAAGTGTCAAAATGTTGCCTCTCTCTCAGCTTGAGTTACAACAAAGTCAGAACCCAAAGGGAAGCACCAAGCTTGTGTACACAGCCGCTGTCATCCACAGATGCAGTACAGATGTGTTGTTTTTCTGTGTTATTGATGCATTTTTCTGTAGATGATTACATGGAGACACAAAAAAACTTTGTCTGACTTTGTAAAGGACGTCATTATTCAATCTTTGCCACGCTCGATTAATATATAACCAACATGGCAGGTTGTTAGATGCAAGACCTGCATGTTGGAGTCGTAGGTGGTCTGCGTCTGAGAGATGATTGATCGCAGTCCCTTGATCGTGTATTAAAGCAGTTCTGTTCTGAATGCTTGAAGTTGTTACTGTATTGATTTATCTGGCCTGTTTGTTTGTGTTGCCACTATGCTGCCATTCTGAATATGGATGGCCAGGGAACGGCAGGCAGCTCAGCTTTATCTCCCTCCTTTTTTCAAGCCTGCATCTTTCACTAACTCGCTCTCCCTCTCCTAATCTTTCGGCTTCGTCATTGCAGCTCATGAAATTCAGCAAACATTTCAACAGCAAGTGAAATTCTTCTCTCGTAAGTCTTTGTGTGTTTATGCACTTGGTTGTGTAAAACAGCTCTTGAGTTTACAATTGCCTCTTGAATTCTGCAAGTGGATAAAACCAGCTTTTTTTCGCATACATTACTTTATTTCTCTTTCACCCTTCCGCTTGTTTACAATCTCCCAATCCTTTCTTGGTAGATTGAACCGGGCATTGTGATAGATGGATGACTGGGTTTCCATTCTCTGCTTCAGCTGTGACATTGCCCAAATCCTTCCTGTCCCCTTACCCTCTCCATTATATACTTTCTAATGTTTATCTGGATGAAGAAATGCAGCCAATTCTTTGGTCATGTACTATACCAGTCAGAAGTACACACTTGACTAAGTTTAGATTTTGTGATCTTAAAAATGGTTACATGCATTTCTTGATGAATACGATTGGTGCCTACAAATTCCATCTAAACTAAACCTATCTTTTGGAAAAAAAAAAAAAAAACATTAATTTTTGGACTTAATATTGACAACAGAAAAATTTAAAAATATAGAGCCTTTTTCATAAAAAAAAAAAAGTGACAAGAATTTAGATTAT
This sequence comes from Enteromius viviparus, assembly GCA_032353835.1. NCBI lineage: Eukaryota > Metazoa > Chordata > Actinopteri > Cypriniformes > Cyprinidae > Enteromius > Enteromius viviparus. The sequence goes on from JAUCNO010000425.1 coordinate 11,946,581, forward strand.
TTTTTTATATTCAGTGGTGGACACAACTCAATCACAACCCTGTGCCATCATCAGTTTTTTAGGTCTGTGCAATAAAATAATAGTCATCGTCAAAGCATTTACTTGAAATCTCTATTTTTTTTAAACAATGACTTAAATGAATAAAGAAAAAATAGTTTGAAAAATAAGGGGCAAGTATTAGTTTCTCTATTTAATTTGAATTGTAAAAAGTGCTGGTTTCTTATTGTTCTGCTTTCTGTAACAATTTCCGCCTGTAGCGAATCTCACGCTCTTGCTTCCACACAGGTAGGCAGGACTTGGAGGCAGGAATGTAATCGAAATTGTGACATTTATTAAAACAAAACCACAGTGATGGGGCGGGGTTAGGTGTAGGTCATCCGTACAAATTCATACGAATCGGCAAATCGTAATATACATTTGATTTGTTTGAGGTCATTTGAGGTCATACGATTTTGTACAAATTAGCCACCTCGTAAAATATGTACAAATTGCTGTAAGACTGGGGTGCATTGGTCACTATAAAAGTTTGTAACATTTTAGAACTCTTATTCACTATTAACTGTGACTTTTCCCCTCAATAAATCGCTAATTGAATACCATAAAATAAAGTGTTACCTAAAATTCCCATGAGGGCATTTATTTTATTTAATTTCATTGACTTTGCCATTGCTTCATAACCATCCGAACTTTTGACTGATGATCTTACTTGCCATTTATCAGACACTAAACGAGACAGAATATACTCTGCCGAGCCAATCAGTCCTGCTGAAGTGAAGAGAGGTTAAGTGCCTAAGTCAATTGTGATTTAACAGGAAAATGGTGTCAGAAACTATCCTTTTCTTTAAACACTTCTATGTGGAGTTGATCCTGTAACCTTTATGTTAGAAGACTTACATGATTCATCATGAGGTTGGCACCTTCTCGTCAAACCCTTTCAAATATGTCCACGTTATTATTGTACCATGTCTACCACTACCATGCAATTTTTTATTAAAAAAACTATATTTTGGCCTCTGTTTTATTCTCGGATGTATGACATGAAGTCCTCTCTTGAGGAATGTTCTTATGGGGTGCAGCGCTGGATTTCTGCTTCATATTTTTGGTAAAGCCAGGAGTTTGAATCAGGAGGGGAATGGAGGTGATTTTTTGGATAGCCTCGCACAGGATTTATTCTCACTTTAATCCTACCATACATAAATCTTATGCAGGATAACAGTGCGGCTAGAAAGAGATGATGCTTTGGCACTCTGACTCCTCTGCATTGAAAATTCTATTCTGTCTAAAATCCCTGTTCTTAGATAATTTGCCCAGATTTTATTTTATTTTTTATTAATTGCACTCTGTTTAGTAGGATTCTTTTTTTGAGGATTATTTGGAGACCTTTCAGTTCAGACATTTTATACAGATAACATTTACTTCAAAGCTTGATAAGAAACATAATCTTATGAAACTGATTTTTTAGACACTTTTGAGAGCATGTGAATGGTTGTACGTTTATGACGGGTGTCTGTTTAGGATAGGCATAATTTGCTGTTGTCTGTAGCATTTTTTATTTTTTTATTTGAGATATATATGAAATAATGACATTTCTAAAAGTTTCCCAATACTTCATACATCCTCTGCTGATGCAATAGCTTTGTCCGAAACCGAAGACAGCTGCTTGGCAGTAGATGTTGTATAAAAAGAAAAGTAGCTGTCTGGGTCATGCTGTAGACTTCTTTCAGGCTATATTTTAAACTGTATTTGTGTGTGTGTCATATTTTATTAATGCACTACTGTTCGAAAGATTGGGATAAGTAAGATTTTATTGAGTAAAGAATACTTAATTCACCAGATATGTAAAATCAATGCAGTTCTTTTGAACTTTCTATTCGTTAAATAATTCAGAAAAAGTATCATGGTTTCCGCAAAAATATTATGCAGCACAGCTGATTACAACATTAATAATAAGAGAGTATAAGATATGTTTCTTGATTTCTGAATGATGTGAAAACTGAAGTAATAATTGCTGAAAATTCAGCTTTGCTTTCCAATACATGACAAATAAAAAAATATTAAATTTATTGCTATTAAGTTTACTGTTTTTAATGTATTTTTTAATCAAATAAATGCAGCTTTAGTAAGCATAAGAGACATTAAATTGTGTATAAACATATATATATATATATATATATATATGTAAATGTATATTATATATTAAAAATATATTGAGCATTTAGAATATATCCAAAAAGTGTATTTCATTAAATAATAATAAAAACATAAATGTAAAATCAGTTCATGGGTTCATGACCCCAAGATTAAGAAACATGACCTGTGTGGTTGTGGCGGGTCTACAGAAGTCACTGTAATGGAAGTTTTGTAGATTGAATATATCGCTCATCATCCACTTTCCCTGACATTTAGCTCTGTAAACAAGCTTTATTCACTGCATCCATGAGCAGACACGATGACAAGCCTGACAGGGATGTCAGTGTCTGGGGAGATCCCGACTAATGACTCACTTCCTCTCAGAATGAAAGATGAAGGGGCTTTGTCAAATGAGCCTGTTGACTGGACACAGCAGACAGGGATGTGCTGCAGTGTGTTTAGATGCTGCCCATCAGTCAGAGACAATTGCACTCTTCATAGGAGAGACGCAGCTGACTGACCGCTGTGACTCTCTCCACGGGGGTCGTGTGGAGAACAAGGAAGTGTTCTGCCATTTGACTCTTCTGCTTGACCTTTCCCAACTCTGTATGAAAGTGCCTCCTGTGACGACAGCACTACCCAAATTTAATTATGGCCTTCACATGGTAATGTGGGCATTTTAATCAAATGGTCTTTAATCAGAAGGTGAACGGGTGAGATGGTGGTCAAATCTGCTAATTTCAATCTTTTTATTTCTCAGTTGGCAAAGCACTGAAATTATGCAAAGGGAATGATAGTTCTGAGTAGATTCTGTGTGGATACTAGAGTAATGGAAATATGATTGTGTGTGTTTATAAACAATCCACTTGGAAAGCTGATTGATAAAGTGTTCTGAATGGTTGCTAGGGTATTAACCTAGTGTTGCTGGGTGGTAACTAGGGTGTTGCTAAGGTTTGACTAATTTGCTTAATATCCCAAGTCACAAATTTATATGCTATTAGGATCTCTAGAATCCAGTATGTGGTGCAATTTATTTTCAATCACCACAGACACTTTGTGATGTTGCTAGGGTAGTCTGGGTGGTTACTAGGGCGCTGCTAAGACATTACTAAATTGCTTTCTAATGCAAATAAAAAAAATATCTTCAGTGTAGCATGGATGATGTGGAATGTTTTTCCTGTTTTTTGTTGTTGTTTATCTACCAGACAAACATTATGTTGTGCATTATGCTAGGACAGTCTGAGAGGTTACTAGAGTGTTGCTAAGGCATTACTAAATTGCTTACAAGACTAAGTAATAAATCTCCATGATATTACGTTCCTTTGAATACAGTATAAATGGTGTGTTTTTTTGTTTTTTCTCATCTGTCCGACAAACATTGTGTTGTTGCTAGGTCAGTTTAGCTGCTTAGTAACCCAAGTTAAAAAAGTTATGTTCATGTTATGATCCCTAGAATACAGTACGTATGATGTGAATTGATTTTCATGTTTTCATCTACCAGACAAATATTGTGATGTGGCTTGGGCAATGTTGGTGGTTACTAAGGTGTTGCTTAAGTTATTACTAGATTGCTTATATATTCCAACTCTCACCTCTATAACAATATGATTCCTAAAATACAGTATGTGCAAGAATACTACTAAATTGCTGAGCCTTAGTCAAAAATCTCTATAATTTATGATAAGTTGTTTTTTTTTTGCCTGAAAAAAGTAAGATTGGGTTGTAAACCATGACCACTAGAAACTATAGTAATACTGATGCTTGTTTCCCACACACTACTAATAAAATACACATTCAATACAACATTAACGAACACTTGGAATATTTTACATCTCTATCCCAATGTTATCTCTCTATTTTATCTCTATTTTTGTTGGGTGCAGGCGTAACGAATACTGCTGTTTATTAGAGCGTGCTGATTTAAATAAAATGCCTGCACAAACTATACAGCTGCGAAAAAGCAAACGTCAATGGGTCTCATTCACTAATAATAGCACACAAGTGTTCTCAGAAACAGTTCTCATGCAAAATCCTGTAAACAGGTGCTTATGCACATTATTTGACCGAAGCTTTGTTCTCATGTTGATGAATTTGGATTATTATAGACGAGGGAGCTCATGCTCGCAATAATTAGCATAACACATCCAAACTAAACTACTTTTATTTCACACAAGCTGATCTCTACAGAAAAGAGCTGGGCTGATCCATCAAGTGGGCATCTTAATTGTGATACCATTGAGACACCTCACACGTTTCAGTGAAAAAACATAAATCAAAGATGGTAGATGAGATATAAAAACTGGCATTGCACTCAATAGAGATGGGCCACAGCAAAAATATTAGGTAATTTAATGCTTGCAAGAGTGCTCCACGGTTAGCTTAGCAAAATGCTAATACTGAACTACTGAAATCCTTTTTGAGCTGTTCAGAAGTGTGTCAAAGGATGTAATAGGCCTATTTCTGCATGAAATGTTTGCACACAGGTTTAAAACACAGATGTGAATGAGATGAATGAAACGGAGAGAGAAAATGGACCATTTTTCTCAGTTTTGTTGTTTTCAGTGTATCATGCACAGTTGCATGTTTTCTAACAATATGGATTAGTGCAGCTGGGATTAGGTTTATGAGGGAATTAGAGACAGTTTTAGCATCCAAATGAAGTTACTTATACACTGTACACATGAGATTTGGCAGCACATGTGTTTGGTTGGGACTGTAGTGAGAAGAAGAATAGCATACAGATATAAGGATTACAGCATGACTTCTATGCGTTCGCTTTGCCCTCTGCTTTTATTCCGCGGCAAACTCGATGTAACTTCATAGGTTAAGTCCCATGATATTTCCACCTGTCCAGCACTAGATCAGCCCTTGACCTGTGACCTGTGACATTTAGTAGATTTGATCTGCAGAGCCCCGGTAAGAGGATTGGTTATTGCCTTTGAACTTGTGTTCTTTGCTGTAGTCTGGTGTGGGACGTGAGTGGTGTGCAGGAAGAGTTGTTCCAAACTAAGAAATTTAAACAAAATCAATACATATAGTCTCTTAATGAAGTTCGAATGTGAACATTTTGGTATATCTTTTACACATTTTATTCATTAATTCATGAATTCAATGTGTTTAATTTTGTAAGTTTTATTATTATTATAATAATATTATTATTTAAACTCTTTATGGGAAAAAAAGTTCAGCTATCATGGTATAATTAATCTGCTTCTACATTTAAATGTTGGTTTTGATAATGTAATATATTTGTGCAAAATACTAGTGTTGTCAAATAATGAAAAGCGATTAATCGCATACGTTTTTGTTTACATATATTTAATACTCACACACACATACAGTATATATTTTAAAGATGTTTGTATTTACATTTATATATTTATTTTCTTTATTTAAATTATATACAAAAATCTATATTAAAAAAAAATCTTAAATATATACATGCATGTTCATTATGTATTTATGTACATAATGAACATATACAGTATTTAAAAATTTATTATGTAAATAAAAACTTATTTTAGATTAAATTAAATGTTTTACAGCACTATAATACATTTATATAGTTAATTACTGTAGAGCTGTATTTTTTAATATTCATTTGTATATTAAAGTATAGTATTATGTGATAGTAATATAAAAAAGATATATTATATATATGTGTATGTATACTGTATGTAGACACACACACACACACACATATTATAAGTGTATATACAAATTTGTTTGACAACATTTAAATGATTATATTTAGAAGCAAAATAATTATATCCTTAGAGACTCGTTTTACTTAAGTGCATAAAATATGATAAAACATATAAGAGAACATTTTATTTATGTATTATTTATTTATTTCTTTGCTTTGTAATATTACACCCAGTTTCATCACATTTAGTCCATACTTACAACTAAGCTAAAATATATGATGTTTTTTTTTGCTGTGCAGTGGTAACATTGGTTTGCTCCGTTGAGCAACAGAACACTCAGTATGTTTACAGATGATGCTGTTTGCATAGCCTCAGACCAAAAATAGCCAAATCTAGCCTGTAGCTTGTCTGTTTCTTCTGCGTCTTTGAGAGAAAAAAACTGTGGCATTTTTTTCTGAAAGAAGCTGAAGGAATGGACACGCTGCTGCCTTTCCTGCATCTTTCAGAAAGATCCAGCAATGCAGACAGATTTTGGGAGGCAGGCGGATGACGGACAATGACTGACTGCTCTACAGATAAATACTAGAGCGGTCCGAGGAAAGCGGCTTTAAAGACCGTGGAGGAAAGAGAAAGACAGCATGCTTTTGACTTCATGATTTTTTTTCTTTCCTCTAGAAGTCAGATTTTTTTTGTCCCTTATCCCAATGCATTTCTGAAAGATGTTTAAATATATAGATATATTTCCTTTTCAGAAATGCCTCAAAGGTCCGTTTTTTTATGTGTTTGCAAATATTTTTAAATGATAAATTGTCTCTCAATTTGTTTGCAGTTAGTGCCACATTCATACCGTAAAATGTGTAACGATTAGCGATTTGTGTAGATATCATGAATTTATTTAACAGTTTTTGGCTTTATTCAGATGAAAAACACATCTTACTTATGTTATTCATTAATAAAATACCTTTAAAGTATTTTTCATTCACCATCTATACTGATAAACAGTTTTTTGTGGCTCCATTCAGTTCATATCAAGACTAGAATAATATTTTGGAAAAACATATTTCATTAATCTTTGTTTTCTTTACAGTACCTGTCAAAAGTTTATACACAATATGATTTTTTAAATGTTTTTTTCTTATAAAGTCTTATTATGTGCTGCATTTATGTACATTAAAAACACTAATATTGTGTAATAGTATTACAATTCAAAATAACTGCTTTCTATTGAAATATATTTCAAAAAGTAATTTATTCCTGTGTTGCAAAACTGAATTATCAGCATTATTACAGTCTTCAGTGTATGCTTTGGCAACACTAGAAAAAAATAATGACAAAATGTCTTCTACCTGTTCCAAGTTTTTAACCACTCAATAAAGACCTTTTATTCATATTGCCATTGACTGACGTCCCAGATATTAAGCCTCTATGCAGCACTTGAGTATGCTAACCGATCACAGTGTGGCATAATGACCCATGGCACCTCGTAAGAGGCAAGAGGGAACATAGAGGCAGAACAGAGCCTGGACACTGGGGAGAATTCTTCGTGTATGCAATAAATCTGTGCAGTAAACATCCTCTGTGCAACCAAAAGACTGGAAATGACTTTGATACACACACAGAGCTGGGACTCGCTCGGCACGTACGTGCTCTTCGAAGCACAAACAGCTGCACTGGAGTTTATTTTCAGGTTTATACACCATTGTCTGAGTTTATTGATTCGCTGTAATATCGCTTTGACCATTCTCACCTCCCTATGCTAAAGAATTCGGAGGCTTTTTTGGCTTTTTCATGTGAAGGAAAGCCTCACTTTTCTCACTAGCTTTCCTCTGGTTCATAGCAAGACTGATAACATGCTTGAGGATTCTAAGCACCGCTGAACACTGACCTTCACCGCTGAGCACACTCACTCATCATCACCTCTGGACTGCCAGGGTTGGTCCGTCTTTTTGGGCCCATCAGAGCACAATGATGCGTTTGATCAAAGTCAGCAACCCTGGCTGAGTTGATCTTTTGGAAAATGTGCCTCAGTAAAGCCTGCGACGGCAGAGTCTGTGACATCTTTTTAGGTCACTCCTAACCATTAAAGGTTGTGAGATGACAAGCCTCTGTAAATGTGTGAGTGACATGGCAGATAGCGCATGTGCTCGGACAAATCTGGGCTGTGTCATTTTCTGACACCTTCTTATAGTCCTATCAAGGCCAAGCACACACACACATATATATATATTTAAGTAAAACTGCAAATGCAAACTGAATTGAATACGATTCCAGAAACAGGCCAAAATATTATTTTTATTTTTTATTAATTTATATATATTATTATTATTATTATTATTATTAATTTATATATATTATATATATATATATATATGTATAATCTGTAGGCTGCTGGTTGAAGCTGTGACTTTGTACTGTAGGTTGCTGTGAAATAAAAACTGCGCAACTGAATTGAAAGATTTAAATCCAATTAACTGTTTTTCATTTAGGTTTGTAGCTTAAGATATTAAAGACATTAAGATGTCTGTTATTGTCTTGAGAATATTGTGAGTAAAAAGGATTTAGTCCATTTAGGTAATGATAGGATTCACTTAGACATTTGCTTTAAACATACACTGTTCCTGACAGCTTAAGGAGGAAGTATTATATCTGTTCAGCTATATTAAGAAATATTAAAGCGATGATATTTCTGAAGTGTTCTCTTTATTGGGATAAATATATTAGCTTAATAAATATTACAATGAAATCACTTGGTACACTCTGTCTTGCATTAAATGTATTATTATAATCCGTATATCCTGAATGTTAAATGTAATGGTTTGCAAGGGTTGAATTGATATTACCATTATGATTGATCAAGTATATCTATAAACTCAATATACTGTATATAAACTAAAATCAAACATGTTAAATGCCACAACTGAATTCAGGCATCACAGCATTATGAGTACAGTATTATTTATTTATCAATTAATAATTGATATTTAATTTAATTTCATTTCATTTAATTTAATTTAATTTCATTTCATTTCATTTCATTTAAGATGATTATAATAAACATACAAAACTGCCAAATCGTCTTTTACATTGTTATCATTATAATCATAACATGCCTTAATCATTTTCTGCATGATTTTTTTTTTATCCATGAAATGTGCATTTCTTTAATATGGACAGTACTATAATCACCTATGATAATGACCTCTAATGCTGCTTTGAAAGTATGTGTGACATGAAAAGCACTATACAAAAAAAGAAAAGAAAAGTGAATTAAATTATAAGAACAATGTTGGTGTTTGCTTTTACAAGATATTAGTAACATTAAGAGACCCACAGCAAGTTGTCCTGGAACAGTGGGCACTTGTGCTTTGAGATTTTGGATATCTGTACTGCTGATAACAGTGTGTGACTGTTAGTAATCTTTGTATTTATAAGTATGTGTGTGATATGAGATAGTGAGTATGCACAGTGGTTCGTCATGCATCGATATTTCAGCCAGCGGGAATAGAGCTCACACAAAAAGAGTAAGCCTCTTCTCCACACTTTTACACAGCTGGACAGTGTGTCAACACACAAATTATGTCAGCTGGTACTGAGGAGGAAAACAGAGTAGGCAGCAGTCAGTGGAGCATAGCGCCACATAGCTGAAGACGGCCATGGTTTATCAACCCACGTAACAACAGCTTTTAACGCAGTTGTTAATATAGTATAGTACAGTACTTTTAAGCTCTAGGGGATGTAAAATGACATCCTGCACTGATTGAAGACTAGACTTTTTGTCTTATTTCCTGCCAAAATTTCTAAAAATTCTCAAATCAAGAAGGATTTTCTAGAAAAGAGTTTTTACTTGAAACAATCAAAATAATCTGCCAACGGGGTAAACAAAACAATCTTGTTTCTGTTTGAAATAAGAATATTTTGCTTACCCCAGTGGCAGATTATTTAGCTTATTTTTAGAAAAAGGTTACTTACTTTTACCTTGTTTTTTTTTTAAAAACAAAGCAGTAATTTTTTTCTTATCTAGAAAACTGTTCTTGATTTCACAATTTTTAGATATTTTGGCTGGAAACAAGACAACAAATCTAGTCTTAGAAAGCATTTTTTGCAGTGTGTAACAAATGGTTGCATATTTTTTAGTGTGTAAAACTGGATAGTAGGATTGGGATTGACCATCATTTCCCGTTTGTGTAAATTAGATTTCTGGGAAACCTTACACTGAATATAACTGTGTTTATTTATTATTTATTTTATTTAACTTAACTTTACTTAACTTTAGAATGATGTGCACAAGAACACAAATTTTGAGTTCGGATTTTTATTTTATAGCCAAAAAATATTGGGTTATATTTTTTCTTTTTTTCTTGAAAATAAGAATATATTTTTACATAGTTCTTTGTTGTATTCTGATTTTATTACTAGACAATATTGATTTGTAGTCAGATTTTATATTTAGAAAATACTATTGTGATATTATAATGGAAAAATATGGACAAATGTTTTGGCTTATTTGTTTATTTATTTAAAAAGTACCTAATGTAAATATATGCTGATTTCAGAAAATGTTGGGTTGTTTACTGATTTTATAGCTAGGCAATATTTGGTTATATTCATACTTATTGCCTAAAAATATTGCCTTATATTGTGTTTTGTTGTTTTTATCTGAAATCATTAGCTAAAATTCAGAATTTATGGCAAAAAAAAATGGTTTTACAGCTAGATAATACTGCACTACATTCTTATCATTTAAACATTATTTATTTATTTTTGTAAAACATAGCTCTTATATCCTATACAACATACAAAAAAAGGAAGACAAATAGTTTGCAACAAAATGCTGGTGAGGAAATTGAATCTTTTTTTCTCTGTTTTTACTTGAACTATTTATGTAAGTGAGTTCTCTTAGTAAGGGCTCGGCGTTGTTGACCCACTCATCCACATCTCCCTTAGACGCAACTTTCATTTTTCTGAGTCGTCAGTGAGTGTAGCACTCCACAAGCGCACTGCATACTTCAAAGTGATTGAAGCACCTTAATTCTTAACTACTCTTTAGCCTTGTTGCGATTAAGTCTTGTAAGGCTTGAGTGCATAGTACGACAGAGTTTAGCTTCAAGAAGTGAACTTTTCAACTCTTTGGTTATTCTGACTACAGACAGACTACAAATGCAGAATTCATGAGTTTTTTTTTTAGCTCTGGTAGCCGATGTTCTAGTTCTTTTGCTTGTCAGTGCCATCATTTGTTAGACCGAAGTGAAGAGGTTTGTTTGTGCAGCCCTGGTCTCAAAGACCTTGGTATGTCCACTCGCAGCACGTACTCCTTTTTTTATTGGGAAAGCCCACCTTATCGTAATACCTTGAGTCAGCCAGCTTTGACATTTTTAATCATTCTCTTTTGCTCTTATAATTAATCTAGCCATGATGGTGTTTTTCTAAAAAGATGAAGGGGGCATGATTAATCAAGTGAGAACGCTTTCAGAGATCATACATTTTAATGAAGCGTATTACAGTGTGTAATGCTGCGTTTTAGCACAAAAGCTATATGAAATTTAATCCATACGCAAACAGTTTGCCCGCAGGCCTGGGCTGAAGCGCAGCTGGAACGTCTCTGTGCTCTGCTGAGAGTGCTGTGCTAGCACAAAACAACTTCGCTAATGGAATCGCTTGAATTGTGAGAAGACGATCCTGGTTATTGATTGGATTGACAAAACAGCATTAAAATTCAACATAGTCTGGCTTAACGCACAACAATGGAGGAAAAAATAGGCTTGAGTGTGTCTGAATCGTTAATATTGCTCTGAATTCCAACTCAAATCAATATTTGTTAATAGTCATTCAGCACAATCGCAATAGTCATCAATGTCAAGCAGATGAGCTGCAGAGTTGAGTTAAAGTGAGTGAGTGCTAGAATGGGTGCTGATTTCTCTTGAAAGTCTGAAATTTCATGAGGTTTGTTTAACTGCTTGTGATTTTTAATGGGTTTTACTAATTCATAGGCATTTAAGTTGTCAGTTAAAAATGTTTACCTAATATACGTGTGTGTGTGTTCTGTTTTATTTATTTACTATGTGTACTATAAATCCACACACATGCAGAATATATTTTACAAAATATATACATATGTATACATTTATATATATATATATATATATATATATATATACATATACATATACATATACATACATATACACATACACATACATACATATACATATATACATATACATATATATATATATATATATATTCTGTATATAAATGTAACACATTTGTCTTAAATATATACTTGTCACGCTGGCTCTCAAGCATGTAGCAAACGAGGCACAGATCTTGAAGATGAAAAGGGTTTTAATAAACAAAGCAAACGGGTACAGAGAACAAGAGGTTTTGACACTTGAGGATCAACACTGGGGATTCAAACACAGACTCTTAAATACAAACAACGACGAGGACAAAACGCAAGGCACATGGGGAACACGGCTGGACACTAATTAACATAATCAACTAAACTAGGACAGGAAACACAGGACCAAATATGGCCAAAGGCGGACACATGGGGAGCAAAACACAAAGAGACTAAACAGAGTCTGACAATACTTGCATGTGTTTGTATTTATATTTCCATACTCATATATTTTTTATTTTAGATGCGATAAATAGTGATTTTCTTTTTCTTTTTTTTTAAGGATATTCCATGCCTTTAGAAATATGTTCTGGTCATTGCTCAGTGATTGATTGACACGAGTATAAGATAAACTTAATCAAAATCAATCAGATCATTTATAATTCTTCTTTCTCGCCAAAATTGATGTCACTTCCTGAAGGATGGTGTCATTAACCAATGTTTTTTGCTACTTAATGAGATTTACAAATGACTGAGATGGTGGAAAGTGAAATTGAACATGACATGATTACCAATGAAAATAGTTCTCCCAAGAAAAACATTGAAACTTTTTAATTAATTAAGTAAAACTGAAGAAGCACCTGGGATCTTTCTTAATAAATTGCCGGTTTTTCATGTTAGAATTTAGAGCATCTGAATAAATTGCAACATCTGCTCAGAGCAAAGTAGTGAAATCATTTGTAATGTCTGTTTACTTAATTATGATTAGAGTGATAAATGAAAAACAAACTATGATTTTAAACATCACAAGTTTCATATTTTAGCCAATTAAACTAAGTAAATTTTCATGCCCCTATAAATATTCAAAATTGATGAGGGATGAATGAAAATGAAGTTCTTAGAAGGAAACATTTAGCTGTAAATTGCCTGGTAATTTTAGTGAATCATTTTTAGTGTTAATTTTGATAAAATGGTCTTCACAAAACCTGTTTTCTTCAACAGGATTGGCTGAGCAAGTTTGGCTATCTCCCTCCCTCTGATCCTGTGAATGGTCAGCTACAGACTAAAGAGGCTTTGACGAGGGCCATCAAAGCCATGCAGAGGTTCGGAGGCCTGAAAGAAACTGGAGTGCTAGGTTTGTACATTTTATTTTCATAATGAAACCCTGGTCCACATTGTCCTTGGTTTTTGTCTGGTAGATACCACCAGTCTAATTCATATTGATTTGTAATCTCATGTTTAAGCGGTTTACTGCAACTGGTAGATTTGCCTTTTGCGCATGTGTTTGGGTCCGTATTTATGCATGCTTGTATGTTTCCCTGCAGACCAAGCAACTTTGGGTTTGATGAAGACCCCTCGTTGTTCACTGCCAGATGTGTCAGAGCCGGATATATCAGCAGGCAGACGAAAGCGAGCACTAGCTCCTCAGAATAAGTGGAACAAGAGGCATCTTTCCTGGAGGTAGGCCTACAGTCAATTTTTGGGACTCAGTCTGAGTGATTCCTGTCAGAGAGTTATACTGTACGTGTCAGAGATGCATTCCATTTTTTTGAAATCTTTGCACACTTGAATTAAAGCTTCAGTGGTAGTTAGAGCTGATGGAAAGAGACAGAATTAGTGATGCAATGAAATGACAGATCTTGGCCAGGGTTGAAAATTCTCAGCACACTAGGCTGGAAACTGAAAATGGCATTTTGGTTTAATTTTTTTTACTGGCTGGAATGCATAGTTTGAATTTATAACTAGTTTTTTTTAGTTTTTTTTGCTAGAAAATAAGTAATTAACTTGATCTATATTCAAATGTACAGCTAGAAAATATTGGGTTATATTCTAAATTATGTTCTGATTTTATTGCTAGATAACATTGGAATATTTTTAAATTTTATAGCAAGAAAATTATGGGCTGTATTCTGATTTTATTGACTAGACAATATTGTGTTGTTGTCTAATCCTAGAGTTACATAATCCTTAATAATACCAAAATATTGGGTTATATTCAGATTTTACAACTAGAAAATGTTGGGTTGTGTAGGGGTAGGTTAGTATCTGGTTATTACCTATTTATTGTAGGGCGCGGCGATATATCGAACGATATATTTTGCATCAATATACTATGCATCAGTAAAGCCGGTTTTTTGATTAGTGGTTAATCTCCATCAGCTGTTTTTAAATGCAGCGCCAGTTTATGAACAGAGCCATACATCACTGAGAAGCTACACGTTAGGTTTCGCGGGTGATTCAATGGCGTAGTTTCTCAGTGATCTACGGCTCTGTGTATAAGCTGGTGTTCCTTTTAAAAACAGCTGACGAAGATTTGGCGCTAATCAAAGAACCGGCTTTACTGATGAGATGCGCATAACATATCGTTCGATATATATCGCCCAGCCCTAATTTATTGTAACAATAAGTACATAGTATGTACATGAGGAACATGGCTGTAAAATAAAGTGATACCCTTATTTCTTAGCTAGAAAATAGTGGATTATATTCCTATTTTAGCAATATAACTGGGTTATATTGTGAATTTACAGCTAAAAAATATTGACTTGTGCTTGGATATTAAGGATAGAAAAATCAGGTTGTTCTTATTTATATTCTGATGTAATGGATAGAAAATATAGGGTTACATTTATTTTTTACAGCTAGAAAATGTAGGGTTATATTCTAAATATTCTGATTTCATAACTAGACAATATTGTGTAGATTCTTATTTCTTAGAAAATATTTTATACACTAATTTTTCTGTTTCTAGAAGGTAATTGGCTTATTTTCTGATTGATATTCTGATTAGAGTCAGAATTATTAAGTTTTTATTAAGTTATCATTGAGTTATTCAAAATGATAGCTAATATTGGGTAGCATTCTTGTCTTATGATATGTTGTGATGTTATCAGTTGTATAGACTAGAGTATTGCAGACGAGTGTCAGAAACTCTCAACACAGACTGTTCCAATTTCCATCACCAAATCTTTCCAAAATGCCAGTGGTTTCTGAGACTGTCTGTTTTGATGACAGATTGACAATGTGTCGTTTCTTGAAGCGTGTGTTTATGTTGTGTGTGTAATACTGGGCTTTGTTTACAGACAGTTGTCTTGGGTTTCATACCATGTTCTTCTCTATTTCTCATTACAGAAGCCCACTGTGATCTCACATTCTCTGTCTTGTCAATCACACAGGCGTATGTTCATCCCACTCCCCCTACCTAGAGTGAAATAAACCCCTGCTACTACCTATTGTGTTTCGATTGGTAAAACATCAAAGTTTAGGCATGTTTGTTAGTTGTTAGTAGATTTATTTCATGACTTGGTAAATAAGGTTTCTGTGGACGTTGTTCATGCTGGGAAATATATTGCATTGCTATCAGTTTGGCAGTTCAACTAAGGAACATAACTTAAATAATTTATTCCAGGTCATCTAGATATGTTTTCCCATTTATTAGAGATGTTTTAGTCCTCCTCTGAATGCCTCTATCAGTTGTAGGATACTAGATATTTTCTTACATACCTGATGGAAATAGCCTGATGAGTGCTGTTTTCATTCCTGAGCTCCAATAAATCAAGTAAAACTGCCATGGTAACCATAATGATGAACAAAATCAATATTTTAGTTTGCATTTTAAGTATGTATATATCATTTCGTCAACATTTAGGAACTGCATAACATATCATATCATAACACCCACAATTCTCAGTGGAGGTCGCATGCTTCTCTGATGTTTAAATGGTAATTGCTGTGTGAACTAGGGTTTTGCCATGGCAGAATTGAAGTGCTTTGAAAATGTGATGATCTTTGTCCTTCATGTGCAGGTACACAGCCATCGGCTTGTAAAACAATTGTTTTGTCTTGTTGATATATATTTCTGGTCATATTTCATGGTTTGTGTTTTTGAAACAATCAGAAAGGTGACTCCCAGCAATTTGTGGGTCTTCAGTCTTGACTTTGTTCTTTGTGATGTAGTTAAAGGGTTACTTCACACCAAAATGAAAATGTTGCCAGCAATAATTTACCTCCATGTCGTTACAAACCCATAAAAGCTGTGTTTGTCTTCTGAACACAATTTAAGATATTCCGGGAAGCTTTCCCATTGACGGCCAAACAATTACCACTGTCAAGGTGCAGAAAAGTATGAAAGACATCGTCTGAATACTATCTGCCATCAACCATAATGTTATGAAGTAACGAGAATACTTTTTGTACGGAAAGAAAACAAAAATAATGATGTTATTCAACAATTCGGCATCAAAACTCCCCAAAATGGTGCTAAGATAACGCAGAGAGACACAGCAGAGACAAATTGTTGAAATAAGTGGTTATTTTTATTTTATTTCTATACAAAAAGAATTCTCGTCGCTTAATAATGTTACCACTGATGGCACCTGATTCTAAAAATCAGCTCATTAGAAGAGAGCTCCGTGCATGAGCTGTGTGCCAATCGACATGGTCCCTACACATTGTCTGTTAAAGTTTACTCACTTCGGAACATTCATTCACGGATTTGCACTGTCAATAAGTGAATATAATTTAAATTCACTGTGATAGATCAGCGGTTCAGAATCCTCGTCCTCGTCCATTTTGTTTCTGGCACTTCTCAAGAAGTTTCTCTTCTCATTTGTTCTGTTAGAACGTATGCGCACTGCGAAGTGGACATATACCAAATATTGGACATATACACCAAATATTCCGCCATGATTCCAGTTCGAAGTGAATTCATACATTCCATTCAAGTGCATTTAAGTGTGCGAGACGTAATTTAAATCGTATTCACTTATTTACAGCGCAAATCCGTAAATGAATGTTCCGAAGTAAAGTAAACTTTAACGGACACTTTGTAGGGACCATGTCGATTGGAACACAGCTCGTGCACGGAGCTCTTTTCTAATGAGCTGATAAACAGAATCAGTTGCGTTAACAAAGAGAGACATGTGCTACGTCCAAAATCGCTTACTTCCCTACTACACAAAAAACAGTATGTGTGGCGAGTAGTATGTCCAAATTCATAGCATTCGTAATTCAGTAGGCGAGAAGTACCCGGATGACCTACAGCTTCTTCTACCTACTTTCCTATTCCATAAGGCTTTGGGAGAGGAGGCGTCATATTCAAAAAATGGCGGAAAATGGAGACGCGGCTCATTTTAAGTGTAAGCACCTCAGGAAAAGAACGTTGTTTAATAATAACTTAAACAGTAAAGCATGCCTAATGCTCTCATTCAGTTTCAAATGTATATACATAATAAAAGCAACGTAAGTCACTTTGATTAAAAGCATCCACCAAATGCATACATTTAAATGAATGTAAATTCTGCATATTAAAATAGCAGCTAAACTGCTTTTATGTTCCGCTAAAAGAAAGAAATCTTACAAAATTGAAAAGCTGAGAAACTATTAAATGCAGAGACATTCCCATTATCCTAGAGCTGATATACCCATTGAGATGACTTGTGAACATCTTCAACACATACATCCAGATGGTTGGGAATAAATTGCTTGAGACATCTGACCTAACAGACATGCAGCTTAATAGATGTTTGGCTTTCTGACTCAGCAGGGTCATTCGAGAGTTTAACCAGCGGCAATTGCTATAAGACTACACAGGAAACATGGCATCCCCTAAAATTTCGACAAAATGTAGCAATGATGTCTTTTTTTAGATATGCATGAATAACTATTTTAAATATCACTCCGGGTATATTTCAATGTTTTAGCGAATGAAAGTGATATATTACACAACACTATCACTCTGGCCTTTGAAGATAATTGCGTGTGATTTGTGTGACTCATAATGCATATCATATACTGAGTGCTTAGGGATACAGACGGAGGTTGAAGTTGGTTTTTATATTTATCTTATTTATCTTAGCATTTATAAACAAATTTTTGACCTATTGACAGTTGTAAATATTCCAGTTCTTAGCACTTTCGCTGTTTGAGCAGCAGCAGCATATGTAAGCCTATTTTTTATATGTTGAAGTCAAATGCATTTGAATGTACATTCATTTTATAACCGATATCTATGCTTCCTCACATTCTTCTCTGTGTCGCCCTCAGCTTTTGGATTATTTTTGTCTGACCTTAATTTTAGCTTGAACCTGCCTTTTCAGTGTTGATGAGTTTGGGCAGACCTCGGCGTGTGACCTCTGCAAAGCCGCCCAGCGCTGGCTGGGGTGAAATGACTCTTATAACTGAGCCGGGAGAACTCCATCAGTTCTTGTACAATTCATGTCAGGAGCTTTGCACCCTGGTTCAGTTGTAGCGACAGATGTGCGCCAGTACACCAGCGGAGAGGCCGGTCGCTGTAATAAAGCCTGTAATGGCTTGTTTTAGTTGCTGTGATAAAAAGCCTGTCCAAGACAATTGAAAAGGGGTGTAATGAATAAGACAGACAGACAAGAAGCGAGAAAGAAAATCATGGATTCTAAATAATTATTGCACTGCGCCATCATACAGGTTTATGTGAGGAGAGATCTTTTAAAATAGGCTTGAGCAAGAGAAGACTCGATAAGACAGCAAAAAGTACGGACAGCATAAAACTACGAGCTTTGATCAGCATAGGCTGACAGGTTTTTATACACATCAAGATTCTTGAGGGAAGTAATTGTTTCCACTGTTTTATCGCAGAAAATACCTAAACCTCCTTAAATATTAATTTACTTGAATGTGGAAATTAGTAATGGATCCATAGGTCTGCATGCTCACTCCATGTTGTCAAGTAACAAAAAGGGGAATTGTTTATGAGTTTTAATGCCTTTTTTCTATAAAGCAAAATTTCATAATGAATAATTAAGCTGAGCTTGAGAATCAAATCAATTCATGAATCACTCTTCTGAACAGGCTCAATCAGAGTCAGTCAGAGCGAATGATTCATGATTGATGAAGTGGAGTTCAATTCACAGGGGTTCTGGAGTTAACAGTTCAATGACGTTAAAGATTGTCAGTGAATAGTGACTCAATTTTAACCACTCCTCTCAGAATGACTTGGAATACAGTGTAGAAGTGGTCCACTTTTATGAAGCTTTTTTTAATGGTTATAAATTTGTATGGCTATTGAGATTCTTTAAAATACCTCATTTTTATTCTAAAGTAAAAAGGTCGTATGAATTTTGAGTGACATGAGGGTGAGTAAAAGCTGACAGAATTTTCATTTCTGGGATAACTATCCCCTTAAGGTTTTTTAAAAAAAGTTTCTTTGGACAAAGTATTACTCTTTTTCTATTTTTCAGGGAGTTTACTAGACTAGACAGTTGGAAGGCCTCTCGGTGGACTCTGATGAATAAATGATTGATCGGCCTGCAAGAGCACATGGTTCAGAGGTCCAGCTGTCTACATATGTATTCAGAGCGCATTGACCATCAGTCACAGACAGAGATGGCCTCTCATCATGACTCTATCACTCTACATTAGACCCTCACCATTCTCTAGGGCCAGCGCCTGCTCGTTAACACTCTCATTAATTACCCAAATAGATTAGGAGTGATTGCTTTGAAGACAATATGTTTTTCCCCCCAGACTTGCGTTGTGTGTCTTTGGGGTTGATTTGCCAGGCTGATTAGTAGGGAGCAGAGTGAAACGGCTTCATGATAAGCATCTCTTTCCTCACCACCCTCCATTACTCCCATCACGTTTCTGTCGATCAAACCCCTTGACGCTCCTAATCCGTTCCGTGCCGGCTAAAAATGGGAACATTTCTCACAATGGCTCAAACACGCTTTGGGGCGATACCCAATGAGTGTGTGAAGGAGCTGTTGTGTGATTTCGGTATCATGGACATCTGTGTGTTCACGTGAGCATCTAGCCCACAATGAGGGTGGAGGTTGTAAATCTTCATGCTGTAGTTTAGCCAGATAATCCCACCCATGTCCAAAGTACTTGAATGACGATAATCTATCAGGGTTGGATTTCTTTTCATCCCTCGTGGCGCGTGCCAGTTTGATTGGAGAGAGTAACTAAAAACCATATCACGGAATAGGCTGAAGGGATCTTTAAAGGGATAGTTCACCCGAAAGTCGAATTTTGCTGCTGCTGTACAACATATTTGCTGAATAAAAAAATGTTTTTTGTTTGGGTTGCTTGAAATATTTTGCTCTGGCAAATCACTTTTTCACAGCAGATGGCCATTTCGTAGCTTTTTATATCTTCCAGGGAGCCAGCCCATTTCCACATGTATAAATGATTTTTAATATTTTATAATACTTTAAAGCCTTCTCCTGGTTTCCACCTTTTTAAGTTTTAAGTTAAATGATAATTTTTTATGTTTTTATTTTATTTTTTAATCTTTGAAACGTTTGTAATTTGACTGCTTTTGCCATTTTAATAAGATGATATATATAATTTTGGGGGGAAAAAATATGCTTTTATATTTTATAGTTTTATATTTTTTCTTTTTATTCCATAGCAAAATTATATTTTATTTGTTTGTTTGTTTTTTATATGAATATATTTTGTTACATATTTATATTTAAAAATATTTGCAAATGCATTCTGAAGGAAGGTTCAATTAAAAATATAAATATTTTTACTCTTTCTATATGTAGGCAAATATGTATACTTTGCAAACCATAGAGATATTTCTGTGTAATAAATGGAGACTAGCACTTTCAAACATATGCATGTCCATATCTGGCAACCAAACCTGGTAACCATTATAAATCAGTGAATTTAAGAACCATATCTGTTGAAAAAAGTTAATTAAAGGAATGATTAAATTCATAAATTGGACACTGATAGCTTAAAAATAGATGGAAAAATATTCAGTGAATAACAAAATACATTTGTGTCTGCTTCATAATTTTACAGAGACTAATTTGAGTGACTGTGTGTCACTCTCAGTGCCTAGTTGTGAGCGTGGAGGACTGATTTGATGTGCGATTAACACCATACAGTAAATGTCCTGTCTGGACCACTGATCTGCAGGGGTCAGACACGCTGTGAGAATTACCACAGAAGAGAGGAAATGAGTTCTTTTGAACTTGTTCTCCGTGATTTCTATTTGTCATTTTCTCTCTTTTCATCCCTTTCCCCTCTTGTCTGTCTAATCAGTCTGGTATCACATGGAGACAAAGAAAAGGGATTGTGACTGAAAATTAAACTTCAACATTTGGCCGTTTACATGCCGCTGGGATGGCCAATCTTCCTAGAGGCACTTCATCTGGCTTTAAGGTTAGCTGCCACTGCTAGTACCTGTATAATAACCAGACGACATGAAAAAAAACAGCCTCGATTATTCTCCAATTTATGCCGGCCGTCTATTGAAACCTTGCCAAGGGCACATTATGGCGAAAACGGATGGAAAATTGAACTAGAAATTTATACCTCCTTCCATAGCTCCCTACATTTTCATGTGACCTCATATTAGGGTCTTCGTACTTTGGCTAGGACAGACTGAACTTATTGCATGTAAACCTGTTTTAGCAGGAAATTTCAAGGAAACAAAATGGATTGCATAAGACAAGAAAAAGCTCTTATGAACCAATTGGGAATAAAATGCAGGAACCCATGAAAAGTCTACTATGCTCAATGTATTTACCTATAAAAACAAAATTATAATTATAATTAATTAATGCATATATTTCTCCCAATAAAATTATAGGCATATGTATTTTCTTTCTGCCACTTAAAAATACATAAGAAAATAATGTGTTTCAAAATTGTGATTTATTACTTTATTATTTATGTAATATATATAGTTAATAAATAATTAAGTAGTATAATTATATTTATGTATTATTTATACAACTAAATATTAAATAAGTATAATTAGTAACTTTTATTAAATTTTTTACTTTTATATCTCTCTCTTTTTCTATGTAATTATTATATAATTGTTCTAATTATTTATAGTAATTATACAATTGTATATATGTGTGTATATATATATATATATATATATACAAAATGCAAAAAAATGCAAATTACTTTAAAAATAATAATATTAATTTATATTAAATACAATAAAATTATAATATATTATACTATATAATTGTTCTTTTCATGTCTTTTCTTTATTTTATTTTTTGTTTTCTCCAAATTATTTTATTCGCCAAAAAATATATATTTCCTAGATTTGATCTAGAATATGATTATCTTAGGCTAAACTACACCATGAATCTGAAGCTTTCAAACTTTATATTTGTATTCTTTGCTGTGCGAGAAATACTTAGGATGTTTACTGCATGTCTGGCACAAGTCAAGCAGAAGAGCAGTGGGGTGAGATGAATTAATGTCCGAACCGTGTAGCACATCACAGAGAAAATGTTAGCGCACGAAGAGGTCACCTAGCTCATTGTAAATGCAGCCAAGGGCAGCACCGACCTTGGCACGGCACTACTGTGCATCTCCAACCTTTCCTTTTGATCCAACCCATTGTAAACTCAGCCGTTATCACGTTTATTTCCATGTACGACTTGACTGAATCTATGCTGACCTTGAGCAATCGGTGCAAAAGCACTACCACCACCCAAAGAGCCCTAATAACTCCATTGGGAGAGTCAACGTTCTGCAAATGTAATGGAATGCCTGAACCCAGAAAGGATAAGTGTATTTTGTGCAGAGGGCACACTTTTTAGTGGGCACTTACAGAGTCGGCACTCTGAAATTAATTTCTCATCGATCTTTCTCTGTACCCTTTGAAAGAGGGCTCAAATTGCCCTTGGAGGAAGTGATTACCATGATTGTGGGGTGTACTGGACCTCCAAATCACCATTACTTGTTTCCTTATTACCTTGAGTGAAAGAGAAAAGAGAGGAAGAAGATGTTTGCAACTCCTAAATGCATTAGCATGGAAGTAACTCCACGAGAGGGGCTTTCAGAAGCATTTTTGACAGCCTGCTGCATGTCTTGTCCTATTTATGCGTTCAAAGCGCTGTTGAATTTATCTTCTAGCACTGTCGGTGGTCTTACAAAGGGATTCCTGTCTATTTCAAGCCACTGTTTCAAACATGAACTTTGTGTTTCTGCTCTCACAGGGTAAGGACGTTTCCAAAGGAGTCAGCTTTGCTGGGCCGGGACATGGTGCGGGCGCTTATGTACTATGCCCTGAAGGTGTGGAGTGACATTGCTCCTCTCAACTTTCACGAGGTGGCGGGGAATGAGGCAGACATTCAAATTGATTTCACCAAAGCGGATCATAATGACGGATACCCATTCGATGGACCCGGTGGCACAGTAGCCCACGCTTTCTTTCCCGGAGAACGATTCACAGCGGGCGACACGCACTTTGATGATGATGAAGCCTGGACCTTCAGATCGCCAGGTAAGACAACTTAAGATATATGAATAAGTGGAAAATGTTCGCTGTGTTCATCCCAGAAGCTCTTTATCTTTTTTTTTTTTCGCCAAAAAGCTGATGAACATGTTACTGTTTTTAATACTGTTTTTGAAAAAAGTCTCTTATGATCACCAAGGCTGCATTTAGTTAATCAAAAAAAAATGTAAAGACAGCATTATTGGGAATAGGGATAAAAAGATTATCAGTTTTAACGATAAATCATGATAAAATTCCCCATTGTTAGTATTATTATTTCATATTTTAATATCATTAAAACCTTATTTAAATATTAATTGCAATTTAAACAACTTAAGCAAAGTTTAAATAGCAGTCTCAGTGTGCAGAATAGTTTCATTTTGTGTGAAAACATGGCAGAAAGCTGGGAGGTTTAAAAGAGTGCTACGGGAATTGCGCAAATGAATTAACTATATTATTGTACCTCTGAATGTCCTGACTGTCTTCAGAAAAAATTCAATGGTTTACATCATTGCTCTAATATCTAATAAAGTAGTGTGTAGGGTTTGCAATGCTTTGTCCACGGAGATTACGGTAAACAGCTGTAAAATTGCTGTTCCATAAGTGCCACCTACTGTTAGAGAGTGGATTTACAGAGAATTTCATTTAGATTCAACCTATGTGCAGTACTTGTCTGGCCGAAATTTTCAAACCAAATTTGAACGCCCTGCTGTAAATTTGTACTGGCTGATGTGGAAGCTTATGTGGATTTAACACAATTAGGATAAGGTTTCTAGAATTATTTATGGTGCCGATAAAATACATATAATCATTTATTAATCAATTATAATTTTTTATGTGTCAGTACTTTTAAAAGCATGTTAATATGAATTACCGTAATCATTTTGGTCACTATAATCATTAAATGAAATGAAGAGTTTAGATGCTAGAACCTATTTATTAAAATATGTTTAGGAAACAGTTATTTTAAAACTTTTTTTTTTAATGTTTAAAATGTTTCAAACATCATCTGAAATGTGAATAAATAAGCTTTCCATTGATGTATGGTTTTTTTAGGGTAGGCAATTGGGAAAATTGAAAATCTGGAATCTGAGGGTGCAAAATAATCTCTATATTAAGAAAATCTGAATAATAATTAAATCTGTCCAAATGAAGTTCCTAGCAAAGCATATTACTAAGCAAAAATGTAATTTTAATATATTTATGGTAGAAAATATCTTCATGGAACTTGATCTTTACCTAATATTATAATACCATTCCCATTCCATTTCTGTGGCTATTGCTATACCTGTGCTATTTATGAATGTTGCATGCTCCAGGGTCACATTTAGTCCTTTGTGGCAAATACGAATTTTCAGTAGCTATTACTCCTGTATTAGTCACATGATCCTTGAGAATGCTAATGTGCTGATTTGGTACTCTTATTATTTCTCTTATTATCAAGTTGAAAATAGTTGTGCTGCTTAACAAAAAGTTGAAAGAACAGCATTTACTTGAAATAGAAAATGTTTTGCAACAATGTAAAAGGCGTTTTGATTAAATAAATGTGTCCTGGTGGAATAAAAGTAATAATTAAAAAATACTTACTGATCCCTTAAAACATATAGGCTATATATCTTTTTTCACTTTCACGTATTTTACTTAAATACTGTATGGTTTTTGTGCTTAAAAGTTACTATATATAACCGTTAATAAATAATTGACAGGCAGAGATTTTTTTTTATTGACTAAGAGTTTAAAAAGAGTGCTGTCCACTCCTCTGGCACTTTTTTTTACTGTCTCGGACAGTCACAAAGACCGGTGCGATTCCTTGTGACATCTTCTTCTGTCAGGTAATAGAGACATTCTGTGTGCAGTAATCCAAAACAGGATCTGGCGCCCCAGTGACAGAGCCTGTCTGAAAGCAAGAGATGCTATTGCCTATCAAATTCTTCCCTCTCTTGAGCCTTGACCTGACTTGACCATCTCCAAGATGCACCTCTTTGGAAGCCAAAGGTGCACATGTTTGCCGAGAGGCTGTGCTAACCACATGGCTGATAATTAGCATTGTTGCAGGTGGGATTTCTTTTACACCATCATGCGCAGTCAGTGAACCCTGATGGAATTGGTTCAAACGACCCTTTGCATCCCTACTCTGCTCTCTTGTGGCTGTGGGCCATATGCTCATGGACAGCCCTAGAGTCTGCCCCAATTAGGCCCCCCCATCAGATGAGCAGCTGTTTGCTCCGTCTTTTGGCAGGTGCAGATATAATATGAAGGATTGAATAAAGAGAGAGAGAAAAACAAGGGAGGGAGAAATGGGGAGTGAAAAGTCCTCCTTAAAAACCAAGCCTTTCACCAACCACTTATACCGTCTCGACATACACTGCTGAGCGCGGGACCCCCTCCTCTGTCTCTCAGTCCTGCTGAGGACAAGCCCTCCACCTCTTTGTGTGTGATCAGCTGACCCTTCACCGTAACGCAGTCATTTCCATGTTTTCGCTTCATTAGCTGTCCGTCTAATGACCACCTGCACCTGCACCACCCATATGGTCATCAATTATTCCTAACTCGTCATCACCAACCATTATTCATTATGGCTCGTTGTAGCAAGTCCAAGGTTCCAGCCAAAAAAAATTCTAATTTACTGTGTTATTTTTGGCTTTCCATCTGCCCTCTAAGACTATCCAGCAAGACTATCCTCTTTTTTTTTGGACTATTTAGGACACCCAGGGTCAGTTTTAACACATGTGGTTTAAATATTTCCACACATAATGATATTTACTAGTTGCTATATAAAAACTAAAAAGTCAAGTCAAGTCACTTTTATTATATAGCGCTTTTAACAATACAGATTGTAGCAAAGCACTGAACATTATTAAATAGAACAACAGAGTAATGGTAAT
>JAUCNO010000425.1:11984365-11995033 GCA_032353835.1 Enteromius viviparus
GGTGCAGCAGGCCCCTACTGACCCATATGAATGGGCTGATAATGACTGATAACGGCCCATTCAATCGAGTGATAACAATCGAAGCGGGTGCCCAGCCTCACATCAAAATCCAACATATTTATTTAGAACTGTTTTAGAATTAGAACATTCTGTCATTAATTACTCACCCTTGTGTCGTTTCAAACCCATAAGACCGCCGTTCATCTTCGGAAACACAAATTAAGATATTTGCTATGAAATCGGACAGCTATCTACCCGTCCACAGACAGCAATACAGCTGAAATGATACCAGGTCCAAAAACATAGTAAGTACATCGGTGAACCAGTCTCTGTGACATCAGTGGCTACGAGAATAGTTTTTTGTGTGTTTAAAAAAAACAAAAATAACATTATTTACTGAACCATTCTTCCTGCTGGATCTTCTTCTGGATCATTTCAGTTGTGTTGCTGTCTGTGGGTCAGATGCAGTAGCTCTCTGATTTCATCAAAAATATCTTAATTTTTGTTCCAAAGATGAACAAAGGTCAAAGGTGATTTGAAAACAACATGAGAGTAGGTAATTAATGAAATAAGTTTAATTTTGGGGTGAACTAACCCTTTAAGCAAATGTAAAAATCAAATGGAAGAATCATTGTGTGATTGAAATGACATGCGGGTGAGTCTAGACAAAATGTTCATTTTCATTTCTACTGCTCCTATAAAAGAGACCATTTGAGACTGCTTTGTGCTGCTGAAAACTCGAGTGACTTTCCTCATCAAATGAATATCTGTCAGATCCCGGCCTCTTTTGTTTTGCGTAATCTTTGAAGTGCATTATGCTAATGTAAAAAGCAGGTACCCACATGAGGGAGCCGAGTCTCCGTTAGTGATACACAGCTCCTTTAGAGTCCTAATCTTAATGAGCAAGTCACAGATTTAATCCTGGGTTTTGCTCAGAGGAGCTTGACTATGTGTTCTGTTCTGCTTTTACAGACCTGCAGCGTAAGGCAACTGTCACGCTTTTTGGCATTATCAGTTTGTAGAGCCCAAGGTCCTATTCTTTCTGTCTTTAGATCGCTTCCTGTCAGTTTGTCTCTCTCTCTCTATTCCACCAAATCCAAAGACACTTTCCTGGCTCTGGCTGGGTTTTTGTTGCCATCTCTAGGGGCCATTTAACAGAAAACTGTGAATGTTTTTATGGCTGGCTGCATCGCACAGATCTTTCTGTGTACTAAAGCGAGATAATGAAAAAGGTGAGTAACATTTATTGGCGCAGTCCTCCCTGTCAATCACCAGCTCATTGTGTTGAAAATGACAATGTAGGTGGACATTATGATCTATTCCCAATTTAATCACTGAGATTTCCAGGACATAATTGCACTGGATGTCTTTATCCTTATGAAACAAGCTGTTCGATGTTTAAAATGACAGAAATCACACAAGAAAACTGTTTTCAGTTTCAGTTCTTTCACTTAGATTATAAGAGCAAATTGCTGAGGTCTTCTCAGATGGTTCTCCTTGTGAGTTTCTTAATGATGCCTTAAAATGTGCTCATATTTGTCAGAGTCAGTTTTATTAAATCATTTTATTATTAAATGTATTTTTAAAAAGTATTTTTATGCTATATATATTTTTCAATATTTCTTTCTGTTTAATGTAGAGGTGCTCTTTAGAAATGCATTATTCATTTATTGTATTATTTGATATTTATTTACATATTTTATTTTATTTTACACTTATTCTCTGAACATTTTCGCAAATTGTTTTTCACCCGCTTGGTATCTGGGGAAAACCGCTTATCTAAGCAAAAATGTCCTCCTCTGCTTGCGAAGGAAGTACTTTTTTCTAAAACATTTCTTCTTTATTCTGTCTTTTCTTCTCAGATTCCCATGGAATGGACCTTTTCGCAGTGGCGGTGCATGAGTTTGGCCATGCCATAGGGCTTGCACACACCTCTGCCATTGAGTCCATCATGCGCCCTTACTACCAGGGGCCAGTGGGCGACCCACTCAAGTACAACCTCCCATACGAAGACAAGATTCGTGTCTGGCAGCTTTATGGTATGTCCACTCCTTGGTAA
Organism: Enteromius viviparus; assembly: GCA_032353835.1. Lineage (NCBI taxonomy): Eukaryota > Metazoa > Chordata > Actinopteri > Cypriniformes > Cyprinidae > Enteromius > Enteromius viviparus. The sequence goes on from JAUCNO010000425.1 coordinate 11,986,425, forward strand.
CAGCTTCTTTCCTCCTTTACTCCTTCGTCCCCATCAGTTAGCTTGAAAGAGGTGATGTGGCAAACTGGCAGGCTGCGTTAGCTGAGATCTTCAATCAAACACGGACACCCTGCTATCACAGTTTGAGTATCGGATGCCTTGGCATTGTTGGAGAAGCAAAAAGTGACAAGTAACGACAACTCGAAGGCGCAGTCTCTCTGCAAGACATACAGAGAGAGAGATGCTGTAATCTGTCAACAGTAAACACACAAGGATGACACTAAGCATGAGTTGAGGCTGCCGATAAAGCCGTTACTTGCGCTGTCTGCATCGTTTTATTGCCATGTTAAAAAAAAAGAACAAGAAGGTGCCGCAATTATTAATTCGTTTAATAAACTGAGTGCAAAATTAAACACAATTTTTTTTTACATTTTTATTATATTGTATTATTGTAATATATGTATTATTTTATATTCCATTATATTATATTTTATTATTTTAATGTATTTATTAGATCTATTTTATTTATTATATTGTATTTATAATAAAATAAAATAAAATTTATAATTAAAATAATATACAATATTAAATTCAAATACAATGAATACTACATTGATAATATTCAGACATTATATTATTATTATTATTATTATTATTATTTTCATCTCTTAAAGCATCACTATTATTTTAGTATCATTGAAATCATAATATACATTTTATTTTAGATTTATTTGATATTTTTCATTTTCATTTGATTTATTTTTTGTTGTAGTAATTTTTCTTTTACATTTATTTTCTGTTCATTTACATATATATATAATTTTATCTTTTTATATTTCATTTATATAGTTACATTGTTATATATATTATATGATATACTAATATAGATTTCATAAAAAATTAATTGTATTTTTTTATTTTCCATTATCATTTAAAAACTCTCTACTTTAGTTATTTATCTATTAGTTATTTAAAAAATGTATCAATTATTTAGTTTGTGTTTTAGTGTAAGACTTTTTACATGCAATTACTACTATAATAACAATAAATTATGGATGAAATCAACATCATCAAGTAAGTAATCATACAAGGAACCCTTAAAATAAATTGTAACCATGATTTGTTATGGAAAGAGCGCATTTATATCATTCTGACTGGCATCTCAAAGTGGTTCAGTAGTTTCTCCATCCCTTCCCACTCACACTACCCCGTTTTTAGCTGAAGTGCTTATTGTAATTTGCAGTGATTTGTACCACATGCCCCCTCTGCAGACTGCCCTTTTTCGTGATCCCACCAGGCAAATAACGGGCCGCAAACGCGAGGCATGGAGAGCAGAAGTGATTTGGTTTGTATAGGGGCACTATTGTTTTAATTACATGGCAGTGTTGAGCCATGGCAGTGTAGGAGCACAGAGATTAATTGGTCATCACCATGATTTGGACCCTTCTAATCAACATGCAGAATGCCGAACGGCGCTACAAAAAATGTGGGGAAGCAAAGAGATAGAGAGTTATAGAAAGGGAAGGAAGGATCAAGATGGGCTCAGAGACAAGCAAATACTGGAACTCAGAGTAGTAAGTGAATGCAGGCCAAGTGTTTAATATACTGCTTTTCTGCAGTTTAATGATTATTATACTGTTTAATGATTTAAAATGTTTTTTTGTCCAATTAATTAACCCTTGTGTCCTGCTGAGATTGACTTCACTGACTTTATTTTAATAATAGTATTTCATGGTTGACTTATTTCCCATTGAAATTCTGTTAATATGTTCCTTTGCTTCTCAGATGGTTCTCCTGAGAAAATGACTGCAATATTTTCAGGTGTCTTCTTGTATGTTTCATCTCAATAATGCCTCAAGTTCTGCTCTGGCATTTCAATATAAACTGAACTAAATGGTCTCCAAAGACCATATTATCTCAGCCATGCTATCCACACTCAATTCTCTTACTGTAGATCAGCAGTTAAGAGTCTCATCTGTGTCTACTTTTTAAAAATGTCTGATAACAAGTTAATAAATAAAAAAAAAAACATAACTGAGAACTAAGAAAAAAGTAATAGTTTTGAAATTAACCTTTTGATTTTATTTTCTGCTTTAGTTATGCAAAAATATTGTCATACAAAATCTTTTATGAAAGATATATAAGCACTTTCAAATTAACATTCACAGCTTATGAATACATTTTGTTTTGTTTTGTTTTGTTTTGTTTTGTTTTGTTTTGTTTTGTTTTTGGTTTGGTTTGGTTTGGTTTGGTTTGGTTTGGTTTGGTTTGGTTTGGTTTGGTTTGCTTTGGTTTGCTTTACTTTACTTTACTTTACTTTACTTTACTTTACTTTACTTAGAAGTTATTCTAGACCATGCTAAGCAGCTAGGGTATACAAACAAAAGAATTAATTCTGTATCATGTTAATAATTTAAAATTAGGTAGTCCTAATTTCATAATTAATATTGTTATTTTCTTGTTTATTATTATCATTTTTTATCTTTAACCATCTATTTTACCACAATAAAAGTATGTTACATGCTTCTGAACACTTGTCACTGTACAATAATAGTAACATTACTAAGAAAAATACCTAAAAAAATCATTTTAGTCTTAGTTTATGTTTATTCCAACAGTTACTAACAGTAGCATTTTATAGATGAATAAATACTAATACTAAATAATAAATACGTTAGTTAATGCATTACAGTAAACAAGTAGAACCGTATTGTAAAGTGTTTCCAAATTATTATGTTTAATGATTTAATTTACCTCCAGTCATTTAATGGAATCCCAAACATTAGTCACATACTATCAATTTTTTTGAGGAAAAATGTTCAATAGTTTTTTTGTTTGTTTGTTTATAATCAGTTAATCATATGATTATATCATCCACACACAAAATATGTCTACTTTATATGTTTCTGAGATATTAAAAGGTGCCCCAAACAGGTTAAAAGTTAAAGAAATAGCATACTTAGAAAAGAAATAGTATTTTATTTAAAACTTGTTAAACTACATTTTCTCTGTCTTATGTAGCAATAGTAGTTTTGCAAAACTCATTTAATGAGACTGGCTGTTATCTCTACTCTTGAGTTATTATTTGAGTGTTTGTCAAAAGTTAAAGCACACACTTAGCGTGTGTTTTTGAGAAATGTGCCGTTTTTATGCTTTTGCACAAGTTCAACTCGCCTTGTGTTTTGTCAGGTGTTCGAGAGTCCGTATCGCACACGACGCAGCCAGATGACCCCTCTCAAACCGCCGAACCTCCCGTCCTGCTTGACCTCCCCGAAAACAGATCCACAATACCGTGAGTCAACAAATCCACACTCCTCTGAATATCCTGAATTGCAGAGGTAGTGGTCCATCATTTAGAAGGAGAGTATGCATGGTATTCATAACCACACTCAAACCCTCCTGAAGCAAATGCCAGAATGCCACAAATTACAGACTCAATTTCTGACTGCTAGTAAGCAAGCATTTAGCCGCACTGAGAGCAGCTTGCACCTCTCTGTTTCCTCTCTCTCCATCATCATGGCAGATGCGTGAGACAGGTAGATTTAGTTTGACAAAGGTCAGTAATATATTCCTCTCAGAGAGCTCAGCTAATAAGCTGTGAATGAAGATCTTTGTTAATAAAGTGTCAGGCGAGTTCCATCTCACAAAAGCAGCTCTGTCACCGTAATTGCTCCATCATTAGCATCCCAGCCACGTCAAAGTGGTAAGTCAGTCATTAGCCGAGGGGATAACGCATTCAGAGATTCTGTTGCAAGCTGGTGATAACATATTTATTGATTTGGCTGATCTTAAACTAAGCAGTTAGGACATTCGAGTCTGGTTACACGTATAGCCATAGCTAGTAAAAATATAATACTGTACCGTACAGACTTAAGGGAAAAGTGCTAATGCTTTCAAATTAGAACCAAATTAGCACCAGCCGCTTGTGCTTATTTTAAACTGGATATTTAAATGTTGGAGAAAGCAGTGCATATTTTAGAAAACTTGAAGATCTTGAGATAAATACTTTTAGTTACGGCGTACACTGTTTTAGTTTTTCTTTTATATTTAATTTCATATTTTAAATTGTATGTATTTTGTATGATTTTATTTTCATAAACAATACAAAATAATTTGTATTTATTTGCTTTTTAACATTTAAATTGTATTTGTTTGTAATATATTATGTTTTATATAACTTTTTATTTTATATAATTGTATTATATTTATTAGATTATATTTTTATAATCTAATTTTTTATATATTTATTTATTTATTATATATTTTATTTGGTAATTGTTAAGCTTTTTTTATTTTTTATTATTTTATACTGTTTTATTTTTTCATTTTTATTTATTTATTAACTTATACATTTCTTGAAATTTTTTAGCAATTTGTTTTATTTATTTTGCCCAAATGCAACTTTTCCCCTTTCCAGACATAAGTTGTAGTTAAGACATTTACCAGTAGGGCCTAACTAGACCATTTTTTTAAATAATTGACTCTGGATCCTGCAATTATTTAAAAATTATGCAGCTGTGAACTTACTCTGCATTGCAACGAGGCTGCATCATCACCTCAAGGTGTGAATTAATTTTAAATAATTCAGAGGTCTGTCATCAAATATTCTTTCCGTAATCAATGATTTACTCATGTAAAGACACAAACACTTCTAATAGTGAAAATCTCATGCTGTACATTCACATACCTTGCAAAGCCATTTGTTTAAAGCTTATCTAATTCATTTTTATTTTCTATTTGTATGACCTCACAGACCTGCCCCTGATGCCCCTGACAGATGCACTAGCCACTTTGATGCTGTAGCCCAGATTCGAGGGGAGGCCTTCTTTTTTAAAGGTAAGAACACCCTGAAGTCGAGTGAAATCAGTCAGTTTAGCAAAAGACAAAATATAAAGTATACATCTGTTTGTGTGCATAAATATATATCATAAAAAAATATATAAATAAATAAATAAATGCCATTGGTATTTTGTTTCTTGTTTTACATTATCTCGGAACTTTAAAATAAATTGATATAATATAAATTTGCATATAAACATAATTGCATAAGATGACTAAAATTGATATCATTGTATTATGATACAATCAGTATAAAGTATATATATATATATTTATATATACACATTTTGATTTTATTTAATTGTATTTAATTTTTAAATATTAAAAGATATGTTAAAATACAAAATAATTCATTTTCTGTTTATTTTATTTTTCTTTTTTATTAATTTATTTTAGAAAAATATATATATATCATGATGCAAAAACTTGGACTTTTGTAAAATTGTTTTAATTTCCCTGTGTAGTCATGAATGCACTGTCTGCTGACTACTCCTATCTGCATTTTGCTATATTATCATCTATGCACCGTATTTGCTTGGCTGGTTCTGCCATCTGGGCACCCTCCTACCCACTGCCCCCAGCCATACACACATCCCTCGCTTTATCAACCAACGTCCTTTATACATATCATATGATAGCGCATAATTGCACCATAAGCTTACACAAACACACAAATAATCCCACATTCTTACTGTCAAACTTCTCGGCAGGGAAATATTTTTGGCGTCTGACGCGTGAGAAGCACCTGGTGTCGTTGAGGCCAGCTCAGATCCATCGCTTCTGGAGGGGTCTGCCTACCAACCTGGACAGCGTGGATGCTGTATACGAGAGACCTGGAGACCACAAGATAGTGTTCTTTAAAGGTAAATACCTGGAGTTAATCTTTTACTAAGTTAATATTTCATGTAACCCTTCGATATGACCACTTGTCACCTTAAGTATTTCACGTAACTCATTCTGAACTGGATGACTGCAACACATTAGTGTAGTCGTGTTTTGCGCAATGCATTTAGAAATTGCCGATATCTAGTTTTACACTGTTTGTCGCTTTAGGCAGTCAGTAATATATGCTAATTCCACAGTTAAAGAGATCAATAACGTCTCTATCAAAGGCTCTTTAAAAAGAGACCCTCTGATAATGTATTTAATTCCAGACATTTTAAACAAAATGCTCCCTAGAGCGTAAACACTCACTCTTCTGAAAATTCTTGAAATGATTGGAATTTAACAGTCTAGAGTTATGAAAATGTCATTTTTAATAAGAGTTGGACTACAAAGCAAACAATGTCCTCCAAAGATATAATGCGAGAGTGTTTTGAAGTCCTCGAATCCAATTTCAGCTCAAAAGCATGGAGGTAAAAAGAACACTTGTTGTATATATAGAGCTTTTAAATGTATTTCACAGCAGTGGAAATTTTCTCTAATCTGCTTTGCTGGTAATGAAGCCTAAAATTTTCCCACCTCACACTAAGTCGTTCTCACTTCTCTAGGTGGGAAATATTGGGTGTTCAAGGATAATAATGTTGAAGAGGGCTACCCACGGCTTGTCACGGACTTCGGACTGCCTGCGGAGGGAGTGGATGCTGTATTTGTTTGGCTGCATAACGAGAAGACCTACTTCTTTAAGGACAGCCGTTACTGGCGTTACGATGACCATCTGCGCCGTATGGACCTCGGCTACCCAAAAGATACAGCGCTGTGGAAAGGGATCCCATCTCAACTTGATGACGCCATGCGGTGGTCTGACAGTAAGTAATGTGAATTGGAAACTTTAAGCAATTTTCCTCGATGTTGACTTTGAGGCACAAAAAATGAGTCGCTTACCTTCTAGAATGGAAAGTCCGAAATGATATCTGCTTGTCTAGGCTGATTCATAGCAGTTCACTGCTGAACTAGGTGAAGAACAGAACAGCCATGCAAAATGTAATGACCCAAAATGTTAAAGATGCAATAAAATTGTAATTCAGAGCATAGCTTTAAAGGGATAGTTCACCCAAAACTGAACTATTTTAAGTAGTGCACAAAATAAGATACTTTAACCTTCCAAAGTAGTTCTTTCCATAGTTTTTCTTTTGATACCAGCATTCTTCAAACCATTATCGTTTATGCTCCACTTAAGAAAGAAATTTATACAGGTTTGGAATGATATGAGGGTGAGTAAATGAGGAGATTGTTTGGGTGAACTATTCCTTTAAAACATGCTTTATGATATGCTCTCAAAAGTTGACAAAACCAGCTTTTAGCAGATGTTAATATTTTAACTGTAGTACCTTTATGGAAAATGAGCCACAATTTTGTCTCCTTTTATACACATAGATGTCCAAAAAATGGTCTCTGAAATGAGAACATCCTGCCATATAAATAATTAATACTGTGTGTAAATGCCCCAAAATAGCTGTAGCAAGCAGCAAATCATGGTTTTTTTCCAGGACCTGACATATATATAAAAAAAAAACGTTTTAGCACCGCAACATCTGTTGTTTTAGTATTATTTATAGTTTTTTGTATTTATTAATTCTTTATATACTAATATCTTTTGTAATATTTTGATTTTGCTTTTATTTTAGTTTTATGTTTAGTAATTTTTGTATGACTATTATTTCAGTTCATTGACACAGCAACATGTTTTGTTAAATGTTTTATTTAGTATGTATATTTCAAATAACAAAGGCTTTCATGTTATTAAATAATTATTAAATAATACCAATACTGCTCAGCATGCTCCCAGCATCCAGTTTCAACTGAAAACACAAAAAGGAAAACTCCCTAAATCAGCCACAAAATTAAAATGTGTGTGCTCATTATCTTCCATCATGTGCAGGACATATTTAATAACATCTCCAAAACGACTCTTTAATGCTTTATACATGATATTAAGGAATGGTTTGCAGTTTTATGATCCTTATCTGCCTTGGAAGATATGATTTTATTTGGGTGGAGAGGATGTTAGGCAGGCAGGTGTTTTGATTGTGTGGTTGTCATAGCAGCCATTCTGAACTCTATGTGAGCTGAATGGAGAAAGGGGCATAATGTCCTGTCATGCCTAATGCACGGCATTGTGCTTAATGCACAGCGAGCTCCTCGTGGTGTCCTCAAGGATGAAGAAAAGGTATTTGAAATTCTGTGGTGGATCGAATCAAGGTTGTGTTAAATAAAAGCAAGTACATAGCTAAGCACTTTCATGCAAAAACACACATACAGCCTTTTTCCATGTTGTCTATCACACCAGTACAGTCAAAATTGAGTTGATGCATGCAATAATTCAAAAGGATGAACTGTTAACCCGTGTATTAAATCCGAACAACACATTGTCGCCATATTTCAATTATACAAATTGATTGAATGGTAGAAAGCCTCTTTCTGATGAAGAAAAAAATGCAGGGTATTCTCTCTTTTTCTTCTGCTTTTCACAAAGCTTAGAACATATTTCAGTATAATCTATTAGAACATTTTATGATTGTTATTTCCAAACAGCAAACAGCACCTGTAATTAAGCATTTTGAACATTTTCTAAATGTCACCCCCGACTCGCGAAATATACCATCAATTGTTTGAATGTGAAGGCCAGTTATTTTGCATTTTATGCATAATATTAACCTATAAAGATGGACATTTTTGTGTCATGTCTTTTTTTTCTTAGTGTCTCTCACCATTCTTCACAAATGGCAAGTTAGGGATCTTTTTGACACTAGGGCTGCACGATTAACCTTTATTGCATCGATATCGAGGTTTTAACTCCTGCGATTACCTAACCTCAGGAGTCTGAGGTTTTTTCCCCCGCCTCTGACATT
>JAUCNO010000425.1:12000717-12013933 GCA_032353835.1 Enteromius viviparus
CTATCTATCTATCTATCTATCTATCTATCTATCTATCTATCTATCTGTCTATCTGTCTGTCTGTCTGTCTGTCTGTCAAATAGGTTTACCAGACTTGTTTTTATATGATCTATCTATCTATGAAGTATCTATCTATAGATAGTAGGATCATCACAACCCTGATGTCGAAGCTTGTCCCATCATCTTTAAAAAAAAATAAAAATACAAAATCTATGCCAAAGCAGCACCAGCCCCCTCTTACTCATTCTTCCAGTTGTTGTGGGTATAGACTCAGGGTGTTTTGAACACATTGTATAACAATTACGAGCAGCAAGAGTGTGGCTCCTTCCTCACTGGTGCTGTAGGGTTTTGGATTGAGTCACAGCAGGGGAATTCACCAGATGGTTTGGGCAGAACCAATCCATTCCCTTCTGGGCTGTTGCAATTCGCAAAGCCACTGTATACAGAACTCGAGGTCTGTGCCGTTTCAGCAGGCGGTCATGAAGAGTCACCCACCTGCATGTCTCAGTCCCCAACTGACAGTTTCTGATAACCTTTTGACACTTATGAGGAGCAGTTCAGCAGTGAATGATGGTTTGTTTGTCGTGAGTTAAGCTCCTCCGCAGTTCCATTTGATAAGCTGACAGGTGACTCATGTGAACACTATGGATTTACCGCTCACAGGTCTTTCAAGTTGGAGCAGCAGCACTTTGATCTCCACCGTACATCTGTGACATTACTTTCCTACAGCTCTGCCTGCTGGCCTCATTGATACAAGAGAGATCTGGCGTCTATATTGTGAATTCATCTCCAAACATAATTTTCCATCTTGTTTAGATGAAGCCCTTTTGATTTAATGCGGCTGATCATAAAAGAGCATTTGAGTGCAAAATTTTGATTGGACTGGATCCCTAAATGTGAACAAACAGGGCTGCTGCTGAGATCAAGAGCAACAAGAGTGAAAGGAACCAGCATAAAAGCAATTTGATGGCTCTCACCCTCATGGTGTACTGCCAGCACCTGCCTTTCTACTCCACGAAGGGCAAGAGCCAAGTATATCAGATACAAAAAATGTAAGAATTTTAAGTAACCTTGTTGAAATGGGTCACAATGCAAGATGCTAAATGCTCTCAGCTGGATCTTCCAATTGACTTATCCCCAGACCAAATCCAGCTGCCAAGCCTGTGCCTTAAAGTTGTTGTTGTCGCCAAGGCTCTGAGTTTTTTTTTTTTTGCAAGCCTGCAGCACCCTCTTGTGGTTTACTAAAAAAAAAGCCCTTTGTTGTTTGGGGTCCTACTGCGATCTCAGTTGTGTAAAGAAATATATATATATTGAAGTGTCTTATCAAGTTATATCAGTTCACATAAGACTAGGATTAAGTATATTTATTTATATTATTTTTATGTTTTTGAAGGAACTCTTTTTAGTAAAACCAACTGGAATTTGTTCATTATGCTCACTTATGTCTACATTTATTTAATCAGAATTAAAAAAAAAAAACAGTAAAATTGTGAAATAATATAATTTTTAGATACATTCTATATCAACATATTTTAAAATGTACTTTAGAAATGTGATTGCAAAGCTGAATTACTCTCTCCAGTGAGTCTCCAGTGCCACGTTTCTTGACAGTGGAACAGTGTAAACACCATTACTGACAATTTTGATCAATTTAATGTGTTCTTGCTAAATAATAGTATCAATTTGAGTGCTACACAGGTGTCTTTATAAAGCCACTAGTGCTCATTGGATGTGATGGAGGTAAAAAAAATCTATAAAAAAAAAAAAAAGTAGGCACTGTGGTAAGATACTTAATCATTACAAAAAATGGTTAAAAGTAGATCTATTTTTTTTTGTCAAAAAAGCCTTTTTCTTCAGGACACACATTAATACACACACCAAAATAATACGAAGAAAGAGAAGAAAATATTAGAGAAGAGATGAAAGTTTCTTTTAAATCGAATAATTACCATATTCATATGGTTTCAAATGTATTTCAAGGTGCTTCAAAGAATAACAAGCTATGTCCATGCTATAACAATCAAAAATTTGGTATTATATTACTGTGTCTTGATACAAGTGCATGATGTTGCACTAATTCATTTTATTTTATTAACAAACCCTAAAGATAATATTGCCCTTTGCTTTTATGTCATACTTTATGCTTGCTGAGACGTTTACATTCAGCAAAACCTTCTCGACTATGTTTTCAGTTACCGTCTCTTTGTTATTTGAAGTGAATGCACAGCTCTTACTTTACAGGTAGAGTAAAAAATGATGGCTAAGAAGGTTGTTTCTTTCAAGCGCTCAATTACAAAGGCTATCTTATTTCTAAAACAGCCTCTGTACAATTCAAGCTCTCTTATGCATAGAACAGTTTAGACAATGTTGTCTCCAGATACACTACACTAAAAAGTTTAAAATCCAAATTAAGTAGTAGCCTAAGTATTGTTTTTTTTTCTTCTTCCACATTTTCTTTTTGCAGCCTGTCTACACTGCTGTGTTTTTATATGTTGGTTATTTTGCCTCAAACTATTCAAACCACTGAGCTCTGTCTGATCAAACATTTTACTCAAACGATGGCACCATAAGTAGGCCTACTCTATTCTGCAGCATACCTATACGTGCTCTTTGAAAAGATGGATATTAAAATATTTAGTAGTTTAAAATTAAGTTTTAAGTAGGCTAAGTAATGTTTCACAGACTAATTTTATAAACAATGCAGTGCGCTTGTTTTCTTTGTAGTGCTGCTGTTGTAAAAATACATCGTGTTGTCTTTTTGTAAGAACATTTTACAATGTTACTGTCAAGTTTTTTGTTTGTTTGCTTTTCAGTAAAAATAGGTTAGGTACAGGGTAGCTGTTACATGGATGATTTAGCTGCGTTGCTCTTAGTGAATTCTAACAGTAAAAACACTGACATAACAACCGACTCTCTTGCAGTCTATTGATGTTAAAATAAATACAAAATTATTCCCATCTCCATTATGTTACTTGATACCATGTTCGTTTGCGTTTTGTTTATTTTTGTGACGCGTACGTGACAGCGCTTCCTTGACGTCAACACCGAGCCTGGGTGAAAAGATAGCGCGCATGCGCAACGCTGCAGACCTCGACTAAAATTGAGGTCTTTGTTGAGACCAATAGACAAATCTTGCTGGAGGTTTTTCAAATATCTCAGGGATATTTGTTTAAAAAAAGACAACTGTGTTGTGTCGACTGAGCCTGACGTAACTACGAACGCGAGGATATTAGCAGAGCTGACAACATCGGATGTACACAAACAAACCCATCGCTAGCGTTTTAAGGTGGTATTTTTTTAGCGTAGCTCGATTTTATTTATTTACCAATCACGACAAACGGTTTGGCGACATGGGAAACTGTCATAATTAATAAAGGAGTAGATCTCCTCTTCACCTCCAGGATAACATGAAAGAGGAGAGGGGTATTTGTATGGAAAGGCTGCCCATGGCACGCAGAAGTGGGGTTCAACTTTACAGCAGCCTCGTCCAGACAGAGGAGAAGAGGGAAGCAGAAAGAGGATATTCGTGGGTCAGCTTTATTTCACATAAATAGTCAAGCTGCAATATTTGGGATCAGGTGGGGGATGGAGACTGTCGGAAAATTCGAGTTCAGCAGGAAGGACCTTATAGGACACGGTGCCTTCGCTGTGGTTTTCAAAGGCAGGCATCGAGAGGTAAAAAAATATCATTTAAAAAATATATGCCAACCTTTTTGTCTGCGTGCATATGTGTATCTTGATAATTATTTGGTTTCTGTTTTCATACTGGTTGCAGAACTGGCATACCACCTTAAAGGCCTCGAGCACAACAGATGGAGGCTAGAATAAGAGATTAAATGTCCTGTATTATAGAGAGATACGGAAAGCATTAAAACCCATCACATATAATACATTTTCAAGCTTTCAATGTGTCAATTTCGTGTTTAGAGATGACAGTTTATTCAGGGATTGTGAAACAATAGATCTGACCAGTAGACATGCATGGGCTTGTCTTTGGTCAGATATGTTTAATACGATGTAAACTGCAAGATGATTGTGTTTAACAGCTAAAATTCATTGAACTTTTCAGAAGCATGATTGGGAAGTTGCCGTCAAATGCATAAACAAGAAGAATCTGGCCAAATCTCAGACTCTTCTGGGGAAAGAGATCAAGATATTAAAGGTACGTTTTGGCACTGCATTTCTATTATATAATAATAAGCATCTGTGTGCATATTAAATATTATTTGTTTTCTTTAGGAGCTGAAACATGAGAACATTGTTGCATTGCATGACTTCCAGGTAGGTTGATTGTACATTACACTGCAGATGTTTTGATGAACTGTTTGCAATCATCCAGAGAAAGTGGATTTATTACAATGTTATTTCAAATACTATTAAATATAAATATTTTACTAGTTATAATGGGCTAATAGGGTTCAAATTTATGTTTTACCATCCCCAAGGCTGTACTATGATTTCCTTTGCAATGATTGGTTTAAAAAAGTCACATGCTCTTCTATTGACATGACATGTGCACTTGTTTTTAATGGCTCTGTTGCAGGGCATTGTGGGTGTTGGAGTCTTGGTTACACATTTTTATCTGATTATATATTTAGACCTAAATATTGCAATGTTGTTGTTGTATAATGCTAAGCACGCAAAAAAATGCAGTATAAGATCCAATGCTTTTTGAAATACCAGGAAGAAATTATGTTTACTCACTTGATTCAGCATTCATGTTCATTGGCATTTGTAAAGACTTTCTTGCAATGGTGCAAGTGAAACCTGTGTAGCCAGACTAGTGAAATGGTTTCATTGAAGTGTTGACACATTTTTCAGACACCTGGGTTCTCTGTATTCGCTCTGCCCTGAGGTCATCTTGAGGTTAATGTGTCAGGCGTGTTTCATTGGTGTAAGTTAAATCCAGCGGGAGTAGAAAAAAACATGCAACTTGGACTTCTAACCAGTTGTTAATTATTTGATTTGTTTTCTTTAATACATTGTTTGTTACTCACTTTTGAATTAATAACCATAGCAAGTATTTGGCTATGGTTAATCCCCATGTTAGAAAAAAAGATGAATATAACAATAATTAATTAAATTATCAATCAATTCTATTACCATTTCTTATGTTTATATACTCTTTTGCTTTTACTGTGTTTAAATGATAAATGCAAGTTTTATATGTGTGTGTCCAAAAAAGTGTAATTACAAATGACTGTCTTTAAAATTTCAAATAATACAACATTCAAAACAACAAAAAAATCAAGCAATTCATTTCTGAATTAGTAAAATAAATGTAATAAAAAAAAAATAATAATAATTTGATGTTGCTTTAGTCTCAGCTTTATCTGTGGCAATTTGTTAAAAGAAGGCTCACACTTTGTTGTTGCTTTCAAAAGGTACAGCTCAAGTTTCTCTGCACATTTCCGCCACATGCTTCTCTGATCTGACCTCTTCTCAATCTCCTGGATAGTCACACCACTTTCTACTGTGGTGTTGGCTGTCTGTGAATTGAATGCCATTAAAATTCGAGTAGTTCTTCCTGGAGGGAAGAGTCTATGAGCTGCTTGGCTTCTTGCCACACATGACAAACTTGTGCTTGTTTGTGCAGGATGAACCTCGCAAGAGTTAGTCTGGTCATCTTTTCCTTGCAGAGTTTATTTTTAGTGAATATGGGCATTTATCATTTAATTTCAAAGATAAACAGAATCACTTTTGAAAATAAAGATTATGGTTCCATGGATAAACTTTAACATCCGTGTTTTTCACACTATGAAAAAATGGTTCTTTAAAAGGTTCTTTGGGGAATCAAAAAATTACTTATTCTATGGCATCGCTGTAAAAATCCCCTTGTGGAACATTTATTATTCAAAATATACATATAGCTGTGTGTACAAATGGGTTCTCAGCTGGTTCAGTAACAGTTTAGGTCAGCTGTCGAGTGTAAAATATAAGGCATGTGTCTGATGTGGGATGAGAATCAGTTTAGTAGGGTCTCCACTGCGCCTGGGGTAAAATTCAACATTAGCAGATCTCACGGGTCTGCTGTGTTCATAAGCAAAGCTCACTTTCTCACCCACATGAACATCAATCATCTAGGCGCCAAACTGTCTGTGAGTGATGTTGGGCCTGTTGGATATTCCCTACTGAATGGCCAAGCTCATTCAAGCGCTAGTTGTCATTAAACAGCTATGTTTGGCTTAGATTCAGTCTGGATGCACAGTCAGCTAGAGTCTGTCTTCAGTGGCAGAAAGTAAAACTTTGGTAATGCTGAGTAAGCAACATATGCCAGTCACGGATCAGTCGATTCGGCTGATTGGTTGAGGCGGACAGCGCAAGCTGGGGTGGTCATCTGTTGCAAAGTGATAAGGTTGTTCTAAGTGGGCTACTCTGTATTTTTTTCAAGAGGCCTTGGCCATGGGTTCGGGAAATAACAGGATTATGGTGCCATAAAAGCTGACTTGATAGCAACCTGTGCTGTAGGACTGATAGTGATTGTCTGGATAGTTGAATATTTAGTGCTTTGGCCATTTCGGAGAAACCTTTCATGCATTTATTTTGTTTATTCAGTCCATATGTCCTAACCATAGTTCTGTTCTAATAGTTAGTGTGTGTCTATAAAGTATATGTTAATTATTTCTCTAAAGCCTATAGACTGGCATTGTAGCTGTAAAGTTCAAGGATCAACAGGTTAAAACGCATTTTTATTGGATGATTTTTATTGGTATGATACTGAAAGGGACAGTTTGCCCAAAAATGAAAAGCATTATCATATGTTTGCTCCAAGCATGTAAGGCTCTCTTGCTTCTGTGGAGAAAAAAAAAAAGATTCTCAGTGGTTTTGTCTCATTTAAAACAATAGTCATCTAAAATGTGTTAATGTAGAAAAAAATATTAAAGAATGAAAAAAAAATATATGTGTGTTCTTTTAAATATATTATTGCATAGTTATTATATTAACATAGATTTTTAGAAGTTATTGAAGTCATTGGTATTTGTTGATATTATTTAAATAAACAAATATGTGACACTGGTCCACTAAACCAGTCAGGTTTTATATGGGTTGTTAGGATAAGATAATATTTGGCGGAGAGACAAGTAATTGAAAATCTGGAATCTGAGATTGCAAAAAAAATGTGTGAAAATCTCCTTTAAAGTTTTCAGAATAAAGTTCTTAGCAATGCATATTACTAATCAAAAATAACATTTATATAAATATATATATATACTATTTTAGGACATTTACAAAATGCCTTCATTGAACATGATCTTTACATTATTTTATAATGATTTTTGGCATAAAAGTAAAATAGTTAATTTTGACCCATACAGTGCATTTTTGGGTATTGCTACAAATAAAGAATTAATTAAATATATAAATAAAATTGTGCATGCTTATTTTTTTTCAGTTTAGTATCAATCAGTCTAGTCTTTCGAATGATTTCATAACACGTACATAAAATCTTAAAGAGAGCAAATCTCAAAATGAGTATCCAATCTTCATGCTGTACTTTATAATATTGTGCTGAAAAAAATTGAGAATTTTATTTGATTAAAACTACTGTATTATTAATAGTTTCCTACTGTAAAGTACTGTCATATTGCTATAGTTCACTATAATATGGCAACAAAATAAGCCAAAATCTATCTATTGATTAACCTCCTATTCAGGTGAGTGTTAAATGTTAACTAGTAATAAATAATAACCACAAAACATGCTCTAAATCCTCTTTAACCAGAGCAACTGCAAAGTAACAGTCTGGAAATCACCTACAACACCCGAGCATCGTGGTTAGGACCACTCACATTTCACATTATCAGCAGTATCATTACTCTCTTGTGTCTGAGTGAGGTTCAATGGTGTGTGCTGTGGCTGCTTTGAATAGAGATCTGTCACACCACGGCACAGTTTGCACTGTGAACTTTGAAAATGTACAATGCTAACGAAGCCTGGGACCTTTGCCCTCCCCCTGGCCTTTATTAGCCCACTACGACCCAGTGCAATGAAAACACGCTCACACCATATGTGGATTAGTGTCAGCCCAATGCATATACAATCGCAAATAACTGGTTTCAATGCCCTCTGCAAACATGTTCGCACACAAGTCTCCACATTTTACATTATGCAAAGATCCTTTGAATATATATTAAAAAACACAAATGAATTTACTGTCCTGGCCACCTGTCTGTCCCAGCGTTGAATCTAATTACTCCAGTGTTTCTTTTTTTTTCTTCTTCTAGGAAACCGCAAGCTCGGTGTATCTAGTGATGGAGGTAAGTGGGCCTGTTTTCCCAGTGTCTTTTGTTGTTGATCTTGTCTGTCTCGTACCTGGTAATGCCTGCAATTAGCCATGCCCTGGGGCCAGTGGAAGATAGCTGCAGTTGTTAATAAAAACACCCTTTGACAGAAACAGACTTCAAATCAGGTTGTTTTGCGTGATACAGTGAGGATTTGTAAAAAAAAAAAATCCAATTGCTATAAGACTCAACTTCCTGTAGATGCTTCGCCACCATGTCAGTTCTCTGAAAAGCTCAGTGGAAAGGCAATGGGGCCACTGAGAAGCCTATGAGTGGTGCACAAAGGAAACTAACAGCCCATCTTTTCTGAGTGGCTAGATTTAATATGCATCTGAATTGTCTCTCTCTGTGAAGTGAACTAAGCCCCATTCAGATGCAGGTTTTGTCATTCAGCATTGTGTGGTGCTCTTATTCATAATAAAAAGATCAATGTTCTTTCTTTAACTGCAGTACTGCAATGGGGGAGATCTGGCTGACTACTTGCACTGTAAGTGGGACATTTCATTTATCATGCTCTGACCTCAATTGGACAGTTTTTTTTGCTCTGTATATTCTCAACACAGCAGCCTCCTTTATTAAATTATGTTCACTCTTAATAATATATAATTTGAATTCAATTAGAGTAATTTCTGCTTTGATAAAATAGGGACGTTCATCTTTAATTGCTACCGTTTTTGGCTTATTTTGCTTGAGTGATGAAAAAAGTAATATCTGTTTATTTCAAAGGCATGTATAACCAAAATCAGGAAATTAGGCCAGAAGGGTTTAGGGTGTGTTTGTGTACGTATGTTCTGTTCTGAGGAAGCTGTAACTGTTGACTGTAGGGTGTGAGCTTGTTTTTAGAGGAAGCAGTTGCTCTGAAAAATCTAGACACAACAGTTTTCTTTCTTATGGAATCTTGACATGAGAAAAAAAGAGGCAAATCTCTACAACATATTGCTTTGCTTGTATATGCAGTGTGTATTATTTGAATCTATAGACAACAACTATTAAGTGCTATATTAGTTAATATACATTGCATTATGTAAAGATTGCACATTGAATTTGCATTTGATTTGCCTGTAAAATCTGTTACCGGTTACAAGTTGTTATATCAAGTGCAAACAGTGTAGAGTCAAGGCAAGGTGATAAAATAGTAAACATTATATTATTAATATATATTATGAAAATTCAATTGCTCTATATTGACTATCAGCGATGAAACCATCTTTACCATCAATGCTCTTTTAGCTAAGGGCACTTTAAGTGAAGACACCATCCGAGTATTCCTGCAGCAGATCACGGGGGCCATGAGGGTCCTCCAGGCCAAAGGGATCATCCACAGAGACCTGAAACCCCAGAACATCCTGTTGTCCCATCCTGCAGGCCGAAAGTCCCACTCCAACAACACCTGCATCAAGATAGGTGTGTGTGTGCCAGTGCCTCTCAAAGCATTAGAAACTCTCAATACCATGTCTATATGCTTAAGCAGGTCTGGCTTTTGCAAATAAAGACTTGTTTTTAACATTTTGTTAGTGTTCTGGACATGGTTAATGATTTCATTTTAAACAGCCACTTTTAAGTCTACCTCAAAATAGCTTGACTAACTACAAATGAAATGGCTTTAGGCCAGTGAAAAAATTATGTGCAGCGATATAAAAATATAAATAATACAATATATTGACTTCTAAAGCCACTCTTTGTAAAGTCTGTTTAATAATTTAAGTGTCTTTTATCTAAACTTGGTTGGCCATTACCCAGAATGCACTGCGTCACAAGCACAGTTTGTAAGATGTTATTTCTGTCTCCTCAGCTGACTTTGGCTTCGCACGGTACCTTCAGAACAACATGATGGCCGCCACACTCTGTGGGTCCCCCATGTACATGGTACAAATTGTACATTTCATTGTCAGACATGCATCATTATTATTCTTAATTATAATAATTATGCACTATTATAAAATTAAAATGCTTTTCGCCAGGCACCTGAGGTCATTATGTCACAGAATTATGATGCCAAGGCTGACCTGTGGAGTATAGGGACCATTGTGTTTCAGTGCCTGACTGGGAAAGCTCCATTTCAGGTATGTACCTAATTAGGGATATAATTCCAGTTCCAAGTGTGAGATATTATGGCATTATGTTTATAAGCAATAATGTAAATAGAACTTTTTTGTGATGTTCATGTTTGTTGTGACCATACTCCAGGCCAGCAGTCCCCAGGACCTCCGATTGTTTTATGAGAAAAATAAAACTCTTAGCCCAAAGTATGTCCAGTTCTTATTGACTCTGATAGCTAATGATACTTTTCAGATTAGTTTTTGGAGTACAGATTCTGCTAAAGCATGTGTAAAGGCCTGTCTCTTCTCCCTCTGCCTTTACAGCATTCCCAGAGAAACTTCCAGTCATCTCAGACACCTGCTGCTTGGCCTCCTGCAGAGGAACCATAAGGATCGCATGGACTTTGGTCAGTATCCTGAGTGTCTGTGCCCACTAGAAGATGAGGCAATGTTTGTTATTTAAAAGTTTAGTTTTGGCGGTCTTGCTGATTGTGAAAATCTTTTGTGTTTCCGTAGATGAATTCTTCAGACACCCTTTCTTGGAGGCAAGCTCCTCTATGAAGAAGTGTGAGTTATTGCGCTGCTATTTTATACCATGTTTTTACTATTTTAACTGTACAGTAATGCTTAATCTTTAGAAAATGTTTATTGTTAAATTAAATATTACTTATTTATTGTGTTATTAAATGCAGGATATAGCTAAATATCATTTAACTCGTTTAATTCAAATAGGTTCAGTTTCGTTTTTACTCCAGTGATTTGAATGTAAACTAATTATATGTCAAAAGGATGACTTTATATGATTGTAATTGTTAGAAAAGGGTAAGAAGACCTACTTAAAGCCGCCAGATATTGTAGTGTACTGTATTTATGGGAAAAGAGGATGTTAAGTGTGTGTCTGTGTTCTTCACAGCTACTCCAGTGACCATGACTTGCTTTCCCAATTCAGCCTCTGCAAGCTCATGCAGCAGTTCGTCTACTTCACACCTGGCCTCTCCTCCTGTAAGTGTGTGTGTGCTCATATCACAGTAATGCATTTGTAAAATCAATGGTGGTACATTGCAAATGTTGGAGTGTTAGGAGTTTGTCACAGACAAACGAAGATAAATAAGCACAGCAGCCAGCTGCCTTCTTAAACAAAGATGCACTTTCTTAACATTTCATGGTGGCTTGTAACACTAATCCGTGATAGGAGCCACATGTTAGTCAGCTCTGTATTTTATGGGTCTCATGGTATCAGAATGCTGTATAGAGGTCAGGACTTTAAAAGCAAAATAAATCATAATGTCATTGTATAGATCTCAAACAGAGTGTGTTAATAAATGTGGCATTTAAAATTACATCCTTCCTGAGCCTGAGCAAAACTGAATGAATCTCCTCTTTTATACTTTTGCAGCAATCCCTTGGAGAGATCCAACAGGTCCGTGCAAAAGCGTTAGCCTCCCCTACCCAGGATTCTCCAGGATACCTGCTGAAGGACTCGGGAGGTGGTGGAGGTGGCAGCAGTAGCAAGAACTCGTCCTGTGACACTGATGATTTTGTCATGGTTCCAGCTCATTTTCCCAGTAAGCCTGCAAGAAATTTGTCCTGCCAGCAATTATAGTTCATTTCCTTCACCTCATTAAAAAAATATTGGTATTGTCCTGTTAAAGTGGGATTTCTGGGTATTTATCCCTCCCCCTGTTATTTTAGGTGAGCTTACCTGTGACATGCCGACAGGAAAGGTTCTCCAGGACAGTCTGATGTGTAGTGGGTAAGAGCTCACTTTAACTATTTACTGATCCCAAAGAGAAAGCTCCTGTTTCCTGCTTGACAATAAAAGTTAATCTGTCACACAAATCCAAATGTATTATGAAAATAGCAACGGCAAGGTTAAAAGGTTTGATTCCTGGGGACAGATATTTTATTAAATGCTGGATAATTTATGTAGATTGTATGTAGATGTAGAACATGATTCTTCTGAAATCATTTTAAAATGCTCATTTGATGCTTATATTATCAATGTAGAAAACTGTTGTGATGGTTAAAATTTTCTGTTAACTTGAACATTTTTATATTCTTTGATGAATAGGAAATTGTATTGGAAATCAAAATCTAACACAAGTCTATTTTGCTGTCAATCAATAATAATATAATAATGAAAAGACAAAAACAAAACAAAAAAAAACCTTCCTGACACTGACTTTTGAATGCTAATATATAAAATAGGAAACTGCACACTAAGCAGTCTTTTATGGTCTTTAAAGTCTGTATGCTTTTTAGAGCTTGCATAATTAAAATTTCAGTTTTAATACATATAAATGAAGTACATTTCCCTTATTAATTAACCATACTAGCATATTCTATAATTATTGTTTGGCGTGAATCCACTGCTAATGTTCTCTATCTCTGTCCTGCTTTAGGAGTTCTCTTCTGGCGTCTGGAGGTCAGTGCAGTCAAGGAAAAACCCCGCCTCGCTCTCCCTCCTACAGCAGCTCTCCAGGACCCAGCGGGTAAGAACACAGTCGGATGAATGTACAGCAATGAAAAATGACTAACAGAATGACCTATTCATGTTAGGGCATTTCAGCTGTTTTCTTGCAAGCAAATAGGATGAGTCATTGTAGTTGTCTAGCCATGGAAATATTTATTTTATAAGTATATACAGTGGGTACGGAAAGTATTCAGACCCCCTTAAATTTCACTCTTTGTTATGTTGCAGCTATTTTTTTTTTCTCATTAATGTACACACAGCACCCCATATTGACAGAAAAACACAGAATAGATTTTTTTGCAGATTTATTAACAAAGAAAAACTGAAATATCACATGCTCCTAATTATTCAGACCCTTTGCTCAGTATTTAGTAGAAGCACCCTTTTGATCTAATACAGCCATGAGTCTTTTTGGGAAAGAT
>JAUCNO010000425.1:12015010-12025796 GCA_032353835.1 Enteromius viviparus
ACTTTCTACAACTTTCTCCCATCTCCTGACTGCATCTCTGGAGCTCAGCCACAGTGATCTTTGGGTTCTTCTTTACCAGCACCAGCTAAAACATAAATCTGTTTATCTCCTTTTTTATATATATGTGTATATATATAAACTTTATATCTTTATATATCAGTTTCTACATGTAGCAGCTAGACAGAGAATAGACTATTCACTCTTTGGTTTCTGGGTCATTGCAGTTCAGGGCTTTTGCCAGAAGGGAAATGAGTGCTAGATTGGCTTGAGGATTGCATCTTTGATGGGCACAGATCATCCTGTTCTCCTTCATTATTAAACACCGCCCATGAAACCCACAGACTTGCGCAATAGGTAGTCATAGATCTCTCCCAGCCTCTGCTCTATCCAGAAATGTCCTGTGAGATTCAAAAATGTTTTTATTTTATTGATCTGCTGCTGGAAGATTCTGATGTTTGTGCTTTTATGTTTTGCCTTTTTTCCTGTCTTTCCCTCTCTATTCCTTCATTCTTTTGTCCTCCCTCTACTTTTTTACTTCTGACTCATTCTTAGCAGGCCGAGTGAGTTTTCTGGGAGTAACTATGGCAACTATGGGCAGTCCTTACCCATTCCAGTCCCCACACAGATTCACAACTACCAGCGCATGGAGCAAAACCTCCAGTTCCCAGGTCAAGAGGGCTCTCCACAGTGAGTGAAACACATTCCTATCATTTCCTCTTTAAAATTCAAGAATCAGAAAATAATTTGGGACACTATTGTTCAGCATGCTCATGGAAGTTAATTTATTAAACATTATTAAATACAGAAATACTTTGTATAATAATGTGGTAATTCATACAGAAAAGGTAAGTATTAAAAAATGACAAATAAAGCAGTACATTAATTTCTTTGAATAAAATTTCAGTTTACTTGTTCAAATTCAGTTTACTCGTTTCATTTTTTGAGTTCAGTTGCAATTTAAAAGTCATTTCTTAATTTAATTTCCTTCTTCTCTTTCTTATTTTTGTCTTCCTCTCTTTCTTTTATTCTTTCTTTCACAGGTCTGGCACAGTCCAGAGATGTGGTAGCGGGAGCTTTCTGGCTTGTGGAAGGACAGGGCCTTCTCCTCCTCAGTCTGGTTCTGCTCTCACTTCCCGCAGGCTGTCTACAGGAGGCGCGAAACCCTTCCAGCTGTCTCCACAGGGTGAGTGCAGCTTTCTTTTGCCCAAATCTTTTTTTTTTTTTTGTCCTAGTCATGTCATTAGCTAAAGATGATTTAAGAGCCCTTGTGCTTCTGAACTAACTCTCTGGCTCTCTCTGTCCTTCTATGCTTTGCTTTTGTTTCAAAAGTGGGCACAATTCCTGAGTTACCAGGCCAAGTTTGCCCAACAACTGCAGAAATGGGTCACAGGGGCTCTCGGGGTGGAGGTAAAATCATTATTCCTCTGTTTGCGTATTATTTTGTCTTTTTTTTTAATATGAGAGTAGTATTCCATTGCTGAATTAAATATTGCATGTCAAGAAACCATTGCTTTCAGCTCTGCCCAGAATGTGAATGTTACGCATTAGTGGCTTTTTTATTTTTGTATTTTTGAATGACTCCTTTTGAACTCTGTTTAGAAATTAAGGCTCGGCCACAGCAGCAGGGTCTGGGCACTCGGCTCAACAGTGCCCCCTGTTTGCTGGAGGCTGCTGGTGGGTGCAGGCAGAAGATCAGGAAGCAGCATTCAGACCCAGTGGTGGCCCCTCAGGGAAACATGATGCCCTTTAGGACCCTGCACTCCTCACCCAGGCTCAGTGAACTTATGCAACGGAACCCCCTACCAACCATCCTGGGTTCTCCATCCAGAGTATGATTTCGTTTCTGTTTGTGTGTCCATAAACTCTTAGTATGAACTCCTGTTTAAAGTTTGGGGTTGGTAATTTTTTATTTATTTATTTAAATTCTTTTTTTTAATAGCATGTATTTTAAATTAAAAATTGACTATTTCTTGTAAAATAAAAGATTTTAAAAATATATATATTATTAACCCCAGATTTTTGGAATGCTGCTGTGAATACTGTCTGATCAAAACAAAAAGAAAACATGTAAAAATATCTTTTTCTTTCTTTATCCCAGGCCATGCCCCCATTTGAGTTTCCCAAACCCCCAAGTTCCCCAAACATGGTCACGTTTCTGACCCACCAGGGCCTCAGACCAGCTCAGGGAGAGGCTAGTTTGTCACCTGCCTACCAGAATGAGGAGAAGAGAGGCTTTGGGAGGTAAGAAGAAAATAATTGGATGGACATTTGCTCTTCTTCAAACACTAGTATTTGGCTTTCTGTCTACATGGGCAGCTTTGTAAACAAAATGAAACCTCTTAAGTAACAATAACGCTTTTCAAAAAGAAAGTCAGCTCTCATAGTTTTGGAACAGATTCCTAAACTCAACCCTCGCTGTCCTTTGCATTCCATTTCTGCTTTTATTCTTTCTCTTCTTTTGCTTTCTCTTTTAAAATCTTTACCATTTTTCTTTTTGGGACAGGTCTCAGAGCGCCAGCCGCCTATCTGATGTGCTGCTGATGGCAGCGTTTGGGGGGCAGAGAGGAGAAAGAGGCAGCATGGAGAATCTGAACTCTGACAGGGCCATAGACATCACAGGTGAGCTCATTGACAAATGTAATAATTTTATCAATGTACATTTTAGAACATGATTACAGAAATAAATTACAAAGCTGAATTTTTGTCAACTGTAACTTATGACATATATAATATACAGTTTTCATGTAACACTCTTGTTTTTCCGCTCACAGCGTCACCTGGCGGTGGAGGATTTGTGGTGGGCTCAGGCAGCCCTGCTCGAGTGGTGTTCACCGTGGGTTCTCCTCCCAGTGGAGGAACACCTCCTCAGAGTTCTCGCTCAAGGAAGTTCTCAGGTGAATTATTTTTTTCCCATCCAGTTTTGACTTGAAACAGATACTTCAGGGTACCTCTGACCCGAACCCCTCGCTTTTCTCACAGCAGGTTCTTCAAGCTCCATTAGTCCTGTAGGGTCCCTCAACAGCCGCTATCCACAAACAGGCATATGCATGGATGGCTATGAGGGGCCCTCAAGTCCGCGTTATGGGTTCTCAGACCCCATCTCAGCCGTGACTTTTGAAGCCCCTGAACTACCAGAGGAGACCCTAATGGAGGTAAGCACCAAATAACTGCATTAATTTTTGATATAATTATGTCAGCAAGTCAATCAATGTTCAATGTTTGGTTTTAACACCACACTTCTATCTCTACCACAGCAAGAACACACGGAGACTCTGCGCAGGCTCCGGTTTATGCTAAACTTTGCTCGCTGTATGGTGGAAGTGGCAGGAGCCCGGGGTGGAGAGGATGCCCAGGCTGACCTCTCTTCTACAAGTCTGCTCCAGCAGCAGAGTTTGGTTGCCGACCAAATCAGCTCTCTGAGCCGAGAGTGGAGGTGAGGCGATCTCTCTAGCAATGGATCAAAGTTGCTGTTGTTTTATATATGCTGACAGCAGAAGGACAGTGTCACTAATGCTGTATTATAACCAGTAACCACTGAATCAGAAATAAAGACTTATGGTGTAGACTGGCATTAAATGTGTGTGCATTTATTTCCCAGTTATGCTGAGCAGTTGGTGCTTTACATGAAGATTGCAGAGCTTCTGTCATCTTCACTACAAACAGCCATGGAAGGCATCAAGCAGGGAAAACTCTACCCCTCCTCTACAGTTAAACAAGGTTAGCAGTTCATTCGCGCTTTCTTCTCACCACGATAGTAAACATCCACTTCTTATGCAGGCCAGTAAAAATGTCCATTAAGAGGACGTGAGGGGGTTTTCATCTTGATTTTCTTGTTTTCTTTCAGTGGTGAGGAGGTTGAATGACCTGTACAAGTCCAGCGTGATGTCCTGTCGTTCTTTGAGCGCTCAGCTGGAACGATTCTTCTCCCGTAAACACAAACTCATGGACCACATCAACAGCATCACCGCAGAGAGGCTCCTTTTCAGCCACACTGTACAGATGGTAAGAAAAACATTAGGAAACGATGACTTCCAGGCTTTTTGTCTTAAGTGAATGTTAGCTTTTAAGTGTATTTAAGAAGTGGTCTGGTCTTACAGGTGCAGACGGCTGCTCTAGATGAGATGTTTCATCAAGGGGAAGCATCAATTCTGCGCTACCATAAGGCCTTGCTGCTTATGGAGGGTCTGTCTCTCCTCCTCACAGATCAGGCGGACATCCTCAGCGTAAGCAAGTGTAAGTAATGCAACAGACTTCAGTACATTTAGGATGACATTTTAAGATAATTGGCATAACCAGTATGATATTTCTCTATAGGCAAGCAATGCATCGAACGCCGTCTCAACGCCTTGCAGTCGGGTCTCTGTGTGTAAAAACTCTCCACCACGCAGCTGTTACAACATTAAGATTCTCGTTTCTCCAGTGCTAGGGGGGAACGAACGGCCCTCTGATTGGACTACGTTAACCTGAGAGATGCGAAGATTTGGACGTGTTGCCACTTTACATCATCACAGACACAGAAGTCTGTAGTCAAGATGAAACCTGTTTCCACAATTATTCTCTCACCGAGTTTAAAGTGTGGTACAAACATGTTTCTCAGTGCACTTGTTGGCTCACATAGGATTTGGTTGCGTGTTATAAATGGGTTGTGCAATCTTAGATGAGGTTTATCTACCCCAGAACTCCAGTTTCTTCGATTTTCCTTAGTTTGTAGCTGCCCATTCACTACATTATAGAACACTTTAAGATGATTATTAGCCATTTAATAGTGCGTTTGGGGGTGCTTTGTGCGATTGAAGTTAAAGTCATTTTGTTTGGTTGGTTGGTTTAATTCCAAATGTCCAGTTAGACGTAGAAACACTCTCTGGATGAATGTTGCAGATCGTTAAATGGCGATATGTGCACCGTTTGAATGTTATAAGAGGCCCAAATTCTCCCTCACTAGGGAGTTCAATCAGAAATTCAATGACCAAATTACAAGCCATTCAAAAATACAAATAATTTTGCCAATTACTTAATAGACATTCTCATTGTTCCGCAGAATGAAACTGTATAAAGCCAGCAAAATCATTTGTAGCACTTTAGTGAATGTTTACCAAGTAAGAGCATGTCAAATCCCTCTTTCCTCCTTAAAATGTCTAGGAAATTAATATTGCGTGCGGTGTTTGGACATCTCTTATGGCTTGTTCAGTTTCTTTTTTATTAATAGCTATTCTTGTGTTTTTATTTTGTGTTTGGCAATCATTTTTCTGAATGTAGTTCAGCTGTTTTAGGTTTGTCGCATTAGGGCAAGACATAAAGTTCCTGCACCGTTATAGAGGATTTTAGCTGTTATTTGATCTAAATATTATGCCAAAAAACTTTGGTGCATTTTCTAGATTAGATAAAAGCGGTGTTAATGTCAGCCGCTTAATATTAGGTTGCCGTCGGCATCGAAAACGGCTGAATTTAGGAGCTCTTGTTTATACTGAATCATATGTTGTGCCCTGGTGATCAGTCCTGTTCCTGAATTCCATCTACATTAACCTGGGGCTTTAATGCCTTCTTTTAGTTTGTTCTGAGGACAGAATGCACTTCCTTTTTGGTTGTGCATGAATAGTTGTTGATGTGAGCTGTGTATAATATGAAGCAGGTATATAAAGGACAGGTCTTAAGATAGTAGTCAATTCTAGCTTGCACTGTTTGAGGAGTCTTTTGTTAGGTGAGCAGAAGACATTCAAAGCCGAGCAGACCATTTAGTGTGAACACCGTATTTCCTTACTTTCTTTGTAGAGTTATATAGTCAGTGCTTTTTTAGCCTTATTTCAATTGTGTTGTATATGGAAAGTGTGTTTATGTGTTGAAAATATTTAAAACATTTTTAAAATGTGCCTTTAAAGAAAAAAAAGCAAAAACTGAAACACTGAAAAAAAATATTTTCCTTTTTTTTCTTCTTTGTTTTTGTACATTGTCAGTGTGGAGTGAGTTGTTTCGATTGGTTGAGATGCAGTGGGATTGATTTAGTTTTTCTTCACTTTTAGGTGTGTATGAATGTATTTGTGTGTGTTTAAATATCATACATACTAGTTTTCTTTAAATAAACTGAAGTGCGGTGTCATGATAGTGAGACATAAGCTATTATTTTTGTTCCAAAGGCCAGTTCCCATCATACCATGCAATTTTTTTTTTTTTTCAATTTAAATTGCAATTTTAACAACTTTGTTAAAAGAGTAATAGCTTTTTTTTCTTTCTGTCTGAACATTTGAGGATTATGCTGCATTAAATGTATTTGTGTTGCTTTTTAAAACTGTGTTTAATTCATTAACTGTTAACCGCCGCCTAAATGGCCATTGGATGTATCGTGACACTTTAAATCGCTATGTACCGCATGAAGTGTTTGGTCATCTGATTTAAGCATCAATTTGTCATAAATCTACAGACACTAAAACTTGTGTGTTAAATATGTGAGCTCTGCATCACTACACTGATGTCGGATGTCCTCATTTTGTTTTCCAGTAATAAAATCATACGTCTGTTTTACCCTGATCTCTCAGTATCATGTGTAAATATGGATTGTAAATTATCGCTTTAAAACTTGTACATTTAACAAACGCATGGAAATTTGTCACCCTCTCCCCACCAAAGATATGAACGTTCCCAATTGTGACTGTTAATAAACATTTACAGTTGTTTGTTATGGGAAAAGACCTGTACACATTCCTTCATGTCTATATAATATGTAACTTTTTGCTTTAAACAGCACAACACCAATAAAAGAGAAAAACTGAAATAAATTGCTTCTATGGTTGTTTTAAACTCCCTTGAAGTTGTTTTCTGTGATATACACACACATATGATTACTTACACAAAAAGTATTGCAATATTATTTACATTATGATCATTAAAATTGTATAACATTATAAGAGTATGATTATTTCAGTGATACAAGACGTTGTAAAAACATGGCCCCCTTCTTGTTCACTTTCATTTTAAAACCTGGCAACCCGTTTGAGGTCACGCGATATTTTGCGAGATGTGAAAGTTCAGCCACTCCACGTGGGTGTATGCATGGTACAAGGGAAGTAAATAAGTTGCTGTGGTGAAGATAGGTTATAGTGCTGTCATACCACATGCAAAATTCGTTTTCAAAATTAATTTCGCACATTGTAGCCGTTAAAATAAAAGCAGTCGAAACGGTTTTGTTCAAAAGACATCGGTGAGCTCCTCACTGAAGTGTGATGACATGCTGAGGTGCTGTCGGATCATTCATATTTTATCACGTCAAACATTTATTCCAGCTCTCAAAAACAAAGGTGAGTTTCTTACTAATGCGTTCTGTTAACGTTACATAACATAATCTCATGTTCACCGCTAACTGATCCGCGCTTCAGGGTGGCCAGATCCAAAATTAAAGTTCCCTGGATTTTGTATGTCCAGCAAGATGACCGAGGATGCATCAGACGCCCAAATCAAAGCCTTGAAAAGATCTGCAGATGATACGAATGCTGAGACTGAACATGAAGACAAGAAGCTCAAAACAGACCAGGATGAGAGGAAATACTCCAAGAAAAAGGTGGCCCTGCTGATGGCTTATTCAGGCAAAGGGTATTATGGAATGCAGGTGAGTTATGAAGATGTAGAGCAGTGATTTATGCATTGATGTGTTGTCCAAGCATTAATACTTTTCCTGTGCATCCAGAGAAATGCAAAGAACTCTCAGTTCAAAACCATTGAGGATGAACTGGTCACGGCTCTTGTGAGAGCAGGGTGTATTCCAGAGGGTCACGGAGATGACATGAAGAAGATGTCTTTCCAGAGGTGTGCACGAACAGATAAGGTGAATATTTGAACCTGATGCTGCAACGTTTTAAACATTTTTATCTTTATTTAATTTATATATATATATATATATATTATTATTTTTTTATTTTATTATTATTTTTTTTATATATTAAAAATTGCAAATATCTTCACATTGCATTAACAGGGTGTTTCTGCTGCGGGTCAAGTTGTGTCCCTGAAGGTGTGGATGATTGACAACATCTTGGACAAAATTAATGCACATCTGCCACCTCACATAAGAATTTTAGGTCTGATCCCAAAGCTTATTATTTACATGTTTCTGTTCAATGACTAAAAACAGTATTATATGTGTACTGTTGTATGTATTATAATTTAAAAATTACTTTTAAAGTTTACTACTTCTTTTTTTTTTGCTTTTGTAATTTTAAAAAACTCTAAAAATTTAGCTTTTAATAATTTATTTCATTTCTATACTACAGATTTTTTTTTCTCAAGTATAAATATTAATAAAAATTACAGCTTTATTTCCATTAGGAAAAGATTTTTAATAGCGTTTGTTAGCAATGCCGATACCGACCGATATCTGTACATCATTTAAATGTTCTCAAACTTGCAGGTTATAAAAGAGTCACGGGTGGCTTCAATTCCAAAAACAACTGTGATGCCAGAACGTATTCCTACATGCTTCCCACTGTGTCTTTCTCCCCAAAGGACTATAACCAGGAGGACACTTCCTTCCGCCTGAGTTCAGAGACCCTTCAGAAGGTCAACCGCTTATTTAGCTTATACAAAGGCACCCACAACTTCCACAACTTCACTTCGCAAAAAGGTCCTCGGGACCCCAGTGCCAAGCGCTACATCACCCACATGTCCTGTGGAGAGCCGTTTGTGAGACAGGAAGCTGAGTTCGCCGTCATCACCGTAAGAGGCCAGAGCTTTATGATGCACCAGATCCGGAAGATGATCGGCCTTCTGATCGCTGTGGTCAAAGGATATGTAGATGAAGAAGTGATCGAGAGGAGCTGGGGAGAGGACAAAGTTGACGTTCCCAAAGCTCCTGGGCTCGGGTTAGTGCTGGAGAGGGTGCACTTTGACCGATACAACAAACGCTTCGGAGGAGATGGCATCCATGAGACTCTTGAATGGGCCGAGGAAAAAGAAGCCATCAATGCTTTTAAGGACAAGCACATTTATCCCAGTATTGTGGAGACAGAACTCCATGAGAAGTCCATGGTGAACTGGATGGCTACGCTATATATCCATGATTTTGAAGCAACGGTGACAGGAACCCAAGAGCGCAAAGTAGGTATTGTTTTGCTGGTTTGTTAAAAGTAATAACACTAATATTTATTATTTTTTATTCTGCCCTATTGTGGATGGATTGAATATGTATTATAGTCACTAATGTTCATCCAATTTCTGTTTTTTTAGGATGATGATGAAGATGGAAACGTATCTGACTGAATCACTCGGAAGGCGTTTTTTTTTTTTTTTTTGTATTGTGCTAACAATAATTTCCAAAGATTCCACTGTAATTACAATTCTGAAATAAACAGATGATTTTATTAAGGCATGTTGCAGTTTTCCTTTTCATTAAATGGTTTTAATGTCTATTTGCAAGAAAGTGTATTGTTCAATTGTTAATCAATTTATTCTAATCGATACTTACTATTTTATATATGTTATAAATATTAGGCGCATTACAAAGTGTTTTCTCCAAACAGCAGTGGCTCAAATTTAGTTTTTTTATTTATTTGTTTGTTTGAAGACACTAGAATGTTAAATAAATAAATGCAACCTCTGAAATCACTTGGTAATCACAAACCGTAAAACTCATAGTTACTCATATCACGGTACAAATATATGTGACACTGAATCACTGCTTTTGACAATAATCCACTACTTAATAGAGACATTTGAAAAGTTCAAATGGAAATGAATTGAAAAAATACAGAATAAAAAGTTCTCAATAGCTTATAACTGGCGTCGGCGTCCTGCAGTTCCTCAGCTGGCCGCCAGGGACCTCATCTTCTGAGATGAACACACACCAACACATGTTTAGTGAAACAATCATGGCGGCGTCCACGGATAGCAACGTGAAAGAAGAAAACAGTCAGGTTACATTTAAAAAAAATATTAATACCAAAATAGGTCTCATACTACAAAACAGGAAACATGCTAACGACATATTCGACGTCATTGAATATTTGCAGGTATGTGATGTTTTTTTCATAGTGGACTCAACTCGTTAAATTCTGCTCTACAAGCGCTCTTATAAAACATTGTTTTCTCACTTGCAGTCCGCAAAGGTTAAAGAAATCATTTTCGCCACCGACGCTTGCCAAAGGGTTTTCTGTCAGTTGTTGGTCAGAGGAGATCTTTACGTCGGTGATTTGCCTGAAGAAGAGGGCCTTATGAGTGGTAAATTACTGCATTTTAAGATGACTGGATAAACAAAGTTAATGTAACTTATTAGACTGACATCTGCCTGTTCAGTGTAACGTTATCTGTATTTTACTCCAGAGAGGAATGCTTACATATTTCATATGTGGGTGTAACTATGCCATAGTGTACCAGCTAACGTTACCAAGTCAAGAGCTTAACGTTATACCATGAAACTTTACCAGTTGATTACTCACATGAATTGGAGAAAAAAATGTATCGCAAGTTTTTTATTTTATTTTATGTTTAAATATGCAAAAGAGGCAATACCTATATGCCTCTTATATCAA
This sequence comes from Enteromius viviparus, assembly GCA_032353835.1. NCBI lineage: Eukaryota > Metazoa > Chordata > Actinopteri > Cypriniformes > Cyprinidae > Enteromius > Enteromius viviparus. The sequence goes on from JAUCNO010000425.1 coordinate 12,025,522, forward strand.
TATTAAATATGCAGAAATTTCCATATATTTCCGGTACATATCTGAATATAGGATAAAGCCAGGTGCAAAATTATTTAAAAAAATGTTTATCTTTTAGGATATCTGCTTTCATTACCTAGGAAATCAAAATATACCATCTATAGCCTTAAAAATAGCGATTTTTGCCTTCTTCAGAATACTAGTGAGAGTATAACTGGGAAGTTTGGTGTACATAGGTGCAACATAGGCTGAGATATTGGTACCGGAAAATGACAAAAAGCTCATTTTGAGAAAAC
>JAUCNO010000425.1:12025896-12043594 GCA_032353835.1 Enteromius viviparus
AGATTAAAAGAAAAAATAACAAGAACCGTACAGAACCGAAAATTGTGAAACAAACCGAACCGTGGGTTTTGTGAACCGTGCCACCCCTACTATATATATATATATATATATATATATACTGTATATATATATATATACACACACACACAGTATATACAGTATATAAAACAATAGTACACCCATTATTGACACTGAGGAGACATACACAGCATTTAAATTCACTCTTTCTTCAACCAATGTCGTTGTAGTTTAAACATCTGAGTTTTTTGGCAGCTGCAACCCAGAGAAAACAGGGAAATTTGAGGACCTCCTTCAGGTGACAGTAGATAAAATTTATGTGGATAGGTTGAGTTGTCACTCCAGTCTCGGTTCAGCCTGGGAAAAACAAGAGAGGGGGATAACTCATCTACAAATTAAAAATTTATTTAATTTTTTTGTTTTGGTGCATTTTATCTGCTCCAGTATGTCATATGTATCTGACAGCTCACGTCTTAACAAATCTTTGCGGGAGAGATACCTCAGTCTTCCTCAGGGAGAATTCAGTCAAGTCACTTACGTCTGGATTGCTCATTGTGGAGTGGACCTGTGTTGCAAGACTCGAACCATGGACTTTGAGCCAAAAACCATAGCTGGTACTGCAGACATTTTTTCATGAAATATGTTTTTTTTTTTTTTTTGAGATTATCATGCATGCCTACTTGTAATTGTTTTGATAGATATACCAGAATGGGATATCAATACACAGACTGAAGGATACGGCACTGAGATGCTACTGTCTCCGGTCTGCATGTTCAGGGACCCTTTCTTTTTAGATCCTAACAAACTGGTCTTCTGTGAGGTGCTCAAGCACACCCGGGACCCCGCAGGTATATTGGGGCAAAATTTTTCTTCTGCACCAAGGTTATTCTTGCTGAACTGGTAAAGCATGATGTAGAAATGTATTCATGTAAATATATGTAAATATTGTAAAAGCGCTCGTAACTACACAAAATATTATCCAAATTTTTTTTCTCAGAATCGAACCACCGTAACCGCTGTAACAAGGTCATGGAGAAGGTCAAAGACCTTCACCCTTGGTTTGGCATGGAGCAGGAATATACTCTCCTAGGAGTGGATGGACACCCTTATGGCTGGCCCAGACTTGGATTTCCCAAACCACAAGGTTAAATCTTGTTTCAAGCTGCTGTAAAGGATTTTTGAATGCCACACATTATAACAGATATCACTTAAATCTGTGTTATGAAAACACACCGGCTCTTTGCAATCAACTAAAAATAATCTGGATGCATGCCATGTTCAATTAGAAAACACTTTCTCTTTTGTTTGGCTGACGTGGCTTTGTATTTTGTTGAGAGCTTTACAGCTTTAGGTTAAATCTCATCATGAGTTGTTGCATCCACAGTAGGGTGAGAGTACAGCATTATGTAAAAATGGTAAACAGTAATTCTCAAGTTCCTTTATACTGTAAACACATGGACAATGATATCACACTTTAAACTCATAAACATGACATTAATATTGTGTTTGTTCCCTTTGTGGCTAAAATAACTTACGCTCTTCTGGAAACTCTTTTTGTGGGAAGTTTTGCCTGAGACATTTTTTTTAAACCACAAATTAAATTTATTTATTTCTTTTCAGGCCCACATTACCGCTGTGTTGGTGCTGACCGAGCTTTTGGCAGAGACATCGTGGAGTGTCATTATAAAGCCTGTCTGTATGCCGGCATCAAAATCAGTGGCACGAATGCAGAGGTCATGCCCTCTCAGGTAACTACGGAATCATTAGGTACTTATGTGAACCAAAATGCACTTTTCTACTGAACTGGTTCTGCATATCATTTACATAAACCTACAAATAATGCATTATTGTAACAACAAACTCCTCTCTCTTTAGTGGGAGTTCCAGGTGGGTCCATGTGAAGGAATAGAGATGGGAGATCATCTCTGGATGGCACGTTTCCTGCTCCACAGGGTGTGTGAGGACTTTGGAGTGGTGGCCACCCTGGACCCAAAACCCATGGAAGGAGACTGGAACGGAGCCGGCTGCCACATTAATGTGAGCACAGTGCAAATGAGAGAACAAGGAGGAATTGAGTATGTACTTCATTGCATACACACACTAATCACTAGTCAGAGAGAGAGAAAGTTATGTTGTCATGTCATCTGAACTTCATCACCCTCCATCTCTCTGCATCAGGCACATTGAGAAAGCCATCGAGAAACTGAGCAAGCGTCACGCAGAGCACATTCGTGTCTACGATCCAAGTGGTGGCGAGGACAACAAGCGGAGACTCACAGGTTACCAGGTGTTCTCCAGCATCCATGATTTCTCAGCAGGTGTTGCTAACCGTGGGGCTAGTATTCGTATCCCCTATCGGGTGGCTGAAAATAAATGTGGATACTTTGAGGACCGCCGTCCGGCCGCCAACTGTGACCCATATGCTGTGACCTGCATAATGGCCATCACATGCATGCTGGAAGAGGAAGAGGAAGAAGAGGAATTTAAATAATGGAATTCTGAAACAAATAGTGGTCGTTTAGAAGAAGATTAGATTGAATACTCATTTATTATGACATAAATATCACATTTCTTTAATTATAAGAAAATCTATAAAATAATATGTGTATTGAATTATGTTACTGTTGACTATTTGGAATTAAGCTATTTTCATTTAATGTGTGAGACTTCTGAATCATTAGAAGAATAACAAAGAGTAGTCAAAAGCAAAAATATGTATGATTTTGATAATAAATTAAAATAACATGACAACAAATAGCTAGGCTAGATTTGCAACATCAAGCAGCATGACAGCCTTTGTAGGCATACATGTAAAATAACTGCAAGCCAACGGCACCGGAAGTCTCGCACATTCAAGCTCGTGAAAATCGGAGTGGATAATAAAACATTTAATGGAATCCGTGTAATATGTAAACCAGTGACAATTAGTATGATTGCTGTTCTTTCGGATGTCCATAAGGGGGCGTCATGGGCAAGTGTTTAGAACTCAGGTAAGGCTTCGAGTAAACATGGCAGAAATATGGGTAACACTTTTTTAAAGGTGTCCTTGTTACGTACTGTAATTACAATTAATTATGTTTTGAAGTCACCCTAAGCCAAACTCTTATCCTACAACTGAAATATAATAAGTAGCCTACATTCATTTATCTAATATTACTCAGTAGGCTACTTTAATGTAACAACGACACCTTAAAATAAAAGCGTCACCGAAATTTGTTATTGGTACTCATTAATGTTTGTAATAACTTACTCATAATTTCATAACTTAAGTATATTAATCATTATTTTTTAGAATTGTAGTTTTAGGACCTGACAGTAGATGTTAATAACACTCTTTCACATAGGTGTATTGGGGAAAAAAACTATTTGATAGATCTTTTAAATTTTGAGTGATGTTAATACATTTTTATGTTTTCTATTACACCCTAGTTTAATCCAAAGACATCTCAGAAAAAATGCTGATGTCAGCAGGTACAGGAGATGGGTTTAAAAGGGCTTCTATTTTCAGAAGATGAGTGATGTGTGGAGAAGTGTTCAGTCCCCATCATGAGGTGAATTTATTATTCCCAGAACAATGGCAGAAGGGATGCCTGTTCAGTTTTGTCTCCAGACAGATGGGGTAGGATTTTTGCTGATTTTCCTGGTTGGCTCAGTGTGGTGCTATTTGCGCATTTACATCCCAGCAGAATATGGGTCAGTGACGTGACACTCAGTTTTTTATTTTAGTTATTCAATAATACACCAACTTAATACTGTTCATACAGAATATATATTTCTTTAATACACTTCATCTATAAGGAACACGTTTTCAAATTCTATTTAACTTTTACATTTTTGACGTACTTCACAAGACAAACATTTGAACATGGTGTAAACAAGAAAGCCATTTTAAGAATATATAATGAATTTGGCATTATCTTAATTTATAAGGTTTATTATCACTCTGTAAGTTTATTATCACTCAAATGAAACATTAAATACACTGTGTCATTAATTATATTATTTGAAACAACCTTGGAATCATAAAGAGCTGGGGGAGTCTGCCTATCCCGATGACGTCAGCGCTCGCGGATGGGCGGAGAGATGAGAGCCGCAGGTGGGACGTGAAACTGGCCGCTTTTACCCCTTAGTTTTACCGTCGATCTAATTTTTCTTGAGTGCTTGAGTGGTGCTTCTGAACGACATGGGTAAGCTTCAGGAATTCGAGATTACTTTCACTAATAACAAAGTGGTCTACAACCCCGGGGAGTCCATATCAGGAACTGTGAGAATTAAAACAAGCCACTCCTTACAGTTTAAAGGTAAGCGACGCTGTGTATCTTACATATGCTTACAAAAGAGAGAAAAAAAACAATTTGCATGGACGGCACAGCTGGTAAGCTTCTGGTTAGGGTGTTAAAATATAATGCATGTCAACATGGACGTGTTGCATGTCGACATTCTGCATCCGTGGCTGCTCTGTTTCATATACACTACAGTATTGGTTCAAATACGTGTATATTTATGCGAATTAGGAACTGTGATAGGGAGACATTAACGTCTACGCTCTCGCATTCATGAACCCCGCAGTAACGTTACATCCTGTTTCTCGTGTGCTTCTGGTTTCGGTTCGATTGCACAATCTCACCCGAGCCGCTTCTGGGTCTCGGTGGAAGCACGTTGTATATTGTGTGCGTTTCAACAAGTGTATTCTGGCGTTTGCCATCACTTTGGTTTCCATCTTTAAACGTCCACACATGAGCGTGCCTTCAGAACCGAGGGGCGGAAAGAGCTTCGCGTTCATTCAGGACGAGTTCTTGCGTTCAAAACTGCTGTTGGCAACGCGTATTAAAACGCGACGCGCGTGTGGTGACCAGCTAAACGCAAGTGTACTCTAAGCAAAAACGAAAGAGCGCTCGAATGACCACTAATTATCGTAAACATGTTTTTCAAGAAGTTATTGTGTAAGTGTTTTGGTCATATAAATGTCACACGATGCTGACATTTTTCAGTCGTCATAACATCCTTAAACACCTAGTTTACTGTAATAACTCTCTTAAATGAAATGTTTTGTGATATGTAAGTCTATAATAATAACAGTATTCTTCTCGTGTAAACTCTAATGTTTACAAGCATTCTCTCTAATTTATAAACTAACTTTGTTGTTACCTAAATGAAAATGGCGTTTAAGCTTTCGGTAATAATAAAAATCCACTCATAAAGCTACCTAAACATACCTCCCCTCCCAAAACCTTTGGCATTGTTTAGAGGCCTTGTCAACTTTAATGCCTACAAACCTGGTCAAGAACCAGTTGCAACAGCTCCCTCAAGACAACAAAACATCTAAAAGAAAAGTTATAAATGTGAGAAAATCAGCAACCCCTCAGGCAGCCCACTTCCCACTAACCACAATTTTGCATACCGCTGGTCATTGGGGAATGAGATAAGAAAGTAGGTTAGACAAGGTGCTTTTCACACTGTAAATGTGTACAAAGAATGCATTGTAAGTGTTTTCACTGAACTGTTGGATTTTAGCGTGTAGGCGAGACTAACAGGCTGACACGCAAGAGAAAGAAAGAGATTCCAATGAAACAACTCTGTATTAATTTCCTTTGCACTGTTACGTTCACGCTTGAGACTGATCTGTTGCATGAAGTTGTTGGGCTTTCCACTCAATTCTAGGACCCCACCCTTTTTGTGACACTTGTGAAAAATGATTAACGCTCTGTGGTCATGTTTTTGTTCCTCTCAGTTGTTCCTGTCAACAGCGAGAATGTGCTTCCTTAAATTTAAAAGTGCTGTTGTTGCCTGCTGTAGTGTTTATCAGTGAAAAGAATGGCAGATGACACCACTATGATAACAGATGATAAGGTCATGTGACCGTGTGATTTGTCATTCTCTGCTGGCACTTTTAATTCATTAGGTCTTCCTGCATTTCCATACTTTGGAAATTGTCTCGGAGCACCCTTCACCTTGACTTAATGTGGAAAAAGCTCCTCTAATGGGGCATGCGTTGTTCATTAGCATAACAAAACTGCTGGCTGATTTGAATCGTGGGTAACATATACAGTCTTTTTTTCTTTTAAGCAATAGTTCATCCACCATGAAATTTATGTCATCATTTACTTGCCTTTATCATCATCATCATCCTATAATATTGCAAAATGGACCTGAATACTTTCTTCAGAATCTTGCTTCAAAGTGGAGAATGTGATGTTGTTACTCCGAGAACAGCTGTTCTTCTCAATCCACATTGCTCAGTATGTATTATTAAAAAGCAGCTGACTCATGCTTTGGCTTCCTTATCTGTCTTTTTTTAGTCTGGCCACTTTGATAAGCAGTCCTGTCATGGGCCTGATGAGCATGAGAGACAATGGCATTTTCAGCAGCGTCCTGCGTAACGTATTGGAATGAGAATGAAAAGCATGACGTGAATATTAAAGCGTGAGTCTCTTTCAATGCAGAGGCACACTCCTGTTAAAAGATGTTCACTTATTTACATCACAGCCCGTTTTTTAGTGTATAGGGTTACTGGTCGACAGGCTGGCAAGACAGTCTCAGCTTTGGCAGAAGTCATGTATAATCCCTTGAAACTATGAAAGAAGGCTTTAGTCTGGTTTTAATCAGAAACTCTAAAGAAGACATGATTGCTTAAATCTCAAATAGAAACACTCTGTACAGTCTAGAAGTACATAATTCATGCAAAAATGAAATTCTGCCATTATTTACTCGCCCTCATGTTGTTGCAAACATCTTTGAGCAACCAAAGTGTTGCCGGTAGCCACTGACTATGAAAGTCAATGGTTACCCGTTTGACTTGTTTGACATATTTTCTTTTGTGTTGAAGTAGTTCAAAGAAGTTTCAAAAATGTAAATTGTGACTGCCTTTATACACTGCCTTCGTGTATAAATATAGACTGCATGGAAAATGTAATATATGCAAGTGCTGAAATACCCAGTATTATAATAATATCATATAATATCAACATTGACTGTATAATTCTAATAATAAATGTGTGGAGCAGCATTAACTTTGAACCAAGCTGCTTCGAGACTCTGTTAATGCATGCGTGTAAATGAACACTGCCTCCTGAAACGTCCAATGCATATGTTTATTTCATTAAACAGCAGCCATAATGCTTGGATAATGAGATTTCAGTTTTATTTTGATTATTTGTGCAGCCCTATATCCAGTTTCAATAGGAAATATGTCAAAAGATCATGATAGAGACATGTTCACTTTACATCCAGCCTGGTATCCAGTGCATACTAATGATTGCGATAAGCTTGTTTGTCGTTCTCTAGAGCCTTTTGTCTCTCGGTATCGCAAGAGACACTCACATAGACAAGCCCGTCTATTCATTAGCAGACTGACTGGACTGTAAGGCAACACCACTGATATCAACATGATGCCACTCTGTCCCACGCTGGTTCTGTGGGAGCGTTTGTGAAGAGACGCACTCCTGTCCCTCATTATAACACGGCATTCAGCACATTTATAGGCAGTACTGTACCTACGCCCTTGTTTGTGTTGAAATATTTGGCACACTATTGAGGACAAATATTACATTCAGCCCGAAGCTGTTTGTCCCTTTAATAACAGGAGTCGTGGACCTCAAACGTCATTATTTATTGGAGCACGCTTGATTTTGGAGGAAGGAAGGCACTTTTTTGTGTGTTTAGCCGATATGATACCTCATTACCATTCTTAAGTATTCAGAGCAGGTCACCTGAGAACCTTCTAGGGACAAAACCTGGTATGTTTAGCTTTACGTGGACGCTTGTATCTGCAAAGCTATTTTGGGGAAGTCAGCTCGCAAAAACTGACTTACGATGGAAGTGAAAGGGGACAGTTTAAACAGAAATGCGTGGCTTATAATTTAGCAAAAGTGATATTAATCATTTTTTTATTCAGCATAGTACAAATCTCATATGTGTTCCCTTGTATTTGAAATGTAAGAAGCGAAATAAGTTCGCTGACCCCAAACCTGGCCTGAAACTTCTCAATAAATAGATAAAAGTTTTCATTTCGGTTTCATAATGAAAACTGTTTAATGAACACTGTTTAGCCAGGCCAAGCCCTAATTGGCTCTGGAAACTCTGACATTGCAGGTATATAGGCTATCATAGAGTTAACAAGAACTCCATGAACGCATCTGCCAGCTGCAGATAGCAAATGTACTGAGTCACAGTGAGAGTATGCTTAGAGCATCTAACCACTAAAGTGTCTAGAACTACCTCTTCATTAATGATTTGCAAACTGAAATCATAAACAAAAATAAAGCATCTTTGTGAAAAATAATATAATTTGGCTTCTTTAAAGAGCATCACCTGAACATTTTCATTTTCAACAATATATTTTTTTCATGTTTTGCTTCAGCGCAGTGTATTAAAGCAATGTTTTTCTTAATAACCCCAAAACATATTTTTTACTTTTGCCTGCTTGCAACAATTGTTACAGTGAGGGACTTACATTGGCATTCAAAACAGAAAAGTGAAGCTTAATGTTTTATTTAAGCACTTGTATGAATTATTCTGTTAAAATGTAAATAAATTATTTTAGTAGATGTTTTTTATTGGGTTTATGGCACTTGCATTTTCTTGGTAACAGAGAAAGATTTTTTTATGTAAAATTAATATGCAATTAATAAATGTGTTGACCCTTAGGCCATCCAACATGAGTTAGTTTGGTAATATAAATTTAGCATCACATCACTTTAGGGTAGCCAGAAGCAAAAATTTGAAGTAAAAAACATTGTAATGATGGATTAGTTTATTGCGAACATGCCCTGAAGGTGGGTACATTTTTAGCAATTTGTATTTATATCAGGGCTGTCAAATGATTAAAATTATTAATCAAATGAATCAGAATTTTCCGTGGATTAATCAGGATTAATCACTATTTGCAACTACACCTGAGTTTAGATCAAGAACAACGCACTGTCACTTTAATTCAGCGCAAGCGGCGCAGCAAAAATAGACTCGGCGCCAAAACTATCGTGTACGGCACTGGCGCGTCTGCCCTACTCCTGTTACGCGCCGCCGCGCCGCCTTAACCAAAGCCTTCACAAGCCGCTGTCATCAAGACTCACTGTGACACTTCTCTGCAGCATGTGAGCGACACAGTTCATGCGTTTATAGCATGTAAGACGAATTGCGGCAACCATGTCGTGTGCACTGTCAGTTCCAATGGTTGTCGTTTTGCCCCCACTTCCGTGCAACAGACAGACAACAAGCCTCCGCAAAATGACGCTCCTCAATTTTTAATACAGCCAGCGTAAAAGTTCCCACATGTCACTGATGCAAAGTGCAGTTACTCCAAGGTACACTTTCCTGACAAATAATTCGTCACACTGCGCACGCGTGAAATGCGTAAAAAAAATTGACGTAATTAACGACAAAAAACAATTAATGCCATTAACGTGTTATTTTTGACAGCCCTAATTTATTTTTTCAGTTTTTGGCAATCTATTACTTTAAATACATTAAATACATAAATACATTTAAATACATTGTAGTAATCGGCATATGCCAAAATTGTGTAGATTTAGCTTAACCTGGAATATTCCTTTAAATCAAGAGTGTGAAGAATAAATGCTTTTCTGACACTAGACTTCCCCCCTGGGTTTGTTAGACCTTGCAGTGATCGTTATAGTGAGATATTTAGATTGGCACTTTATTTGTCCTGCAGATACCAGAGACACTTCAGTTGGCACCTCATACCTTGCATTTCCCTGATTTGGCCTTCCAGCAGTCCTGCCACGCCAGCTGCCCTCGATGGGGTCTTTGTTTTATGGTCACAGCATCACATGCCTGAAGAAATGCGTTCTCTCATTCTCTTTATGTGTCTCTTCCTAGTTCTTTCTCTTACTCTCCAGGCTGTCAGAATGAGGAAGATGTCTATTTCTGGGTTTTAGATAAGACAGATTCGTCCACGCTGTCTAGCTGAATGAGGGATGCAGCTGTAGCATTTGAAACGGAGCTAAGGACGGCACAGATTTACTCTCTTTTATGTTTGTGGGTAATGATGCTCTCGACTCTTTTAATGACTGTTTTTAAGTGTATGCTTTCAGCTCATTCTCAAGCAGTAATGAGTAATGTAGGACATCTGGCCTCGCTGAATATATCTGGTGAAATTTTAGAGCACTCGCATTGTCTTATTAGTCTCAAAGGGAACCAACGAACCCTTGTGTTCCATAACGGGAATATTTCATGAAACCGATCACATGCCAGAACAAAAGCCTTCCTTTCTCTCAAAGTACCGTGTTCTGTTTTAGTTCCTACTGTTTTTCTACTTCTAATTTTACATTCAAACTTTAGAAACCTTGTTTATCTAAAGGGACAATTCACTTAAAATCTGTCATGTCTCATGTCCTTTCAAAACTTGTAACCCCCCCCCAAATTTTTTTTTGCAATAATGTTTATTGTTTTTGTCCATATAATGGAAGTCAATGGGGTCCAAAACAACACTGGAGCTCACTGAATTTCATTGTATGGAGAAAAAAAAAAAAACAACATACACAAAGTATCTTCTTTTGTGTTCCACACAATAAAGGAAGTCCCTTTAATGTATATTATGTCTTGGTAGTGCTCAAGGACAAAGATGAAAATAGTTTCCGCTTCCTTTTACAGTAAACCCTGTCAGAAATTTCCTTAATGACCTTTCTTTGTTCTTTCTATTTGTCTCGATGACAGTAAGAGTCCACTCTTCTCACAGGCTGGAAACTCACACATTCCTCACAAACGGTGTTAAGTATGTACAGCTCTTCAAAGATTCCTGAACAGATCCCAACTGTCCAATCATATCTCTGGTTTACTTGGTAACCAAAAGCCTTTGTGGTGAGCTTTGGAATGTTGGAATTTCCTCTGCGATTTGTTTGTTTGTAAGTGTGTGTATTGGTTTGAGAGTGTTTTGTTGAGAGAGAGAGAGAGAGATTAGGTTAGGCTTCACCTGGCAGCAGGTTTATGTCCATTACCGGGAAAATCTTATTAGAATGCGGTTGCTAGGCCACCGGTATTCAGAAGTACTGGTCCCAGGAGATGTATGGGGTTTTTCTCAGCCCCAATGTCCTTTGTGTGCAGGTGCCCTCTCACATTCATGTTCTCTCAGAGGACAAAGACGCCTTTACCTTCCCAACAGAGTGAGCTGGATTGATTGTGAGGGAGTTTAACAGCCCAATGGTCTTGAGAGTACTGCACTTGTTTTAGTGCAGTTTAATTACTTAAGTTAATGTTTAGATCAGGTGAGTTGAGTCTAAGATGATGTAGAAAATCAAGTGTAAAGTTTATATTTTGTATGTCGATTTTCAGTGATAGTTAAACTCAATCTCGTGTTTGGTTTTCAATATATTCTGCATAGACCTCCATTGTTTTCGTGTAACGTTTTTTGTTTACTTTCAAAAACGAAATTATTTCAGAACTTGGTTAAGGATACATAAATATTCAAATTCTGATTAGCTGCTAATTATATGATATGGCTGATTAATAAACAATAGAAATTGTATACTGTTTTGTGTAAATAAATCAATGCTGAAATTGATCCTTTAACCGGTACAAGTAAATTTAGACACCGCAATATTATAATGTACAATATAAAAAAATACACATTCAATTATAAACGGGTTTAAAGACAATATTTAAATGCACGTTAGATTTTGAAAAAATTCTAAAGGTAAAAAATTGGTTCTTTTTGAAAAACCAGCATTCTTCAGATATCTTCTTTTGCGTTCAACAGCAGTAAGAAACTCATACAGGTTTGGGACAAGTGGAGAGTGAGTGAATAATGAGACAGTTCCAATGTTTTAAATATTCTATACTAGACAGTACACAAAAAATAGAAAACGAAAGTAATAACACACTTCTTCTTGAGAAGGTCTTAAACGTATGGGTGGCGTTGCTCCAGCTTATCTGAACCATCTCAACTTACCATGTGCTCTGAAACACTGTCATTAATTAAATCAGGTAGTCAAGAAATGCTGCCTGTCCTCCCGGCCCTGAGGATGTTATAAAGTAAAGAGAGGGGCCGATATGTCTGTGTCATTGAGAATTTAATTACAGTTCCTCCATCACGCCGCAGAGAAAGGCTCTTTTCTCTGCCTCTGAGTTCAGAAGAACACTCATGATTTTTGTTATATATTGAGTACTTCAACATGCCTTGATTGCGAGGCTTTTTGTCTGTTAATTCATAATAATTTTAGTTAAAATTCTGTTTTTCTACTGAAAATCCATTATAAATTGCACAACTGCAAAAATATCATTGACGGTGATAGTTTAACAGTGTCTCAGAAATAAGGACACGAGTTCACTTGTCACTTTTTCTTGGTATTTACTGTAGCTCAATAGAAACTCATCGTCCTTCTGGGAAGGATTGTACTTCCTTTCTTTGTAAGTCCACTTGAACAAATGATGTAAGATCAGTTGCTGGGAAGGATCTGATTAAGAAAACCTGTCTTTGTAAATACCGTTATACTGAAAATGAACATGGTAAAGATTCTGTATTTCAAAACCAGTCTGGTCTTATGGTTTTTATTATACAGCCTCCACACCGAGATGGATTTGCCACTGGCATCATATTTGTTGCATTGTAACAATTCAATGTTTCATGTACAATATTAATTTTACATATTTAAAAAAATATTATTTAAAATATAATGTTAACATAATGTATTTTTATAATTAATATTTTAAATGTGTGTGTGTGTGTGTGTGTGCCTGTTGTGCAAAATGCAAAATGTACAAAATGAGTTATTAGTAATACATTTAGTTATGACAAAAGTGAAGTGAAGTAAATCTTCTTGTAGCTCTCTTCCGATAGTATTTTGAGTGATTTGTAATGTAAAATAGTCTGCACAAGCTTTTATTGTAATCCTGATGACAGGATCTTATACAATGAGTAAACAAAAGCATGATGAATTATTTAAATCTCTTCATTAAAATATAAATTAATCCACCTGCTTCTGTTTCAGTGCGATGTCCTCAGAGAACTTGGTTTTTACGAAGCGAAAGCATCCATAAATACAGACAGGAAGATCTTGTTTAAACCAAGGTGACCTGGCTCAGTTGAAATTCTCCGTGTGCTTGCACTAATCTGTCTGTTCCCTATCAAAGCAGATGTGTTGTTACCGTCCCTGGAGTAAATCTCCTTCTGATGCGCGACTGTCTCCCTGTGATTTACTACTTGCCCAAAAATTCTCATGTTTATGTACAATTTAAATGTATGTTGTAAAAAACTATTTTGTTTTCTTGTTACCTCGTTGACGGACATTTTTCATTTATCATTCTGCAAGGTCTTAATGCTAAATGGTTTGTGTAAAAATATTGGCAGAAGAGTATGACTCGTGTGCGAGAGACTTGACTAAATATCTTAGAGGAATCAAATCCTGAATTGTGCACTTAGACTATCACACTTTATAATTTGGCCTGAACCAAATGTGCTCAGGTCGACACCAAAAGCTGTCTTTAGGCTGACAGTGAAGGAGGAATTAAGTATGTGGTCAGACTTTCACTTTTACTGAAGTGGATTCACGCTGCTCTGATTTGACTGAGCCAAGTCATAAAAATCAGGATTACAGATAGCTTGAGAGTTTATCTTTCCCTTTCTGTGCTTTACAGCTTCATTCGGCATGTGGTGATGCATCATTGAAAGTGAATTAATAATGTAATGAAATTTAAAGTCCTTTTCGTGGATGCCAGTTCACTGATTATTCTGTGCCAGCTGAGAGGTGGCTTTTGTTTAGGTGAGGTTAATAAAGCTCAGGGAGATGTGTGGCACATAGCAGAGGATCATGGGACAGTATGGGTGCGTGTTGTAATTGGTGGGAATGTTAGGGGTCAGTGAGATGAGGTAGTGTGTGAGTAGAACAAGGACTGAATGACCAGAGCATGTTGCGTAATGCGTTTTGGATAATCTCCTTGTGTGTAGATTCTTATTTTATCTTTGGTAATAAATGTTGTCAAGTAAAATGCTTTTTATTTTATCAGCTTAACAAGTCAGTAATGTCATTGATCGATATTCCATTTAATTATTTTGATTTGTTTGAGAATCATTCATTAAGTTGTATCATTAAGTTGTTGTCAGTTGTTCTACTTAAAAAAAAAAAAAAAAAAAAAAAAAAAAAGACTGATTCAATTTGGAAACAAATGCATTAACTTTTCCTAGTATGATGTATCTTTACTCATATTTTGCAAACCTTTAGATTATCTTCATGACTACGGTCATCAGCTTTAATGGCTATATTCCATAGTTATTATCATTAATTAAAACTAAAAACCATTTTCATTACTTAAAATAAATAACATAAAATAAAAAAAATTATAAAACCTATATCTCCTTGTTTGCAAGGCAACATTTCTAATTTTTGTTTAGCTAAAGTTGAAATATTGTATTAAAAAACTAAATAAACTGAAACTAAAATGTAATAACTATACATTGTAAAAAGATTATTTAAAAATTAACAGTAAAAAATAGAGTTGTGACGTTTGCGAATGAACCGATTCTTTTGAACGGCTCATAAAGATGAACGATGGGAGCCGAGTCGCGACTGGGGCGGGAGCCGTTCTTTCTGTCGTTCTTTTCTTCCAATGTGTGTTTCACTCAGATACACACAAATTGGCTCCTCCACGAGACAGAACAGTTATAGGGGGCGGGCTACTGCCTAACAGCATCAGTGTTGCCAACTATTTCCTATAAATCTGCCCGAAAAGTAGCTAAATATTGCCAGATGATGTCACACGCTAATTGGCATATCAGTGACGTCATCACGTAGTATCCGACAAGCGAAAAGCCCGTCATGTTTCTCCTCTCTGAGGCGCCGTATATTATATTTAAACATTACATCCAGATACACAATGAATAGGTTCTTATTAACGTATTTCTTTGCGTGATGATGTCATTGCGTAATCGCAACGCAAAACTACATCTTTATGTAGTATACAAAATAATTAGTGGTTAATAAATTAAAGTTTTTTTTTGGTGGTTTTTAATTATTTGACTACAAATCTTACCTCATCATACCTCCCAGTGATTATTCCCGGGATAAACTGAGAATTCTGTACTGTATACTGTAATTTCATTAACTTTTGTAATGTTAATATACCAGCCTTTTAACGTACTGAAATCTGTTTTGTATCTTTGGAATACACCGATAAGCACCAAATTCAGCCCATCAAAACATTACTAATTAAATTTGAACATATGTATAAGGTGCTCAGTGTCATTTACATAAACACTAAACACCATCATGGTGAGACTCATTCAACTGAAATATTAGTTTAACAACATTACCCTAATAAACATTATTAGCTGGTAAGAAAAAACTAAGAAGAAACATAGTTATTTCAAAGAAAAAACATCCAATTGTAAATACATTTTAAATGCAATGCAAGGAATTCTGGGAATGTCAGTTTATGGTTTTTCCCTTTAAATTTTACAGGTATTTTAAAATGATGGTTATAGCTGCAGCTCATTTAATAAAAAAAGTAAATGACAGAACAAACGTAACAAAATTATTCCAATTTTAACTCAAAAAGGAAATGAGAAACAAAAAAAGAAAAACAGAAAATATAAAAATAAAATCTAATTTAAAGCAAAAACTGTATTAATCATACTAATACAACACTGCTGTACACTGTAAAAAAAAAAGAAGAAAAACTGGCAGCTGTGGTTACCGGAATTCTACTGAAAAAATACGGTAACAACGGTATACGGTAACGGTTTCGAACAAAAACTAAACACCAATATAGTGAGACTTATTATACTGAAATATGCAATAAATATTAATTTAACAATATCACATGTACCATACAACCCCAATAAACATAACTGATAAGTAACTATAACTATGAAAAACATAGTGATTTTAAAGAAAAAATATTACATTCAAACTAAATATTAGATGCAATGCAGGGAATTATGGTCATTCTACAGGAATTTACCGTTAACCATTTAACAGGCTTTTACTGTAGCATTTTAACAGGTTTTTTTTCTCTGTAATCACTGTAATTTTTTACAGCTGTGGGTTTCCTGTTTTGGTCAAGTCTCTTTATATATGCCATATATTAGCCTGCAAAGCATAGTGCTCTTGTTTTCATTCTTTACCATGCAGCTGAAGAAGGTGTGACCAATGATGTGAATGGCAGATGTATTATGGGTGAATTGAGCTTTGTGATCTGTGGTGCCAGTGGATTAAATGCTATAATAAGCTCATAAAGGGAGTCGTGACGGGGTCAGGAGCGAGGTTAGACTGAAGAGGGAAAGCAAGAGCGTCTAATTGCTCTTAAAGTTTTAATGAGGACATGGGAGTTGAGTTACCCTCGAGCATCAAGGATGATGGAGCTCCTCAGTCGATGATGCCATGCTTATGATGAAATGTAGTGTTAGAGTTCAGCCTCAGTATTCAGTTCTGCTGGCAAATTATTTATCGTTACACAAAAAGGAAATGTCTGTCATCATTTATTCATCCTAATGCTGTTCAAAACCATTATGATTTCCTGAAGATTTTGTCTCTACATTCTTTTCTTTTACTGATGTCTGGTGTCGCACTTATGTCATGATTCAAATGGACGAAAGTCACCAATCTGCGGTGATGCTTTGCGTCATTGTGAGACACATAATGTTTTATAAGTCATCCATTGTGTGTGGTGTGGTGATGTAGTTAATGTGTCAGTGGGTGAAATAAACTAGTTCATTGCTTCCAGCTGTTGAAACCCAATAATTATCAAGTCTAATGTCCAAAAGACATTTGAAGGGTTGTATTGTGTCTTCTGCTGAACGTCATAATCTCTTGATGCTTTCTTCTTTTTGAATGAAGCATGTTTAATTTAACATCCTTCTCTCAGTTAATTCATTGCATTCTATTAATCTCATTAATCACACACTTGACCAATTGAAGTCGACCCTGTGCTTGCTGTTATACGGTCCTTCTTTGTGTTTTGGCCTAGGGATCAAGGACTTCTGTGTGCATTGTCGAAAGAAAAACCTGACCGTAGACAAACACACTGTAGCTCTTTTGTGTGTCTCCACTCCAGCTGAACTGTATCCAGTCCAACAGTAAACAAGGAAATATCAGTCTCTCCCCAAACCCAGCTGTCAGTTTCTATGCCAGTGTGCTGACTCACTGTTGCATAGCTCTGGTGTCACAGGGTCAAATTCCCTCTGAAGGGTTTCAGAATTTATTTTATTTTATTTTATTTTATTTTTAATTTCATTTAATTTCTTTTCTTTTTTGTTGATTTAATTTTTTATTTAGTTTTAGATTAGTTTAAGTTTAGTGTTGCTGAATGCCCAATAAAATGTTTCTATTTATGAATAAAATAAAAAATAATATTTTTTATAAATTGAAATATTTTTATATTTCTGAATAAAAACTAACAAACCATCAAACAAACAGGTAAATCAAAATAGCTATAATACTTTACTGTTTTTAATACAGAGTGCCCAATACGATTTTTACATTTCTGAATAAAATTAAAATATTTATTTAGAATTTATTTAGAAATGTAAAAATCTAATTATGTGTTCTGGTAAAAATATTAATGTATGTTTAAAGTGTATGTGTTTTAAGTTAAAAAATGGAAGGCAGTTAAAACGTCTTGTTATCTTGTAATATAAACATTATTATAAGCTTTTATTAGGGCTGTAACGATTCGCGATATGAAACCGAAATCGCGACACTCAGATCCACGATCCTGTGTCGCGGTGTGA
>JAUCNO010000425.1:12043694-12059045 GCA_032353835.1 Enteromius viviparus
ACATTCTGACTGGTTGCCGCCGAACGGCGTCATAGCTCATTACCATAAAGTTGACTTGATTTCAACTCTCCTCGACGGTCTCGCCGTCCAAGACGCGCCGCTGCTCGCCGCCTCTCGCCGCCGGCTCACATTGAAAATTAATGACTTCCGGCCACTTTGACGCTCTCGTCGCCGGCGGTGTGAACGCACGGTACTTTGCAGTGGGCAGGGCTACCAGCAGAAGACCACAAAATGCAGTAGCCCCGCCCATTTTTCAGCAGCCTTGGTTCTGGAAATATTTTCCCATAAGGACTTTTTAACAAACCTTTTTTAAAGCCATAAATTGTGAATCACAGAATTACAATATATGAAGCAAAATATTGATAATAACTATTATCCAAAAAAACATGAGTAATAAGATGAATAATGATATATAATACAGGTTCTTTTGGCGTGATTTGCTTGCCATTATATTTGCAGAATCATTGATAATGTTGTTTGTTCACAAGAATAAGTTGAAATTGTGTGGGCTGATAACTTTAACAAAAATATAAGATGGTGATTAACAATCTCGTAGCTCACAGGAGGTCTGTCTTTAACGGTTTGTTAGTTATCATTAAAAATCAGTAACCCAGTGCAGATAATGGATGGGATTTTTAATTGTTGCACTTAGTATACACCAACTGTTCCTGTATCTCATTCCAGTAGCAGCTGTTTAGTGAAAGCAATATAAAGAAATCAAGTGTTTTTTCAGATTGCACAAACTTTGTCAAAGGTGCTAGAATTTCCTCATACCTTCTTTCTCTCTGTCTCTCACCTCTGTGTTGAGGTCACACAGAGTCATTATGTTCTGCCGTGAGGTGAAGTGTGAGCTCTTGGCATATGTGCCCCGGCAGGTCTTTTCCTGTCAGAGTGCTTGCTTGTTAGTTCACATGGCCAGGCTTGTCCTACGACCCCTTTCCAGGAGACCTTTTAGCAGCCGGGCTGTCTGAATCAGATGTTCTGGGTAACATTGCTCATCTGACCCCGCAGGCCAACAGAGAGGCTGAGTGTCTCTTATGCCGGCTGCCAGGAACTAATGCTGTCTGCCCATTAAGGGTTTGTGTTCCACTCCTCATTGCTCAGCAGCACTAAGGGCGGTGGTGGTGGATTGCGAGGCTTTTAGTCTTCTGAGAATTGAAAATTGGGTGTTGTACTGTTGTAAAATGATATAGTTGGATGTGTTTCATAGCATTCCAAGAAAGACATAAAAGAACTGACACACTCGCAAGGTGCGGCACCGGTGAAATTAAAGGGACAGAGTACCCAAAAATGAGCAATTGTGAGTCAAAAAAGTAGAAACACAAAAGTAGATTTTTTTGTTGTCGTTGTTAGTTTATTTTTGCTTTTTTGGGCCTCACGGGAGTCATTGGGGTTCGGTGTTGTTTTGAACCTCATTGACTTTCCATTTATGGAACACTCCAAATCATTCATCACAATATCATCTTTTGTGTTTCTCAGAAGAATTAAAGTCACGCATGTTTGGAATAAAAAGAGGGTGAGTAAATGATTCAGAATTTCCATTTTTGGGTGCGTTATACCTTTAAATCATCCGTTAGAGCGTTTTCGATCTCTCTTTTGACAGCACTTTATGAAAGATCTCTCGCGGTGAAACATTTCCCCGTTTGACCTCTCGCTGCCGACGACATGGAGATCTGTATCTTTAGATTTCTATAAACTCTTTGAAGGCACACACTGTACAAGAAATGGGGAAATCTTCTCGCACCTCAGCGGTCAAACACATTGTCACGAACTCTCATTAGGTGGGAAACTTAATGCATGTGTCACTACTCATAAATGCATTTAGAACAGGTTTTGTTTCTCTGAATGAGACAGCATTGTGCCCATAGCTTCAAAGCAATACCTGGAATGCATAACTATAAACCGATGATTTATTTGATATTTGTGTTTGCAAAATCTAAATGTATTCGTTCCATTGGAAATCTTTGTTATTACTATAAGCTGCTAGCTAGGCTAGTTTTGCCTTAATCAACCCTGCATCCTGTCGTGTCTTTTTTTTTTGTCGAGGACTTCCTTCCGTACAAACACTATAAATATAGCTCAAGCGGACAGTCGATGTCTGCTCTGCTCTCCAAGCTGCTTGTGTCCCATCAATTTTCCCATCATTTTCTCTAAGAGCCCTTTTCCTGTCCTGACTTATAAACACGAACAGATTTATACAGCAATGACGGCCGGTGTTAACTCGTTTTCTCCCCACAGGTTTACTCAAGTACATGTTTGTTTAAGTCAGACAACACCCGCAGATGTGATTTTACTGCCAAATTTGAAAGTTTCGATAAACAAGCGCAGGCGGCACACACTGCAGCGATTGCAAATTCAACACGCAGGGTGCCAAATTGCTAACTTTTTTTAAAAAGCGTCACAGGACAGGCACACTTTTACAGTGCTTTGTTCAAGATATATATACACTTTGAGATCTTTGCAAAAACCTCTGGGGGTGTGGAAATCCCCAGTTAGAGAGCACAGGAGAGGGCATTGTTACAGCTGCGAGGGTGCTTATCTGCCCAGATACGCCGTCCTGTTTGAGTCACTCTGACTTACTAGACTTCCACTCCCATAATACACTGTTTCTCATGATAGGGAAGTATTTTAGGACGTCTTCTGTTCTGTGCTTATGTGTTAATATTAAATATGTGAATAGTTGATGAATAAAAAAATAATAATTATAAATCCTGAATGTCTTATGGTGTGATATAGCAATAATATAGAAAAAAACATGACAACGTGTATCTTTACTCTTAGAGTTACAAACCACATGAGAGAAGTTTATCTTTAATATTAATTCATTTATTTATTTATGTTTTTAATTTTTACATTGATACTTCAACTACACTTTCAGTAAGACTTATATTAAGACATTAATAATTAATTACATTAATACATTAATAGCATAACGCAGACATTAGTTAATGTGCAATTAATAGAATTAGGAATGGCACGCTTGGATAATCTTAGTCAAACTATATACTATATACTTTATACATATATATATGTATATATATATATGTATATGTGTATGTATATGTATATATTTTTATATGTATTCAAATATTTTTATGTTAAATGTTTTATGTTACTGTTTTTTTTAAGTTTGTCTTAATTTAATCAATATATATATATATATGTATATATGTATATGTATATATGTATATATGTATTATGTATATGTGTATATGTGTGTGTATATATATATGCATGTCTGTCAGTGTACACACACATAATTATATATATTAATAATATGCATTTATTTACATAATTTTTTTTCATTTTTCTCTGCCATTACAGGCACTCTGTCAGCTGGTGAGCACAACTTTCCCTTTCAGTTTCTCATTCCAGGTAATTTTCTTTATTTACTATTAGCATTTCAAAGCAGTTAAAGCACATTTTCATTCAGAGCAACTTAATGTTAGTCAGTAAATGTTGTGTTGAGTACCGTAGATGGAGAGCACTCAGGTGTGAGGTTAAACTATGCTGAGTGCCTCTGAAACGTGATGAGAGGGTGGAAGAAGAGGTTAATTTTAACCTTGATCTAAAAGCTGCTGTATAAAGTCTTTTTATTATGGAAATGCCCCTTTCTGCACAAACACAAAGACAAGGTATAGTCTTGCTTAATTAGTGACCGCTTGCAGTCTGAAGCTGCGCCCCTTGCTGGTAAACTATAGACTAAACTCCAGCTTCTGATCAATCTAGGGACTTTCCACACCATAAAACAGGAATGCATTGTGACATGCAAATGCATAAGAAGAGATATAAAGATTGACTACTAATATCTGTGGGCTGTTTTGGCTGAATTTTATAGCAGTGTGCTTGTATTCGTTCGTTTTACAGAGCTCCTGAGCCTTCAGATAATATTTAGCTTTTAAAACCAGTTCAGAATGACAGCACTTAGAGGTGTATTGATTCATTTTATTGACTGTGAGCGCTAGCATCATCTTGTCATCATCCAATATTCTGGTGCTTGAATGATATTGTTGTTTTGTCAAAGGCATGATTATTTTCTAAGGTGGCTTGAACAGGAAAGCTTTTGACGGATCCAAAATAACATATTCTTTATGTCTGTTGTAGCATCCGTTCCGACCTCGTTCGAAGGCCCATTTGGAAAGATTTTGTACAAAATTAGGGCTTTTATTGACACGCCACGTTTCTCAAAGGACTACAAGACCCAGCGACCATTTTACCTTCTCAATGTGCTTAACCTCAATGAGTTGCCAGATATAGAGGTGAGACCTGGCTACATGGAGAGAAAAAAGCTAATGCTAATTTCAGTTAATTCATATTTTATTTTTGTTCTCCAATTCTTAATGTCTGCTATTCTTCTCCCAGCAATCCAGCTGTGCTGTGACAACAAAAAAGTTTAACTACCTCCTGGTAAAAACAGGCACGCTCATGCTGAAGGCCAGCAGCGATCTAAGAGGATACACTCCTGGACAGGTTATCAAACTATCCACTGAGATCCATAACAAGTCTGGGAAAGACACCGGCTATGTGATGGCCAGCCTTATTCAGGTATGAAAAAAGTTAAATATGGACCCCGCTGATGTTAAGTTTCATAAATGTCAAATTTTTCAGCATTGTGGTTGACAATAGGTAATGTAGATGAAAATCGTCAGATAATGCTAATGCTCATTACGGCTGTGTATATCTGTGCAGAGAGTGTCATATAAAACAAAGCGGGCAGTGTTTGATCTGCGGCCCATAGCAGAGGTGGAGGGTGCTGGGGTGAAGGCTGGTAAACACGCAGAGTGGAGAGAACAGATCATCGTCCCTCCTCTTCCTCAGTCAGGCCTCACTGGCTGCAGCCTCATAGATATTGAGTATTTTATCCAGGTACGGGACAGGATATTTTAACCTTAGCAGTGCATGAAGTTAAATCTTCTGTCATCATTTACTCACTAAAACAGTTTGATTTATGATTGAATCATTTAAGAGTTATTTTACAAACCAAATTCAACCATTTTTTCTAGAAAGTACTGACAGATGTGTTAAATAGAATTTGGAAAACTGAATAAATCTGATTTGTTAAAGATTCATTCAGAGCGGTTTTGTGAACTGGATCAACTAATTAAGTTGGCTAGAAAAAGCCAATTTACTGATATACTATTTAAACGTATTATTATTCTGAGCCAAATTTCAGTTCGCATCTCCTCCTAGAGCTTTAAAGCTATGATCCCCAAACTCGGCCCAGACCTTCAGACTGGTCTGACTCTGTGTGCTATATCTTTTCTAACTGCTCAGACTTACGGTTTTCCTAAAAATTACGATTAAAACTGAAAAAAAATCCCATAGACTCCCATTCACTGAATGTTCAGATGAGCCAAGACTGCTGCAACTGTCAAAATTCAAATCTAAGCAACTGCAGCCAATTAGACTCAATCAGACTTCCCTTCTATGTACTATTTCTAACCTATTAAAACTCCTTTAAGCATTCACTCTATCTAATACTATTTCTAATTTATCTAAATCATGCTAGCAACATGCTAATCATACTAAGATCATACTATTAACTTGCTAATCATGCTAACAACATGCTAGTAAACTGTTAATAATGCTACCAATATGCTAGTGTAGCTATGTAGTGTATCATGCTTGTAGCTTGCTAATCATGATAGAAACATGTTAGTAACCAGCTAATCATGTTAACAACACGCTATAACATGCTAATCATGCTAGAAACATGCTTGTAACTTGGTAATCATGGTAGCAAAATGCTAATAACTTGCAAATCATGCTAGAAATATGCTAGCAACATGCTGGTAACTTGCTAATCATGCTAGAAACATGCTAGCAACATGCAAGTAATTTGTTAATCATGCTAGAAACATGCTAGTAACTTGCTAATAATGCTAGTAATATGCTAGTAACATGCTAATCATGCTAGAAACAGGCTAACAACATGCTAGTAACTTGCTAATCTGATTTTGTAATCTTACTATTTCTAACTTTTTAGACTGAAAACACAAACTTATACTTTCCAAACTTTTTAAACTCATGTTACTAGCATGATTTCTATGAACTACTTTAAACTTTCTATGTAGGCTTTTTCAAGCCAACTTAAAGTTTGTAAGCCTACAAACTTTATTAACTTTTTTATCTAGTTCATTGAAATGATATAATAATAATAAAATAATCATTCAGAACACTTTTGAGACCTAGATCAACCAGTCCATTAAAATATCTGACTCAAATCAGTATAACTCATGAAAGAACTATTTAGAGCACTTTTGTGAACAGTATTGACCAATTCATTAAAAAACAAATTGAACCCAGTAAGTTAATTTCAGTCTGATTCACAAATAAATCATTCAGAGTAATTTTGAGACCTGGATGAACCAGTTCATCAAGACTTGAATCTCTTGACTATCCAAATCCAAAGGATTGGATATTTTGACTAACCAAATCAATCTGATTCTTGAGCAAATCATTCAGATTAGTTTTGTTGACAGATCTGCTGATTCACTTTAATGATCCACTGCTAAAGTCCTTTAAATTAAGATCTATCTAAAAATTAAGCTTAATGTCAAGAAGTGCATCTTTAAGATTGTCTCTTTCTCACAGGTTTCACTGAAGTCTCCTGAGGCAGTGGTCACGTTACCCATCTACATTGGGAACATCGCTGTAAACTTGACTTCCTCCATTCCTCACCCCATCCCTCATGGCGCATCAATGCCTGGCATGCCAAGACTCAGTCCTGCGCTCGTAGTCCCCAGCGCACCTCCTGCAGAAGACGACTTGGGGGGTGCGCTGGGGGCTGGAGGAGTAGACAGTGAAGAGATCCCCACCAAGAGTCATTCTCAGCAGGACCCGTCCGGTGCTCCTCTCTCCATGTCTCCCAGTGTGTTCGCTCAAGCGTCTGGTCCGGTCGCACCACAGCCCGCCCAGTCCTCCGACGGTTCTGCTCCTCTGTTCTGTTTGTCCACAGGGGCCACCATACCTTTCTTTACAGATGGTAATACAACACCAGTGCCCACTTCTTGTCCCCTCATCCTGCCCCCTGAATACAGCACCTGGGAATACCCACATGGTGAGTGACCTAGAGTATTAGTTCCCTGCACAGGGTCATGTCTAGGTTCATGCCCTCCAAAAAGTCTTGAAGTATTTACATTCAACATGTTTATTTACTAGTTGACAGGTCTGTATTTATTTTATTGTAACTGACAAGGTTTTTGTATTGCAAAAATAGCTCATACTGTAGGTCATAAACCATTTGTAATGTGTAATTTTTTTATTAAATATTTTAATTTTTTTAATTTTAATTATATTTACGAATGTGTTAAAAGTCCATAGTCAGTTAATCTGGTTACAAATGATAAAGGATAAGGATTTTATTTATAACACTTTTTTTTAATTAAATGTTGATTTATAAATAATTAAGAACTTTATTATACTAATATTTATACTTGTTAAATATTTATCTTTTTAAAAAAAGCATTCAAATGTGTAAATCTTTTATATAGAGTTATTTATATGCAAACTTAGTATTTTATATTTATTGAATGTTGAATCTGTTTATGCCATAAAATGGCACGCAAAGCAATAAACTCGAATACAACAACACCACCACTGAAATCTATTACATCTATTACATGTTTCAAATATTAAAACACTTAACGACACGTATAAGATCAGTTTTGCTTGAGAGCCATTTATGCTTATAATGTTCTCTGTCTTAAAATGTAATCAATCATAAATGTCAACATCATCATCTACAGTAAAAGACTGGAACTGAAACATGACTAGTTGCTGTAATCCAATCAGTTTGCCATTTTATTTCAGATGTTACTTCTGTAATTAGTTTATAATAGGCTTACATTTCAACCAAGGATGATATTACAATCCTCAGATAATTCAGTGCGCAACAAGCTGTAACTTGTCTTGCCGCCACATATAGAGTAAACACAAATGAAACAATTTAGACCATTCAACTGTAAATGTGAACCTCATATGTATATAAAAGAGGTTTGCCTATGTCAGAGTGTAAATGTAAGTGATTATACACAGCTTGTTTGTTTATGAGTATTTATTCATGTTTTTTGCATGTTTCAGAGCCACCTCCAACTTATGAGGAAAGCTGCAGTAGTAACAACTCCAGCTTCAACAACAGCATGAGGTAGACCCTAGTTTAGAGGACTTGCTTCTTCTTTATGATGCCATTCATCTGGGGCCCTCTGCTGGACGGTACAGACATTGCTGCCATGCCATAAACCTGGCCCAGCTTCTCCATCAACCAAATCTGTTTAAAACACACAAAGGATCATTTGCTTAGTTTGCAGTTAATCCCTTCAGATTACCGTTTCAACACTGGAGAAAACGTTTCAGTGCCTAAGAAAATGTAGCACTCTTTCACAACCCCAAGATGAGACAAACAGAGTTCTTGTGAAACGAATACCAGCATCTGTAACATTTTGAAGTGAAAGTTACACTGAGGATACTTTTTCATTCAACCAAGGCTGGCCTTATGTAAAGTTCATCACAAAACATGCTCTGTAAAATCTGAATTGACGCAGAAACATATTTCTGTCAGACTGAAAGTTAGAGGAAGAGGAAATAAATACTCCTTTGCTTGTGATGATGAATCGGTATGAACCATAGTGCACTCCATGCTTATGCCAGCAGGAATGACTCTTGACCAAGACGCTGGGCCACAGAGAAAGTTACTCTGGAAAGAACAAGTTTTATTTATTGATGATGATTGATGTTGGAAGTTTTCTCATCACCAAATGGACACTGTGTGGATACAGCTTCGGAATACCAATGTAATCAACCATCTTTGGGCAAATACGTCCTTATCACTTGGCCAAATGGTAGCCTGTGTTCCTTTAATGCTTAAGGAAACAACATATTACATATCCTTTTTTTAAAAAGATTTTATTTCGCAGGCTGTTAAGAGATTTTAGGATTCCTGACTCTGTATTTTTGTTACCTTATTTGACAAAATAATCAGATTTTTCTTTTTGGGGGTGCATCATTTCACCCTAGAAAGATTTTTTTCAAAGTATTTAAAACAGTCATTCAGGCTAATTTGAACGGTTCAGAATGCGTAATATCAGTGCTGGTAATATGTTAGATGTCAGAAATGTCTGATATGCATCATCTGATTGAAACTGTACATGTCTTTGTATGTGACTTTGTTTGGTTTTATGCATTGATATTTCTCATATTAGCCCACAGCGATTGGAGATTTATGATGGACTTCCAGTGAGGCCTTAGGCTGTACTTGGATTGTTTTGTACAGTCCTTTAATATGGCAAACACTTTTTCTAAAACGCTTGTTCAGACCCATGAACTGTTAAAGAAATTGAAGAACTGAAGCACAAAAGGCACTTTTATATGTTTGTGTGTGTGACTCTGTTTGAGAATGTTTTATCAATTCCTTCTCCTAAATCAAACAGATTAATTTCCATTTTAGTTCAGTGACGTACCAAGTTTAGTATTTGATTCAGTCAGCAAAAGAAGTCAGATTCAGAACAGACCACCTATGTTATGACCTTTATGATTTTGGATGAAGGCTGAATTATGTTCTCTATCTCTTCATACTTTAAATATATATATTGCAGTATGTATGATTAAGAGTGCTGACAGAAATATAATTTGTGTCATTCAACAAAAAGGATGTAAAAAAAAAAAGACTTCAACAGTGCTGATACGTATATTTCTTAAAAAGAACAAACAAAAATCCAGTAGCTATATTTTAGTTTATTTTACTCATGAGGGTTACTTTTCTAGTCTGTGAATATTTTGATGAAAACAATTATTCCCCGTCTATATTTTTTTATTTTATTTAACATAAAAAGGATTTATTGTGCCTGGGTTTGCATCATATTTCCCCCATTTAAAGTACCGAAGTATTCCATAACTTTCATCATATCAGTCCTTCACTTTATCTTATATTTTGACGTGTCAGTAGGGAAAATTGGGTTAAAATGTTGTTCTGACTGTAATTATTTGATTGTGGAATTTATATTTTTAAAAAAATGATATTTGTTGCATGAAATTGATCGATGCAATTTATTACTAGTTACAAATTATATAGCAGACGTAATACAAAAATGTACTTTTGAATCATCTTATTAGACTGCAGAAGGTACTGATTTTATAGAATGACCCATTCATATTGATTTCAAGTGATTTTGACTTTGCTGATTGTATCCCAGCAGGCCACTGTGACTTCTTACAGTGCAGCTATGTGCTTAAATTGAGATTGTGTTTCTTCACTGTGAGCAGCACTCTGTCGAAAACTTAGCCATTGCACAAATGTCAAAAACATTTAAATGAAAAAAGAACATTCAAATTCATATTCATTGTTGATCATCAAACGTCCAGTAAAGAAACCCCTGACTTGAATGGCTGTTCTTTATTTTAAGCCACATTTGCCTTAAATGTGAATCTGAAGCATCCCTGGTCCCATCGTAATTGTCAACATAACAAGTACTTTGAGATAACATCACATTGCTTTAATGTTCTCTACATTTGCCTCTCGAGCCTTTTTGGCTTTCTGTTGGTAACAGAAAGAGTGATAAGGGATAGTAAGTAGTTAGTTATTTTAGCACTGGAAGTAAAAGAAATCCATTTCTGGAGATGCTGACATTGCTATGGACTTGTTTGTTGTGTATTTACATGTGCTATGTTCTGTCTTTTCCTTTTCACCAAAGGTTTAACAGCTTTATCAAGTTTCATTTCATCATTGCGTGGTACTTTTCTTTCCTTTGTTTTACCAGCAGGTTTTGAAATAAAGTAGCACGATTGTGGATCAGTGTTCTATGTAAAGATGTGACGGAATGAAACTTGTACAGCAAATAAAATCACTTAAAAATCAATTTTTTTTTTTTTTTTTTTTGCTCTAAGGTGCTGCTCATTTGAATTTGTCATTTTAAAAATACTCATGCTTGTTTACTCAAAAAAAAAAAAAAAATCTCCTTAAAATTTAAATAAGCTAAAAATAAACTCATCTGTACACCATTCCAGATGATGCTTTAGAGAAATCTAGCATTATGCCACTGGATGGATCTTCTGCAGTGAATGGGTGCCGTCAGAATGAGAGTCCAAACAGCTGATAAAGACATTGCAACAATTCGTTAATCCACATGAATGTAGTCCATAAATTAATATTTTTGTAAGTGAATAATTGTGAATAAATGCATCAATTCAATCATTATTACTGGCCGAAATGCAAGTCCATAATAGCACTTCCTCCAGGGTAAAAATCATCCCTTTTTGTCCTCTCATGTCAGAATCCGCCAACATATTTCTTAAGAAACTGATTTTTTTTTTTGTCATATGGTTGCTTGATATGTACATATCTCTTTCCTGATTCAGACGATATGACTTTTTCACTTGTCAAGTCAATATCAATACGTGACTGCTTTTTTTGGATGAAGGAATGGTTAACTTCACAGGATAATAAATTAATAAATTGGTTTCTTACAAACTTGGAGCTTTTCACTTCACAAGATGATAATTGATAGACTGGAGGCGTGTGGATTACTTGTGCATTATCGGGATGTTTTTATCAGCTGTTTGGGCTCTCATCCTGACGGCCCCCATTCACTGCAGAAGATCTGCTTGTAATGCTAGACTTCAGCAAATTGCATTTTTGTTTTTTAGAAACTATATAAAACAGATATGTTCCTTTGTAACTTTCATTTTAAAAGATAAACAGTGACTGACATTATGAAACAGTTTGTTGTAGCCAATCACATTGTCATTCTGCAGTCATAAATAAATACACTTAAATAAACATATTTCAGGATATCTTGTGGTTGCCTGGTTTTCAGTATGATTCTTACTCGCACAGTTTTCTAGATGGCAACAGAAGGTAATAGGGGGTAAAAGATCAAGGCGACCAGCTACACTTCCAGCACTGCCTGCTGCCTCTTTCTTGTTGCCATGGAAACTGATCCCAATCCATCATTATTACAGTGCCACATAAGGACATGGACATTGGTGTGTAGTCGGCATGGATGGTAGGTGCTCTGAAGAGCTGGGAAAGAGAACAGAGAGTGACGAAACCAAAAGGAAATGGAGAATGTACATGGGTGGTCAGAAATAAATCTCCTCTCTGCTGAAGTAATATGTGTATGCTGGTTTTGTGATCTTGATGGATTGTCAGAGGGATTTTAGGATGTTTTCGACTTGGTCAGCTTCAACCTAACTGGGTTTATAATGGCATGGTTAGAAATAGCGATACAAACAAACAAACAAAAAAACTAATTAGGTTGAAACCCCTCTATTTATTCCATAGGCCTACAGATAACATTTCCAGAAATGGATGAAGAAAAAAGTGTCACTTCCACATAAAGCTAGTTGGTATTATGACTTCAGAAAGGAATATTCCCACATTAATTTAACTGCATAGCAAAGCCTTTTAAGTAGTAGTTGCATTAATAACAATAATGATATAACCTACTTGCCTAAGACGCCCCTCCACCCTCTTCTGAATAATCAGACTTTAACGTTACATGGTGCTCGTCTTTTGATGAACAAGCTCAACATGTCCCAAACTGTCTGTCTGGTGCCCAGGGGAGGAAAAAAAGAAAAGAGGAGGAAAAACGCGACAAAGTGTAATGGTAAAGATGATGTTAATTTATATTATTTAGCTGTTTTTCCGATTGGTGATTGATAACGGTCATATTAAACTTGCATTTAAAAGTACACACTATATGATATGTGTCTCATGTCTGTGTGTCATGTTTTCGCGGAGTTCCAGCTCATTTTAGTGATGCGTTTCTAATAACAGTCGCGGAGAGAGCAAAGAAAAAACGCGCACACTGTTTATTTACCTTATTTTGCAAAATCACACACTTTTGTTTTTACTGAGAGTAAACTCAAAAAAGTAGACATCTATCAGATTCGAAAGGTGTATAACATTTCTTTGTGTGACCAATGTCAACAGTATTTTAGTG
The DNA here is from genome assembly GCA_032353835.1 of Enteromius viviparus. Classification (NCBI taxonomy): domain Eukaryota; kingdom Metazoa; phylum Chordata; class Actinopteri; order Cypriniformes; family Cyprinidae; genus Enteromius; species Enteromius viviparus. The sequence continues at coordinate 12,056,633 of JAUCNO010000425.1, forward strand.
TCTTTTGCACTGATAAGAAGAAAAAAAAGACGTGACCATCGACTTCAGTCAGCGCTGGCAGCCGGGTGCATTATGGGTATTTCTAGTTTACTTATTTTTGTGTAATTTAAGCAAGACAGTTGGGTTTTTGTATTAGTGATGTTGTGTGTGTTATATTCAAGTTAGTTTGAGTGGGTTTGGTTCATTTGCAGCCCTGTTATATACAACAGTTTAACTGTTGCCGTCGTAGAGAGAGGTGTGTAGGGGAGTGACACGTTGCTATTGCCACTTTTAGAAGAATCAGTTCAGTGCGGTATTGGGGTTTGAGTGTCATATATGTTTATCTACACAAGTTAATATGTTTGCAACTGCTAGTTCCCTATTGGCAAGTAGTCAGGGATATGAATAATAGTAGTGATGGGATTAATGGCTCTTTGATGGGATCCGAATCTTTGCGATCCGTTCCATTCAAAGAGCCGTTCTTTTGGCTCTTTTAAAATATTTCATCAGTTTAAAGAAGCCAGTTTGGGGGCATCTCAGTATATCCTGAAATAATAACTGGGAGGAATGATGAGATGAGATTTGTATTAAAATAATTAAAACTACAAAAAAAAATCTTATCAAAAAGGGTTTACAAATCTAAATGGACATATTTCAAATAATGTTTTTTTAAGATGGCCAGTCAATTTGAGAAAACATTAACTATTTTGTATACTAGATAAAGATGTAGTTTTGCGTTGTGATTACGCAATAACGTCATCATGCAAAATAATATGATAATAAGAACCTATTTATTATTTGTTCTTTAAACATCTCTGGAGCTTCAGTTTTTGATGCCTGTTTTTTCTGTAATAATGTTGTTTACATGTTCTTCAATAAAAAAATAAAAATAAAAAAAAGAACCTATTTATTGTGCATCTGGATGTAATGTTTTAATGTAATATAATGCAGCGCCTCAGAGAGTAGAGATAAGACATGATTATGCTTGTTAGATACTACGTGATGACATCACTGATATGCAAATTACAGCGTGACATCATCTGGCAAGATTTAGCTACTTTTCGGGCAGGCAGCTACTTTTCATTGGAAATAGTTGGCAGCTGATGCTGTTAGGCAGTAGAACTATTCCTATAACTGTTCTGTCTCGCGGATGAGCTATTTTGTGTGCATCTGTGTGAAACACGCATAGGAAAAAAATTATGACAGAAAGAACGGCTCCCACCCAGCTGCGACTCGGCTCCCATCGTTCATCTTTATTAGCCGTTCAAAAGAATCGGTTCGTTCGCGAACGTCACAACTCTAATTAATAGAACAGCTTAGCTTTAACTCGTCTACGTTCTAAGGAGCAACAGCCAGACGTCACAATATGTTCAGATAATATTTTTGGACGCGCTTCTTTAATTCATTTAAGTATTTTGAATATGCAATTGCTTTATTTAAATAAAATTGTGTACAAAACATACTATTAAGTGTCTTATGAGTGTATGTACACTAGCAGTAGAATCAACTACGATGCAGAGAAGCGTCAGCCGAAACCTTACCTAGGGCGCCAAATTGGTAAGAGCCGGCCCTGCACAGAATGACACAGTTTTTTTCTCAAACATAGTCAGTGGGGTAAAATGCCCCCTGGTTAGCATCAAGTTAGCATCAGCTATAATGTTTCAATAGGATAATAGGCTATTATAATTTTTTTTTATTTATATAGATTATATTACAATTTTATATTCTTTTTTCATTTTAAGCAAAAACTGTCAGTACTCGGATTTTGCTTTAAATATTTAAAGCAAATTGTTTTGTGAGACTGGGGGGGCATATGAGGTGTTTTGCCCCATAGGTGGGTTAAAAGGTCCCCTTGATACAAATTACATTTTGTCATTGTCACTAAATCTAGCATAACATTTTTGAACACATTTAACTTTTGTTTCACAGAAAAATAATTACACAGTCCTTAAGGGGGCATTTTCCTGCATTTTCCATATGTCAGAAGCACTGGTCACTGGGGCGATCAGAACAGTGGTAGTTATTCTGGGACACTGGTGTGTTTACAGTTAAAGGATTTATAATCATTTGAAATCAGTGACCTTGTATTTGATAAATGCAAAAGAATATTCAGAACCATCACACTGCAGAATAAGATTATGATGTTTAATTTCTTGCTTATCATCCAAAACAGAGAAATGTTGCAGTTAAATAATTAACACACACTGTCATTATGTTAACATTTAACAACACAAAGCAGTGTCTGTTTACTTGTTTAGGTAAATCACAGTGAAGTTCAGCTCATGTACCTTTAAATTACTGCCTAAATAACACTCCACAATATTCTAAAGAATGTTTTAAGAACATGCACATATCCTACCTGAATACTTGACAGTATATGCGGCTGAGGTCTTCAGTTGATTTCTCTGAGTAACCTGACATCTCCACTCTCTGT
>JAUCNO010000425.1:12059145-12087262 GCA_032353835.1 Enteromius viviparus
CTCTGTTGTTCTATTTGATAATGTTCAGTGCTTTGCTACAATCTGTATTGTTAAAAGCGCTATAGAAATAAAAGTGATTGATTGATTAGCATGCATGGCGCTGCAGTGTATTTGCTCAGGAAAGTTTGCTGTTGGGAGTCAGTGTAGTAGGTGGAGCTTGAGATGATTATCCTCTTACCCCCACCCCCTGCGTGCTGGTTTGTTGCTAGGCAACCGTTAATAAGAGTGAGCCGCAGCTTCACAAAGGATTGTGGGACTGTGGGGGTGTTGAGAGGTTCATTAAAAGACAGCAGCACAGTCAACAAGAACGAGCCGCGTTTCTATCATCTGTACTGCTATTAGCCAAGTGTCTCTCTCTTTGCTCTTTTATTGTTTGGAAGCTCTTCCCTGTCCCTCCCTCCACTGCCTGTCTTTCTCTCTCTCTCTGTGTCTATCAATATTTCATATTCCTCTTTCTCCTACGTGAGTGTGGAATGAATAAGAGGTAAGAGGATGTGTGAGGAATAATAGATTACAGTCGAGCTGAGCGCTTCTTCATGTGTAGTTTAGCATCTCAGTCCACGACAGATAATGTTAATGCTAACCCACACTGTTCACACTATCAATACTACATACTGCACACCAGAAACCACCGCATTCAGTCAGCTGCGAGCCATTACTGATGAGGCACTTCAGCAGCCACACACAATCTTGTCTATGCCTAAAATCACAATCCTTTGTCTTGAACTACAGCATACTAGAATGCAACTGAACATAGGGAACATTTCATTTGGGGATACCAAGTATAGTTTGTATGCTACACGAGTTGAAGGTATCGCACGTAGAGCAGCAGACAGAATGAGCACACACTAGACTGAAGAGTTGATTTGAATTCACTTTATTCAGTATGTGAAAGAATTCTGATCCATCATCTTCATCAAAACACTCGCTCACTATTAAAGTCTCATAGAGGTTTGTGTTCATATTGTCATACAAAAGGAGGAATTCTCTCATTATTATATACACAATCTGTACATGTTTTCACTTGAGAATCATTTCATAGATGTAAATGACGTAAAAAGTTTAGTAACATATCAAAGTGGATGTAGTTCTTATTCCATAGTGAAACAATTCACTCATTCAGCCCGCATCCTCTTGCACTGCAGTTACCACGGGAACAGCATTGTAACACCATGGCAGTGCCATAGCAACAAGAGTATTTAACACAGAAGTTAGAGTCTCACACACGCACACCTGACGAGTGACAGATTCATTGATTGTGTGGTGAAAACAACAGATGGAGTTTGTGAAGAACAACAGGGCGCTTCTTACCTGTAGAATACTTCAACCCAGCTATACTTACCTTAGAATAATGAGAATATAGTAGTCAACAGAACATTAAAAGTTGCTTATATATTGTGAATACACTATAAAAATTAGAACTACAGCTATGCGTAATAGGCGTATTTCTGTATGAGCACAAGAAAATGTGATTTTCAAGCATATAGAGCTCAAGCTGTAAGCATGGGTGCTGAAGGGAACTCTGTGTGTGTGTTTGAATCTAAACTAGATACGTTTTTAGGAAAACTCAAACATAGATTAAACGGGCTTCCACATACGAGAAGAAAACACCCTAAAATGCTTTGATATTATAATTATAATAATAATAATAATAGTAGTAATGCTCTAAAACGAAAGGTTTAAAGATGCGGTTTAGGAGATGAAAGGTTTTTCTGCGGCAGACCTAAAGCGAGGACGGGACCTCACGATAGCGTTACAATTAAAAACATGACAGTCTAGCAGCTTACTAATCAGCTTTACAAAGTCAGTCAGTCCTTAGGAAGGGTTCAAAGCCCTTCCGGTCATAAAACACACTCTGTGACGGATGCTGGAGATCTGTGTGTGTGTGTTCACTTAGCTTTTATGGTCGATTGTTCACTAGATCTGACCTTCTGTTAACATCCTGAAAGGTACAAATACATAAATAACGTAAACGTTTTTTCCCCCATTTTAGGGTTTGGGTGAGTTTACAGCAATTATGTCCTCATTTACATAGCTACGCAAACGTGTGTGTGTGTGTGTGTGTGTAAGTAAGAGAAAGAGAGAACCTGGAAAATTTCTCCAGCAAACGACCAAACACAATTGAAAAAAAACTTAGCAAGGAGTTATCGGTACACTAATCGAGTAAACTAAATATGTTCAAGACGGCTCAGCTCTGGTAAATCTGAATAAAGGTAAATCCTTAAAATGAAGCCGGTTAGGAGGCGGTAAACTATCAGAATTAAGTCATAAACATGGATTTCAAAAGCAAACTAACGCTTAAAATATCACTTATCATGAGTTATAACGCTTTAGCTAAATTTTGCATATTTTATGTTTTTGTTATTTTGTTTTGTTTTTATCTTTATTTTGGTTATACTTGAAAAAGCTATATTAAAGGTAGACCTTGTTGACTTATATAAAGAGAAATGTATTTACATCCGAAAAACAAAGAGAGGCGTGGATACAGTCATTTTATGTCCATCATTTCTCACCTCCTGAGCGAGAGTCACGTGAGCGTAACTGAAGGCGTTTCAACACGATTTCTCAGTGGATATGAAATATCATGGCAGTAGAGACTCGAATATAAATGACGGCATAAAACAGGATCGTGCACTTCCACGAATGCACGCGTGTTTCACGGCAGTAAACAGCATGGGAGAGGCTGTTGCCATGGATGTGTTAGGTTGATGCAGAGACTGGATTGATCGTCACATTCAAAAATTCAAAATCCCTAGTGCTCAGCAAAGGCCTCGGAAAAATGACAGACAAATGAAACCCAAATTCAACATCAGATTACCAGCAGTCAACAGTGTCTTCACTACATCTCTGAGTTAGTTATTACCCTGTTTCAAAAAAAAAAGGAATCAATGCGCATTTATTATGCTTTCATGATTGTATCTTCACAAAAACAAGAGTCAACTGGGCTGTTTGGGTGGCCATCTGACGTGGCAGATGGACGTGCTCTTGTTCTTCTCACCAGCTTGTGGAGATAAACCCAACGGTGCAAACACGAACTTCACAGGAAATGACATTTTTCAGTTCTCTCGAGTTCTGCATGTCCTGCTAAAATCTGGACTTGTTCTCACACATCAGATTCTATGCTGGAGAGTTTCTCGTACACGTGTCCGTTGCTGCCGGTGAACGGCCGAGGCGGGCCAAGGCTGAGCTTGCTGGTGTGGTGGTTCCCCATGCACAGCTCTGAGGGGAAGCCCATGGGGCTGAGCAAATCCCCATGCTGCGACTGCTGCTTGGTGACGTAGTAGGACTTGGCTCCATGCAGCAGACACTGGTCGTCTCCGAACGTAGGGATGAAGGGGTTGTGGTCGGTTCGGTCGGGATAGAGGGATTTTGATAAAGCGTGAACAGGCCCCTCCAGGAGTCCTCTATCTCTCAGGTCCCTCTCTCCCACCGAGCGCCGATGGGGTGCGTTCTGCAACCCAAACGGTGATCCCGCGCCCCTCTCAGCAACACCATAGAACAGCGGGTCTCGCTCCGTGTCCTGCTCGGGGTGCTCGAATATGTGTGCGAAGGAGGCATCCATGCAGCGCTCCCGCTCCTTGAGGCTGACGCTGCGTGGCGGCGGTGCTGCACATAACATAGGTGCTGCGCCTATTCCACTTAACTCTTCTCGCTGCAGGTCTACAAACGCGTCGTAGGAGTGTTGCCTGCGTAATGGCCTCCCGCTGAAGGCCCTGCGGCGCTGCGATGGTGTCTGGCCCCTGCTGCCTCCCAGTTGCTCCAGCAGGTGGTTACTGTCCTCACTGATGTCGTAGAGGTTTCCAGACTTCTTGCAGGCTTCGCATCGCATGCAAGTGGCAGAACTGGGACGACTGCTTCCGACTCTTCCTGCGGCTCCCGATGCCACGCAGCCACCTCCAACATGCAGAACTCCTCCTCCGTGCTTGCTACCTGCACTGCTGGCCCGACAGCTGCGACATTCCCACTCATTGCTCTCCGGTTTGTTGGGTTTGCTCTTGAGGAAGTCATCTACAGACACCAAACTGGTGCAGTTGCCGCCTCCTCCCCCGCTGGGGCCATCAGTAAGATCCACATGTTCCCACTGTGGGACGCCTTCCTTGGGCCGGAACTGATCCAGGTAGAAATCCCTCAGGCTTTCCTTGTCCTGTAGCAGATATGAGGTGGAGCTCACGCCTCGTTTACGTTCGGACGGAGGCGAAGCCGAGCGGTGCCCATGGTGGTGGTGGTGATGCTGGCGGCGGCGGTAACCCAGCTCGATCTCATCGAGTTCCCTGCGGGACTTTGCTGATGCTGGCCGCTTCTTCAAGCTGTCTCTATACTGCTTGCGTTTCTTTGCATTCCCCTCCAAATTGCCGTAGGTCACGGTATGAGTGGAAATGTCAGACACATCAGAGCGGATGTTTCCGTCGTCCGCTCCGCTGCAGAACCGGTCGTGCCCTGCGATATATCCCGAACTGGAAGCTCCACCTTTGAAGGAGAACTTTCCGTACAGATCAGCCAGTCCCTGCTTAAATCCCGGCCCAGACGGAGGAGTCTGGCTCTGCATTAAGTCAAATTTACTCATGTTCCTGTGCGTTAGCGCAGAGCGCGGCTGTGTAGTGAAGATGGGGGCTACACCTCCACCCAGGCTGTCACAGTCAAACATTCCGCCCTCCAAAGAACTGCTGGAGCCCAGGCTGCGGGGCCGGTTGGGGCCCGTCAGCCCCAGTGTGGAGCCCCCGTGTTGGTGCAAGTAGTGGTCCTGGTACAGGTTGCTGTCCTTCAGGTGCAGGTTTCCAAAGGTGCGCTCCACCTCGCTGATGTAGTCACTGAACATGTTGTCCTCTGGCAGGTAAGGGGCCTTGCAGTCTGAGTGTCCGGCCAGGCTGCGGCGGTGCTCACTGATATCGTAGACGGAGGACTCTCGGCGGATGAAGTCCAGCGCACTGTGCGGCGAGCCGTTAACCCCGGAGAGGGATGCCATGTTCTTGGCGGTGCGAAGCAGACGCAGGATATTTGAGTGTGTGTTGTTCATGGTGGCAGAGGGAGAATTGAGCGCAGAACTCTTGTCTTCGATTTCTACTCCGTGAATGCAGCTGAAAATCTCCTGAGAGAGGAAGAGAGAGACCTTTCAGTGTTCAGAGACAGCATAAACTTGTTATTCTTGTGTCTTGAAACTGTATTTTGCACTACTCTGAAGAAGGGCTGAACAATATGGACATACAATATCAAGTCTCTTCTGCTCACCAAAGCCTGCATTTATTTGGTCCAAAGTACAGCAAATAGTAATTAATTTAAAAAGGCTGACTTCTATTTTAATATATTTTAATTTACAGTTTATTTCTGGAAAGTGCAGCTGAATTTTCAGCATCATTACTCCTGTCTTCAGTGTCACGTGACCCTTTAGTAATCATTCCAAAACGCTGATTTGCTGCTCAAGAAACAGTTCTGATTATTAATCTTATTATTATTAAAAATAATTTTGTCACAGTATATACTGATACTGCATTATTGTCCAGCCCTTCTGCAGGTGTGGCTGTGGGCACAGAATTACCCTGCTGATGGTGAAGGTTAGCCCTGGTTTCCCAGAACACACGCCCATGAAGCAGAAGCGCAGACGCCAGTAGAAGACGTGTTCAGCGATGAAGGTGATGAGCGACAGAGCCATGGCGGCACCCAGCATGTAGAACACACCCGCCATATTGTCCACATCCAGCTGACTGCTCATCACTTCATTCTTCTCATGGTGACAGATCCCGGTGAGCCAGAGAGCCTCGAACTCCTCCATATCACCTGAGACACACACACATTGTAAAGGGTGATGCAATGCTCCTGCACACTAGGTTGGTTAAGCTGATTCACTGCAGAAGACTGATCAAAACTCACCACCAAAAACATTGGAAAACATAAGGCTATCAATACGCGAGACATCATGATTTAACCCAACACTCGGGAGGGAGCAGATCATTACAACCCTTTGCTGCCAAATACACCACAAGTTAAAAAGCTTATGTCACAGCCGGCTCGCAGGCCGTGACAAAAAAGGAGATAACACGTGGAATAACGTTTTAACAATAACGTTTATTAAAGTAAATTTAAATAAATAATGAAAACCAAAAGAAACAAAGGAGGTCCAAATAATGAGCGAGCCTCGAACAACTGAAGGGAGCAAGCTTTATGCTGCCGGCAGACTCCACACAGGTGTAACTCGTCAGTCAATCATGACATCACGCACTCTAAAACCTGCAAAACAAAACATACAAAGAAAACAAACCAACTACAAAACAAATTAATAATGGCGTTCACCAAATAAATAAGAAACGTACTTCATTAGCAAAACAAATAAGAAAGCTTGCCGATACGGCATACTTGATGTACATAAAAAAAAAAAAAATACACCATTTAAATTTAAAAAAATCAGCAAACATTTTGGAACCAAACATATAAAAGAAAAATGTTTTAAAAAACCACCAGTTTCTGTCATTGTTTATCTGTCTCGCCTCACTCTCTTTCTTCAACTAAAACGTTGAATTATGTATGTCAGGTCAGTAGATGGCGATGTCACTTTGTAAAGAAACTTGTGCATGCTCATTTGGTTAATGATTTCAGGCCTCAAAAATTATCGTTATTTAGTTGTTTTATGGTTTGCTTAGTTAAGACTTTGTTTTATTTTATAGCTCTACTCAAGTCACTTGCTTTTGGGAAATTATAAGGCAATGGTCACAACCTACCAACCTAACATTGAGTCTAACTGATTATTATTTTGAGTGGTTTTCATATACAGTTGATCATATTTAATAACTTCCAGCTAGCGTGCATTTTAATGATCTCTAATTTAAAATTCATGTTGACATTAAAATTTCAAAGCTGCTGGATGAAAATGTTAAATACGTGAAACCAACGTTAAGAGACAAATGATTCAGACAGTTTCCTTTTGCATTTAAAAAAATGGTTTCAGTTTGGCTCATGAAATCCAATCCGCATGGTTTGAAATGGCCCTTTTGGTTTTTTATATAGCTGGAAACACAGTTTGATGTTTAATAATTAATGTTTATTATGCTTAAATGCACAGGTTTGACACTTCAAAACCCAATGAAACATTGATTAACAGCACATTTTTTAATGCACATATTTATGTATTGTTTTTCATTCTTGTCAGACACATTCAAAATATCACAAGGGTGTGAGATTGAGCAACCGTAACAGCGTTAAACACACCAAAGAGCCCATTGATTGTAGCTAGAGCCCGTTCCATAAAATGGCTGCAGTGTTGTTTTTTTCTGCTCTTCCTTCTTCGTGAAGAACAGTAGAGCTCCATCTGAGCATGCTCAGTGTGGGCCATGTCAGAGCTTTTTACAGAGAGCTGGTCATGTGACCTGTGCTCAGGGACGGTGCATGTGTGGGAAGATAGCTAGTCGTTTGGAGAGTGTAAATTTGTTTCCTCCTCCCCCATGAGTGAAGACCACTGTTTAACCCAGGTACTGCCATGTTGCTGGAGGGTTTGACCTCTGATGAAGTAGGATTATTTCCATCTCCATTTTTGCTTTTGTGGTCAAAGGAACTAGTATTTCCAGATAGCTGCTGTAGGTTTTTTGAAAGAAATGGACTCGGTACTCCAAAAATCCACTGTTTTGCTGCTTGGAAACTAGTTTTTTTTTCTTCTCCTTTTTGGATTTCATTTGATTCATCTGTGTTCTTTCTGATGAACTGATTAAGCTCAGGTTTAGGGATCTGAAAAGCGGGCCTGCTTGAAGTTGGAAAGGAACTTGTAGCAGTCTTATTTTCGCGAAACTTGGTCCGGTGCTCATACCAAATCTGACCTCTTAGTATTTTCCTTTGGAAGGATTTTTTTGGGGTGTAGCTGTACCCCAAAACCTTAATTGGCCTCTTCATCAACTGTGACGTTTTTTAAAAAAATAACAACAGATTTTCTATTTAAATCTATTTAAAGGATACATTTAATTAACTTATTCAAGAAAACCCTCAACCTCTCAATTGCAGTTCCTGTCAAATCTTAGAAAAGAACGTTATTAGCATTATTAGATGGCTTACTACAACGTTTTTGCATTGGTCGTCCATGGCAGAAAAGAAGAACTTGCAAATAGATAAACTTGAGCAGCCAAGCAAATCGAGCCGATTATGCAGGCAATCCTTGATGCTTTTCCTGATACCCGAGTGCTGACATCGGCCGCCTATTATCAGCAGTGCAAAACATAGACCGCTGCTACTCTCTCTGGCAATGAGCTTGGTTTTGCTGGCTGGTGCTGTTCTAGATTCCTTTGGGGTGAATACCAGGATCCCTCAGCATTTGTAAAAATCTCGTTTGCATGCCTGGAGCCATCTGGATTTATATTCTCAAAACATAACTCTACATCTGTGTGTTTGGTTTATATTGCTATTTCTTTCGTAATGGGGTGATAGAAAGCAGTATTTTCAGGAGAAATGCAAAGAAGCGATAGGCCACCCAAATGAGTCATAAATAGCCTCACTCTCACAGTCTCACTCTATTTTCTTTTTGTTCGTAACTCTCCCTCCTTTGCTCTCATTGTTGGCCAGCACTGTGCTGTAGAAAACCAGAAAAGCATAGAAGATCCTAATCATTTTCCAGCAGGAAGATATGAAACTACACTGTCACTCTTTAAAAAAAAAAAGCTTGAGAGTCTTCGGTATGAGAATCATGGCTTCTGGGAAATCGGTTTCTCCGACTCTCTGTGTCAGTAGTATGAGGTGACTACAAAATGGCTGAATGAAACTCAGGATTCAGTTGAAGTCCTGTTCTTTGGTGGTGTCAGCAGTGCAGTTTTTTGGCAGAATAGAAATCAAGAGATGTTTCTGCCACTGCCAATGCAGCAAGAAGGGGTCTTGACGTGTGTTGAGAAATGATTCTTGCAAAATCAAAAGGAATTTGATATTTAAGATCTATTTCACTGCTGCAAAAGTTAGATTGTAGAGCATTCATATTCCTCATTTTGAATGTATGCATAACCCTATATTGCATCTGTCTTGGAGAAATGCATTGGGACCTGTGGTAGAATTCAAAAGTGTGTATCCAAAGATTTTATCAGTATCATTACTGGTTAGTATGAGAGCACTAGATCTCTTTCAAAGTGAAATCGAAATGTTGTAGTGGTATTCTATATTAACTGTTTAGGCCTTCTGCTTTGTATTTCTTAGAAGAGATTACTAATTTTTTTTAGAAATACTACATGGAAATGCAGTTACTTGCATATACGCTACCATTCATAAGTTGGGCTCAGTTTTCTAAAAATAAAAATAATAAAAATTTTATTTTTGCCAAGGAGACATTAAATTGACCAAAAGTGACATGCATTTGTTGGTGCTAATAGCCTTGTGGGTATTGTGCTAACATACAGCAGCAATGTGCTTACAGGTGTCCAGAGTTCAAATTCCAACTCGAGGACCTTTCTCCAATCCCGCCCCCGTTTTCTGTCCACGCTGAAACTATCCTATCATCATAAAAAAAGTGAAAGACAAATTTTAAAGAAAAAACTATATATAAGTAAATAACACAAATGCTCTTCTTTTGTACTATTTATCCAAGAATCCTGAACGAAATAGTATCAATATTTCTGCTAAAAAAAATTAAGTACTAGCACTGTTTTAATAATAATCAGAAATGTGTATTGAGCAGCAAATCAGCATGTTGCACTATTAAGGATCACGTGACACTGAAGACTGCAGTAATGATGCTGGGAATACATGTTTGCCATCAGAGCAATAAGTCACATTTTAAAATAGTGACAAAGAAAACCTTTTACTGTATTTTTAAACAAATAAATGCAGACTCGTGAAGCGTTAGAGAATATTTGCAAAAAATAAAATCTTGCCGACCCCAAACTCTTTAACGGTAATGGATTTCTATTTAAACAAGGAGTTTGAATGAGACAAAAAGAAGGGCTTGTCATATATATATATAAAAAAAATCATAAATAGCCAGTAGCTGTCTGTCATAGCTGCGAATCAAGATTTTCTACTGTTTTAGGTGGTTTATGGGGCCAGACATTCCTATTGTACAGTGTTTGATTGAACAAAAACAACATAGGGCTGCATGAGATATTGTGTTGGTTTCCCTGAAATTACTGTATGATTGTAAATACACATTTACTAAGACTCATAACATGGGCTTAAAAACTATTTTTTATTTCACTGAATGTTTAAATCGGAAAGAATGAAATGAAATACCCACCGTTTAAATAGTTTGTCTTGAGCTAGTCTGTTTCCTCATGATTACTAAATATTAAAATAGTCCCTCAGTTGTACTGTTAAAACTGTATCTGTGAAATATGCTCTTTTTACGGAGTCGGTTTACCTTCATTGGCTCCAGCCCACAATCATTGTTTAATATGTGATTTCAATTTTGGCTACAGAGAAGCCGATTCATAAAAAAAATCTACATCCAGTCTTCTTTGTTTTTCATGATAGCCTACATACTGGACCACCAACCCATATAAAGCATATTGATTTCTGCATCTGATTAATATACAAATGCACCAAGCAGCTTGTTTTCACACAGCTTTGATTTGACTATCAACACAATGCAATTTTTTTGCCACTGGTTTCTCTGGGCCTTGTGTCTCTTGTGACATCCGTGCCCTACTAAGGGACTCCAAAGAGATAAAGACCTCTTAAGAGATGACAGCAGATTAAGGATAGTCTTGCTTCTGGTTCTTGTGGTACACAGCAGAGCTTCGTGTTTCTGTAGCTTCGCCATACCTTTCCAGCGATGAAATGGCTGCCTGAATTCGTTGCTCTCAGGAGAAAATTTTTTTTAATTTGAACTGACTGAGCATGCTCAGTGTGAGCTTTAGCTAACACGACCGACAGAGGGAGCCTCTAGGTCACATGATCAACAAGCCAGTTGAATGCTTGCATGCGGGAGGAGAAAAGAAAAGAGGAGCAGTCAGCTCGAAGCTCTTTCTCCCTCAACGGAGGCCATCGTTGTGAAAGCAGGTATGAAACCAATGGAGGAACACCTTCAGTGATTAAGTGCTTGGGTTCTTCATCATGCTGGTTCTTAATGTTCATCATTTGAGACTCGTCATCTTGATTCCTTGTGTTTTGTCTTCACTTACTCATCTCACCATTCACTTTCAGTCCATTGATGTTCAGAGGAGAGGAAGACTCTGAGAAATGACTGAAATATGGCACCCAGTCTCCCTCTTTTAAGCGTTCAGCCAGTGCTGTAGTCAACGGCCCTCTAAGCTGAAACAAGAGCACGCAGTGTCAAAATCCGTTTGAGCTTGAAGCCTTCAACAGTGGCTTTTCCTTCCTTTACAGAGGTCTGAGTCAACGTTTGAAGTCTTGAAAAAAAAATCCAGGGGATTAATAGCATCTGTGGTCAGATGGTTGCTGCTTCTTTTGGCAAATCTTTAGAAAAATATAAAGCAAAGGAAGAGGATTGGTTTCTAAATATGGGGCAGCAAGCAAGTGGTGGTTCAGTTTAATCATCTGTTTTGATGTCCTGGACCTTTCTCTAGTTTGTGTTTGCTCGTTCTGCTAGTTTTGACGTCTTTCGTTGATTTGGATGTGGAGAATTTCAGATGCCTTTTAAAGAGTTAAAGAGTGAAACCTAGCAAACATCCCAAAATGCTCTATGCGCATTTTTCTTTTATTCTTTTAATAAAGCTAGCGTAAAGTCAAATTTTTTAAATTCTTATTTTATATTATAAATTATTTATCTGTGCACATTTGGCTTTTTTTTATTCTTGTTTCATCTTGCATCAGAAATTGCCTTAATAATGATATCTGTTCTCCAATAAGGTATTGCAACAATCAATACCAGGTATTGCAATATTTCGTCAAATGGACGAAATAAATGCTGTGCTACATTTTTTTTTTTTTTTTTTCATTCAAGAAGCTTTTTCACTTTACATCACAGAAAGACTATCACAGCTTCTATTTCACGTTGACATGTAGACAAGCAACTATAAATGCTTTAAGTGACTTTTGTTATGAAACTAGTGCCGTACAGTTTTTTAAAATAAGCCTGACATTTTTATTTTTTTTACTTCGATGTTGAAAATGGCAAGTCAATTGTTTTGTGGGATACGCTATTTCTTATTGTGTGCTCTGTTGTATTTCTTTGCCAAATATCGTAAGTGATTTAATTTCATGCATAATTTTCTCAGTATGCATACCATGTACTGCAGATATGGTAAGAATGGTGTAGTTGGTAGTATGCCATTTCCAAACATAGACATATTGTTGAGGAAGAAATAATTTGCAGGCTCAGGCCTGTCGAGAGATCCTAGGCTGCCAATGTGACGAGACTAGTCTCCAGTTAATCTGAAGACATGCTTTTTGTATGTTTCCTGAGAGAACTATTTGAAACCGAGAGACTTTAACGAGAAACAGGCTTTGTGACAAGATTGATGACACAGTTTAGTGGTTAGTCTTTGCTGCAATACCTAAAGAATGAGGCCTGTTTTTTTTTCATGATTTCTCAGCATTTTTATTCCTTCGAATGTGAATTGACCAAATACAGTGGGACAAAGATGTGTCGAGTTTCATGCTCGATTTGATTGTTTTGTAATGTTTAATGTGATTATTTTGTATAGTCATGTGGTTTCAGCCCTTGTGTTTATTGCTTTTGAGTGGATTGGTCGCATTGCTCTCTGCTTTGGCTTGTATTTTGGTGTCTGCCGTTCATGCATGAGTCACAGCCACAGCTGACACACCGTACGGTTCCTTCAGCTCTGACGTTTGGTTGCACGCTTAATTGGATATTAAGCCGAAATGAAGGTGTGAATCATTTTTAGCACTCACATATATCATGCGCTCACAGCGTGTGGTGTGTGTTGAAACTATTAGAAAGGTGAGGTCAACAAAATCCTTATGGGGTTTTGTTGTTTGCACTTTGATCTCTGCCGCCAAACTGCATGATACATACCCCGGTCACCGTTTACCTCAGAATCCACAGCTCAGATTAATGAAGTCAAGTCTTAAAAATCCCACCGGGTAGCTGATTAATTCTTAGCAGATACCCGAGAAGCTGATCGTATGCATGTGGAATGAAAAAAAACTGTTTATTGGTGGATACTAGAGTTGGAAAGTAATGCATTTGTGCTCTCCATAGACACCAAAATAAGTCATTTTGGGACTTATTCGGGAACTATATCCCACTCAGCTTTAATAAAATGGTAAGCTGATTTAGTCTTCTTTGTTGTAGCAGATATTTATTTATGAGGAAAAATTACATCATGAAGTGATATCCAGGTAATGGTTATTTTTGTGTAGTCAAAAATAAATATTTTTGTATAGCCCCTGTATAGTCTTATGTGCATGTATAATATTAAGCAGCATAAAATGGAGTAATTTAATATAGATTTGGTTCTCAATCATATATTATATCTTAATTTTTAAATATATAATATATTAAGCTGTAAATGTGTTGGCTCTTCTATCCCCAGTCAAGCCAAATCCCAAACCAGTACCCCATATTCCGTGGAAAACATTCCCTGTGTAGCTCGTCGTATCAGTAAACACTGTGGTTGCAACATGGTGGAAAGGAGCAGAAGGCCCTTCCCTCCTCTTTCCTGAGGATGTTCCCTCTTTGGCCTGTAGGGGGAGATCCAAGGAAACAACTGGATAATCGCAGTCAAATGCTTTTTCTCTCAATGAGAGGAATGTGGGAGCTGATATCTGGGATCCATTTCAGCTGGTTTGTTTGGAAAATGTTTTGCCGATGAAAAGATCACTGGAGGCAATGCTCAAGGTGATGGTTTTTCAGTATATTAATGGCATAAAAGAGCTTGACATGATTTTGGTTCGAGGTTCTGTGAATGGGAAATGCAGCTTTATTGGCTGTTGATCATTTCTAATATGCCTGTTCCAAGTTGTGCTTCCTGAAAACAGCAATGCATGCTAGAAATGGCAGTAGATTGGGATGCGCTAGCTGTGGTTATTGGGTCAGAGCATCTGTGACCTTGTGCAACATGGTGATGGTGCCAGATTCTTGAAATCAGCTGCAGATTTGCATTTGTGCATATTCTTACACTTAGGTCTCTGAACTGCCAAAATCTAGACTGGTGCTAGTTGTCGAAGCAGTGGGGAACTTTTTGTTCCCGTAAGTTCCCTTTAACATTTAAAGCTAGTGCGTACTCTTTGTGTTTGTGGCTGATTGCTTTTCTCTCAGTTGTCCAATTAAATGAAGTTCTATGCCATAAAATGATAGGGGGAGATTGAGTTAGAGGTCATATTAATCACTCTACTCTGTTAGCTGTTAGAAAGTTTGTATGGTAAAATGTCTCTCATGGAAAACCGCTAAGGAACAGCAGGCTAATTAAATATGGAAGCTAAGAAGAAAATAAGACAACATGGGATACTCTAGTCTAGTCAGCCTAGCTAATTGGCTAGTCTGTTGTTATTAGTGTACCATTGAGGCCCACTAGATTTTATATTAAGGGCTCTTATGTAATGTTTTTGGATATTTGAGACCATTTATCTTTGTATGCTAACATGTGAGTTATTTTGTGCAATGACAAAATATTTCTCATCAGCTCTGCTTGTGTTTCTCAGATAAGGGAAACATTCTATGGGACACCTGAAAAATGTTGCTGTATTAAACCTATGACTTAAAAAAAAAAAAGAAACTGATTTTAATAATATGATAAAATCTTCTGATTAATGCATTGTTAGTTATTAAACAAAGCATTGTAATTTAGTAGTAAAGCAATTGTAGATTGTCTTATATAAAGACTTCAGACAGAAACGGATTTCTTAACTCTTCTTCTCGTTAACGGTTCTACTAATGACAGTGTTTTGTTTGTATTTGAGCTTTGGTGCTAATTGCACGCCACTGTACAAAGAGTGCAAATGATTTGTTAATCTCAATCTCATTCATGAATAAATTTGTGAATGGAGGGGTGCTTTATTGATGGGGCAGTTGAGGACAAAATGGTCGGGAAACACAGCTCTAGATCAAGGATTTGCTTAGACGTTGCTGCATTCAAAAGAAAGAGGTTTTGAAGATCAGAGATGCAGCTGAATGCTGGTAAAACAGAATGATCCCACCATTGCAGACCTCAGAGTTGAACCACAATGTGTTTGATTTGATAAGGTGTGATGGGGGTCTTTGCAATGTCAGTCGGGGCAGATTTTGCCTGGTTTGGGCAGGGAATGAGGGGACTCTTATTATGAAGTGGCTCCCCTTGTGGTGAGAGAGAGGAACAGAAAGCCACACGACCTCCTTTGTTGCAAGAGCAGCTCCAACGAGCGGCAGACATTTTCTGGCTGTGCAACGGAAGGCAGTCAGTGTGTCTGCCAATCAGATGAGGTCTGGGGATCGGGGCTGGGGTGGGGGAGGGGACCAACGGTGGTAGAAAGCTTGGATTTGCTTTTAATTACTGCACCCTGTGACCTACCTCTTCCTTTCTGAGTCTGGCCGCAGAGATTCACTCCAGTAGTTGGAGGCTGGTATGTGAGTGAGACTGGATGCACCACTTCAGTTGCATGGCTCGAGGACGTCTGTCTTTGCTTCCAGACAAAAAAAAAAAATCAACAAGTCTATCTCATCACCTCATGCCTTGCTGTTTCTTCCCTATCAAGAGTTTATTTTATGTTTCTTCAATTACAAGCGAATTGAGTGAAGCCGGGATCCTTGATGCAGGTGATCACCTGACATTATTGCAGGTTTCTCCAGGCTGCTTGGGATGTAGTAGCAAGTTGAGTAGTAGCTCAAAGGATTACGCATGATCTCAGGTGACTTCCTAGGCCTAAGTGAGCTTGATCTGCTCTGTACGACTGTTTGGAGTTCTGCAGTACGCTGTCTTAAGGAGCGAGACTTCTGGACATCGGATACTCTTTCTAGAGTTGCGTTTTCTTCTGATTTCATTAGATCTCAAGGATGTACCAGCATGATGATGTTGGCTCATTTTTTCAGTTTCTTTATTTATTTTTTGTTGTATCCATGGAGGGCAGTGTTTTTGCACTCTTGATGCACATTAGAGATGTGCTTTCCATACTTTCCATAAAGTCCCAAATTTGTTTTTGCAGGGAGATTTGAATCTATTTGCTGAAACATGGAATTGCTGCCAGTAATTTGTTTGTTTCACGTACTGTGTAGCAGGAGAGATGTTCCACGTGGGCTTTGGATCAGGCTGTCTACTACCAGTGGACCCATTAGTCAAGAACGAAAGTGACCAATGCAAACAGAACGTAAAAAATGAAAGAGAAAGAGGAAAAAGAGTGCTATTAGGAAGCAAGTGCGTGTTCGGCCTCATCGTCTACTGTGTTTGCTCTTCCTGTTAATTTTCTCATGTTGTTGTTGGACATATGATATTATTGGGCCTGGTTATTTTGATTATTGGACTGGCTTTTTAGGTGTAATAAACCATTAAAAAAGGCTTAAAGCATCAGGACATATTGAATCTCTTTCAAATATTACCTTGAGTCAGGAGTGATTGACAGCTCAAAGCTCAGCCAATCAAAGCCCTTGTTATTCAGATGTTGTTTAGACCGAACCTTTGGGATAAGCCTCTCACATTCCCAAGGGGTGTCTCCATGTTTTTTTTTCGCAGTGTTTGCGTTTTGTTGCCATAATGATTATCTGCTATTTTTAGAAACAGTGGGTCATTTAATTTCGATCCAAACTCTAATTTGATCCGCTTTCATTCTCATTACCGCTTTAATTGTTTTAGACAGGTTATTGCTGCCATCAACCTGGCTTGGACATTTGTAAAGTTTCATCAAATGGCTTTATGCACTCTTTCCCCTTATTTATTATTGAGACATATTATTGGTTTCTGCTTTGATACAGATTTTACACAGTATTACATATGTTTTTAAAACATAGCATTAATTCTGTGCTTGTTTTCAGCCCTCCAGTTTGGCCAATGGGAATTCAGGCAAGAGGGAAACCATGAAGTCTGAGGGGACAAAAGAGTCTCGCAGTCAGCAAGAAGAGGGTAAATGTTGAATTTATTTTGATGCTTGAGCATTTATGGCATCATGTCATTGACAACATTTAGACTCCTTTCACTCTTGAAAGCAGTTAACAAATTGACTTGTTTTTCAGTTTTTTATTTATTTGTAAAATTAAATTTTAATTAAATACATTCTATTTTTTTTATTAAATGGCTTACCTTTGCTCTAAGCACAATTTGATTTATTTTTACTGATATGTTGTGCTTTGAACCTGAAACAATCCCTAACTTTTTCTGTTATTTTTCTTACAGGAGGAGATGAAGATCACTCGAACGGGCAAACCAATCCTCTCAAAGAGGCCAATGAGTTGAATGGGACCTATGAAAACATGGACACAAAGAGAACTGAACAGAACCTCTCTTCAAGGTCACCAGCCCGATCCTCAACCATGGAGAATGGACTGTCAGAGACTGAGCCGCCCCACGGCTCTACAGTGGGCAGTAATGGATATATTCTAAGCAAACAGCAGGAAGACACAGTGTCGGCCCCACATAGGACTAACTGGTCCCCCGTAGGGGGTTCCACATTGGGGCATGGGACTAAAAGCTCGCCAACTTTAGCTTCTACGTTGCGACCCTCCGACCAGGGTTCTTCAAACAGTGCTGCAAGCCCAGAGCCGAGCCCAATAGAGAAACAAGTGGATACAGAGACTAAAAATGGCATAATATCCAATACACCTACACCAACAATACATCGCGCACGCAAGACTATGTCAAGGCCGGCCTCAAACCAGACACTAAAGGTAATGCGGATCTACCGCAATGAAACATTCTTCTGCACTAGTCATGACGGCAGTGCATTCAGCACTTAACATCCCACAATGCCGTGTTTTGGTCTTTTTTTTTAGGTCTGCTCATGAGTCATGGTCATGGATACATATAATCGCATTTCTGTTCCTCCTTCAGCTTTTGAATAGGGACAATAAGGAGCCAGTCGTGGTGAAAGATGACAGTCTGGGCAAACCAGAGACAGTACAGCTTCAGCCATCTCCAATCCAGAATCAGCTACCTCAAAGCCAAACTGACGTCACATCTGTACTGAACACCACACCAGCCAAGCCACAAACAGGTTATACACAGTATTACCTTTCTTTGCGTCCAACAAAACCAATTGCTCTCAAGCTGTTCTGATGTGGTATTCCATTTTCATTACACACATCTATATCTGTATTCTGATAAAACAAATTGGTATTTAAAGATATTTTTTATTTTTATATTGATTGTTGGATAATTGTGTTAATTTTCACAAATTGTTTTTAAATGAGTTTAGCCTAAACCAGGATTAGGTCATAGCTCAATTAGGACATTTCAGTCATTTTTATAAACAACGTGCCTTTGAAATAAAAGCATTACTTGTGTACATCTTAAGAAAAAACAAAGGTACTGACATATTTTAAGATCAGTCAGTGCACGTTTATTTGAGATTAAACGGCTCAGATTTATATTATAGTCTCGGACTAGGTTTAAGCCTAGTTTGTGAAATCGATGGAAGAAATCCGGACCTCAACCTCATTAAGGCTTTACTCTTTATTCTTTGGCTTGAGTTGCAGAAGGCATGGGAAAACGTTAGGGTTAATATATTTCCTAAAAACTTCCAACACTATGCCAGGGAGATGTGCTGCTCTAATTGCTGTAAAATGTGGACATGCCAATATTAAAGTTTAAAGGATAAAAACAGTAGGACTCACTTCATTGGGCTCAGAGCAACAATCTGCATGTTTCATGAACATGATAAAATTAAAGGTTCATCAGTTTTATTGCCTTTATGGTTCAAGTTCAGATTGAAATGCCAGTAATTTAACCTGTGTTTTACAGTTTTCTTTAATTAAAAATCATCACATTGCTTTTACAAAGAAACAAGTGCTTCAAAACAGGCCTGTATACCAGAATTCTCTCTTTATGCATTGGCAGTTCAACCCAGACCTGTCTCTCCCTCAGTAGCATCCGTGTCAAGGAAGAAGAAAAGAAAGATGGGAACTTATAGTCTTGTGCCCAAGAAGAAAAATAAAGTCTTGAAACAACGCACAGTTCTGGAGATGTTTCAGCGTATGTCCCAGTCTCAACCCAACCCTCAGGTCAGAGATCGGACCTCCAGATTCTCACCTAAAGAGTGAAAAACCACCTTTTATTTTGTGTTTTGAAAATAATCTTTTGAGTAGTTACTAGTAGTAGCTTTGACCATTCGTGATCTGATCTTAACATTTTTGCATTGCTGATTGGTTGACTCTTTCTGTACTTGTTGAAGCCAAGAATGTAGACATCTAATGCAAGCCTTTTTATTCTTTGGCTTCACAGCTGTCAAAGGAATCTGTGCATGTGAATGGCGAGAGAATGGAAAATGATTCGGATGAAGAAGAGTCAGAGGAAGGAGAAGACACAGAGGAGGATGAGGAGCTGGTCAGAGAGGATGGAGCCAAAGCCTCTCAGGAGGGACCTAATGTAGCTTCAGTTTCTCAGGTGGGAATAAAGCTCATGAGCCAAAGGAAAACTGGTGTAATCCATTCTTTTCTGTCCATCTTGTGAGTTTTTTCATTTCTTTTTTTAGCCAAATGATTTGTCCACTTAACCTTTGAACAAGTCGAGTAGCATCTACACATTACTTTCCACTGTTTATTTGTTAAATTTTCATTCAAAAGCCTCTTGAAGAAGAACAGGAATCTGAGGAGTCACCAGAGGGTGAAGGTGAAGAGGAAGGTGATGAATCAGACTTGGTGAGTCCCCATATATTTTCTAATATCGAATGTCAGAGTCATCAAGTGTCATTTAGACAAAATGGAAAATGAGTTTCACAGATTTGCGGTTCCTAAAATAGTGCTTTGTTTCGTGGGCTGTAAGTTACTTCTGTCCTTCTCAGAGTTCAGAGTCCAGTTTGAAAAAGAAATGGAAAAAGAAAGTCAAGGGGGACCATGCCTGGCTCCGACCATCCAGGAAACGCAAGAGGAAATTGAAAGCAAAAACAGAAGGACTTTCAGGTACAGGAAATGTTAAAATCCATGCTTTCCTCAAACATCTGCTGTAGGGAAACAGATTAGCTGTAAATTAATTTAATTTACACATCTCCAGGAATGGAGTCCCAGTCTCAATCTGAGAGCCAGAGCTCCCCATCGGCCCCTTCTGAAAACAGGAAAGAGTATAAAGAAGTCCCATTAGACTCTCTCAACCTAGCGGCACAGGAAGCCTTACTGACATCTCCAAGTACAGGTGAAATTAATTCCTTGGCATATTGGTTGAGAAGTTTTTTTTTTAATATATATATATATTAATAGTGGTAGTAGCATGTGCTATTTAACTTGGTAAAGCATTAAATGATTGTGAAAATTAAAACAATGGTTTTGAGGAATTTGATTGATTTTGAGCTCAGCATCTTGAAAGAGGCTTTTGTGTAAAGTTCAGAGCTGGATTATTGAAAGGCCTTTCTGGTGGCCTCCATCTTGGATAAAACGAGTCATCAAGACTCAACTGATATGGTGCCCCCTGGTGGTCATGTATCTATGTAGAGCAATCCTAAAGCAGTTTGCGCTATCTGCAATTTTTATCATCGATATACTTCTCATTATGAAGCAACATTGATTTCCTGCCATCTTTGTTTACAAAATGATGGCCTTTCAGCTTTTTCATGATTATTAGAGTCTTACAGATGGTATTTCTCAGCTGTTTCAGGGTCAGTGGAGAGCACAGTTGCTGACATGGTGCAGGAACTGCCCCTTTGTAGCTGTCGAATGGAGATGCCCAAGAGCCGAGAGATTCTCACACTCGCGGACAGGAAGTGTATGGCGACTGAGAGCATTGATGGTCAGGTGAGATGGTTACCCATGTGAATATGGAAAGCAATGATGGTGACAATGATTGCATTTTCAGGAATACATTATCTCGCTATATACCATGGGTACTCAACTCTGGCCCTTGAAGTCTTTGAGATCTCAAGGTCCTCACTTTCTGATCCAGTTCACCTGCCTTTTTAGTAATCCTGATGATTTTTATTAGCTGTGTGCTTGATTGTGGTTTAAGCTAAACTCTGCCGGACCTTGAAGGCCAGAGTTAAGAACACCTGCTATATACCATTTGAAAATGGCTACCGATTTTTTGGAATGAAATAAGGTGAATAATTCACTTCAGTACAGAAGGACCTAGGATTCATCTGACCTCCTGAATTCTTGGCATCTTCTTTTTCTGTAATGTCTTGTTTCATGCTTCAATACACATTTATTTTACTCTTTTTAAAAGTTGAGGTTCTGAACTCTATTCTAATTGGTTCCATGTTGTTCTGGGGCTAGCTGAGCCGTTGTCAGAGTGCAGTGCTGAAGCACGAGATGATGAGGCCTTCAAACTCTGTCCAACTGCTGGTTCTATGTGAGGACCATCGCACGGGCATGGTCAAACATCAGTGCTGCCCAGGCTGTGGCTTCTTTTGCAGAGCCGTGAGTCTTTGGCTTTACCCAAGCGATCGTTTTTAGGTCTTTGATTGGGTTTCAGCATGGCAAGGCAGTGGCCAAGAAATTCTTGACTGAGTGCATGTGTCTGAAAAGCTCCAGAGTTTTACTTCAGCCACATTTGAGCAAAACACTCAAAGGTATTTCATGTGGCCATCGTGTAGGGTGTCTTTATGGAGTGTCAGCCAGAGGTGAACATCTCCCACCGGTTCCATCGAGCCTGTGCCTCTGTGCTCAACGGTCAGAGCTTTTGTCCACACTGCGGAGAAGAGGTCAGCAAGGCGAAAGAGGTCACCATTGCCAAGGCCGATACGACGTCTACTGTGCCTCTCACCCACGGCCCCTGCACACCCAGCACCTCAGAGGGCAAAGCGGACACCACCACTGGAGGGTACGTTGCAAGATGTTTCATTGATATACCTAGGTTGGACATTCTGGATCAACATTCTTGTAGGATTTGATTTTTTTTGTTTGTTTCTCCAACTTTTGGTTTTTAATTGTTTTTGTTGGTCATTAAAGGTCCACTCGGCTCTCTGTTCATGGAGAGGGCAAAGCTGATAGCACCTTAACCAGACCTACCCAGTCACAGGACACATCGGTGTCCCCTTTGGGCTCTAAAACTGGGCCTGTTGGAGCTGGATTTGGAACCGGACTCCCACCTAAAGAAACTCTGGAAAGTGTCCTGCTGGCTTTAGATGCAGAGAAGTAAGAAAACCAATGGCCTTGTTATGCATACTATCAGAATGATCTCAGTATGAACATTATCAAGCCTTAATTTCTTCTCAGACCCAAGAAGCTTAGGTTTCACCCAAAACAGCTGTATATTTCTGCCAAACAAGGAGAGCTGCAGAAAGTCCTACTTATGTTGGGTAAGAGAGAGGGATAAGGTTATCTTATTCATGGTTGTCTGCTCTGTGCTGAAAACCTTCCTTCTTGTTCTCAGTGGATGGGATAGACCCTAACTTTAAAATGGAGAGCCAAAACAAACGCACACCGCTCCATGTAGCAGCTGAAGCAGGTCATCAGGAAGTCTGCCATATGCTGGTGCAGGTAAGGGCACATGCTAGCGAACTAGTATTGACTCACCCAAAGATTAAAATTCATAATTTGCATCCAAATTCATCAGCATATTAGACATTGTTTCATCTCTGATACTACTTAGGTCTCATTTGCATATACAATTTTGACTTAATAAGATGGCCTTGTTTAACTTTGATGTTGTCATTAATCTGATATTCCACAGGCTGGCGCAAACCTTGACATGTGTGACGAGGACCAGCGGACGCCCCTGATGGAGGCCTGTGAGAACGATCATCTTGACACAGTACGTTATCTTCTGAGGGCTGGAGCCATCGTCTCTCACAAGGTCAGCAGCCAAGAGCAAGAGGGTCGATAAGCCTGTCTGTTTACTACAACATTCTTTAATCAAATGCTTTTTGAGGAACATTAATTGTGTTTAAAGACTGATCACATGCTGTTTCCTTTTCTTTTCAGGATGTTGAGGGTTCAACATGTCTCCATCTTGCTGCTAAGGCTGGGCATTTCAGCATTGTACAACATTTGCTGTCTACAGGAATTGTAGATATTAACTGCCAGGTTTTGGACCTTCTTTTACAGTTTGTATTTTGAGAATGTGGGATGCTGTTTTTGGAGATTTCCATCATTTGAGTCATTAGACTCATACCTTAGGCAGAAATTCGCAGTTTTAAATGAAAAACAGGTGACCCATGTGAATCGTGTAGATCCGCTGAGAAATTCTTTTTGAAGGGGTGGGAGCGGGATCTTAGAAAAGTCAGTCTTGGATGGTATTTATTGATTATTTAAAACTTAATTTAAAGTGCGTTTGAGCCATTTCAAATTGTGAAAGCTGAGCGTCCCGCGTTCGTAGACCATGCGTGCCATCCACTGACATTCAGGGCGCCATTTCTTCCTGCGGGACAATCCGTGTAGGAGAAGACGAAGGGATATATCCACAATTTAATTTCATGGTGTTTGTCTTACCAAAGGCTTACGGGTCGTTCACATGCAGTGTGTTTTGCGCGCGTGAGCTCTTTATTTTCAACCGAGCTGCGCAGTTTAAAATCCAAAGCAAAATTATTTAATAACTCACAGCGCCTTCAAGGTTGCCTAACAGATGCTACAGAAGCGTGAGCGCCCAAGCACTTTGAATTTGGTGGAGGAAGCGATGAGCCTCGCGTTTTCCCCACGTTTTTAGACGCTTCATGTGAACGTACCCTTAAGAGAGTAAGTTACATATAATGCTAAAATATCGTTAACGCGAATACAAACGTTATTTTAGTGTGTTAGTACAGAACGATGCAGCTCTGGTTAAACAGCTGAATGCTGGGTTGAAATACAGCTGGATTTGGTCGTGGCTTCAACTGGAGGGCAAGAGGTGTCCTTTTCTTTAAGGGATGTACATATGTCTTTAGACAAATGTCAATACAGTATTTTTTCAGAACCTGTGCTTGGCTTATTATTCCATTGAACTTATTTGGCTACTGTAATATTGGCAAAGGGAAACTTTTATCAAACATGTTTTTTTCTGGCATGCTCTGTCTGCAATAGCAAAAAGCATTTGTAGCCGATGGTATGTTTTTCGATAATGGAACAAAATACTGATTTCTTTGTGCACCGTGCCATGCAAATTAATAAAATCTTAAAATGCCATGGGCATTTTTGTGATGCATATACATTGTTCAAGTCCAATGGTACCATGATGCTTTCAATGTTGTGGACAATAGGAGCCATTGGAGTCAAAAAGATTGAGATATAGTTCCATTTCTTGTTCCAGGATGATGGAGGTTGGACAGCCATGATTTGGGCCACAGAGTACAAACATGTAGACCAAGTAAAACTCTTGCTCTCCAAAGGAGCTGATATCAACATCCGAGACAAGGTCTGTGCGCTGTGTTTTGTATTTTATATATAAAAATTTACGTCTGCACTTTTAGAATATTTTGTAGTCTACTTTATGTCCTAATTTCAGTTCTCACATAGTTTTAGATGCCTAGGACTGTTGAAAATGCAGTGTTTTTGATCTATTCTATCGATCTATACAATTGTCAACTTTGATTCTAGGAGGAAAATATCTGTCTGCACTGGGCAGCGTTCTCTGGCTGCGTGGAGATAGCAGAGATCCTGCTGGAGGCCAAGTGTGATCTCAACACTGTCAACATCCACGGAGACTCACCGTTGCACATAGCGTCACGGGAGAGCCGGCTCGACTGTGTGAAGTGAGTTAATCGATCCAGACTGATTGATTGGGAAACTTCCTGTCACTCTCACAGGACTGTAGAGAGCTAGGCTTATTTAGACTTAGAGACATCTGAGCCACCCTCCTAGAAGATGATTGTACTGCCGGATTACAGCCATATCCGATGTACTGCAGTCTAATCAGGTGCTTGTGTAGATCCCAATCAGCTTAAAGATGCTTTTTTTTTTCAATGTCATGTAGATTTATTGGAGCTGGACACTAGCCATAAAAGATTGCTCTCATCATTTCCTGGACAAATAATATTATTGATCCGTTGGCAGGCAGTTACAGTGATTTGTTGGAGTCCTGAATGTAATATTGCAACTGGAGAAGATGGATAACAAATGTATTTTTCGTCCTTGGTTGGTTTGTTTGAGGTCTATTTCTGTTGAATATTTGACAGGATGTCTTTTTTTTGTCAAGTTAGTATAGTTTACTTGTTGTTTTTGTATTGTTGTGGGTTAACATTAATAAATGCAGTAAAAGTTAATTTAGTTCTTAAGTGAAACTTAATGTTTAACAGTATATTGGATCCAGGCAGCTCTTAAAGTGACAGTATTCTAATATTTCTTTTAATCAAACAACAAAAAAGTTTCAGTACTTTTGTCTAAATCAACTTCAGTAAGAAATATATATTTAATCTAAACAGTGATGGATATGCACTATTTTTATACATTTGATTACTTGCATTTTGTTTGTCCTAACCTTCAAATATTCCTCTTTTTGTAGCTTGTTTCTGTCGCGAGGTGCTGACATAAGCCTCAAGAACAAAGAGGGAGAATCACCCATGGAGTGCAGCAGCCAGAACTCGAAGGTTTGGAACGCCCTTCAAGCCAACAAAAAGCAGAAAGAAGCTAACTGCAATCAGAGTGGCCCAGTAGAGAAGCTTCTCAACAGGTTGATCGGCTTAATTCATATCTCACTGTCCTCCAGATCACAATATTGAACTGTTTATCTGCATCAGAACTAAGACGTAAATTAGTCTATCAATAACTGTGCTTAGGGACATCGCCCGAGGCTACGAGAAAGTCCCCATCCCGTGTGTGAATGCAGTGGATAGTGAGCCCTGTCCTGACAACTACAAATATGTCCCTGATAGCTGTGTGACTTCCCCGATGAACATTGACAAAAATATCACCCACTTACAGGTAAACAAACGAGTATTGTTTTCATTGCAACTCTTTTAAAATCTCATTGATTAATTGTTTTGGCACTGTAGACAGAGTAATATATACCTCTAAACTAAGGAAGAAGATGTGTAATGGTGTTATTTCACTCCGCAGTACTGTGTCTGTAAAGACGACTGCTCGTCAGCCAGCTGCATGTGTGGCCAACTCAGTCTGCGCTGCTGGTATGATAAAGTAAGTCAGTTTCTGGGCATTTCCATTCTTATAAACGAATAACTAAGCTGTTATATATGTAAATTCTGTATTTTGGTTATTCTAAAGCAGTTACATGAATTATTAACTCTAACCTGTTGTTAATATCATTTGATTTGGCAAACATCTCCACCTAGAGGTGACACTAGCTAAGTACAAGTCAGTGTAAGATGTAAAATTATTAGCATCACTAAATCAAATATCATTATTACTAAAGCCTACACTTAGAGGTAGGTGTTTGTTAATTAATTGTATTTTAAATATTTTAACAACCGTACCATGATATTGATATTTTTGTCTAAGCAATGAAACCGATGTATAATAGGTGACCTGAGCATTATCTATAAACAATAATATAGCAAAGACTCTTTTGTTTTAGGCCAGTGAGTAGCTACAGTATGAAGAAACCGTCCAGAACGTACTAGAAGATTTTAAAGATTGTTAATGTTTTGTTGCAATGTGCTTTTTAGTATTGGAGTAAAAATGCTTTGTGTTTGTGGCATCAGGAGAGCCGTCTGCTGCCTGAGTTCTGTAATGAGGAGCCACCTCTTATATTTGAGTGCAACCATGCCTGCTCCTGCTGGAGAACCTGCAAGAACCGTGTGGTACAGAACGGACTGAGGTACCTCACTTTCATTCTGGATGATTAAATCCCTTCAATGTGTTTTCAACAGCTGTCAGATTAAACAATATAAACACATCTTAAAATTTGGCATTAGTGTGGTAGATATAGTTTTTTTTTTCTAAATACGCTGATTTATGTATATTTTATATTTAATTTCTCATTAAAAAAAAGATGTCAATAAAATAACTTTATTTGATCTTATGATTCTCATTCCTGTGTATTTAAGGTTTGCCATAACTGAAAACATAGTCTATCTAAAATCTAAAATTAAAAAAAATTGTTTACATAATATATGTATTTGTGTATATTTATATATAATATATATTTTATACAAAAATGCAAACACATGAATGTATAAATTTAAGAAAAATGTTATGTTTATATGTTAAATATATTTACAAATATAAATTGTAACTATAAATATATATTAATATATACTGAATGTGTTTATGTATACATAATAAATATACACAGTACACACATGTATTATGTAAACTAAAAACTGTATTTTGTGTGCAATGAAATCATTTAACACTACTAATATAAATGTTATATAAATATTATGTAATATTTTATCAAAAATATTTGAAAACAGGACTCCAAAAATAATGCATATTTATTATATAACTATTTAACTATTAAGTATTCTCAAATACTTGTTGTTCTATTATAGTATATGATCTGGATTGAAAGGTATCCTCTTCAATTGTTTCTTAGGATAAGACTGCAGTTGTTCAGGACACAGATGATGGGATGGGGTGTCAAGACATTACAGGATATCCCGCAAGGAACGTTTGTTTGCGAGTGAGTTTATGATATTCATAAAGGCCTGTGTTATATCTTCCTGCTTTAGTCTAACTGTGTGTGTCTGTACAGATGTTTGTTTAGGTGTGTACATATGGATATGATTGTGTGCTTAGTGTGTTTGTATCTTAATGTCTCATTTCCTTTCCACAGATACGTGGGTGAGATCATCTCTGACGCCGAAGCAGATGTCAGAGAGAATGACTCCTATCTTTTCAGTCTGGACAGTAAGGTATTGCCATCTTAGAGCGACTCCCCTTCCAAATCACATTACCTCTCCTGTCTGCTCCAGTCAGTAGTGGATTATCTGCATGCCCACAAGCAAATTTCACCTATATCCTTTAGATGACCCATGTCAGCGCAAAATAATGATTTATTTAGCTGTACTGTGATACTTCTGGTAATTGTATTTTAGGCTTTCAATAGTCTTCAAAGAAATATGTTGGTCCTTTGGCATAAAATCTGGGCTGCAGTGTTTATTCTGAAGAATCATGTGGCACCGAAGACTGGAGAAATGAGGCTGAAAATTTAGCTTTGGTCACAGGAAAAAATAGAATTTTAATTTATTTTGAATAGTATTATTGCTTTTGCTGTATTCTGGATGAAATAAATGCAAGCCTGGTGATAAATGTGTGTGTTTATATATATATATATATATATATATATGTGTGTGTGTGTGTGTGTGTGTGTGTGTGATAGAT
>JAUCNO010000425.1:12098251-12133640 GCA_032353835.1 Enteromius viviparus
CCTCAGAACGTTCGTCAGCCAATCAGATTCAAGCATTCAACGGCCCCGTAGTATAAATATATATATATATATATATATATATATATACAGTATATATTAGGGGTGTGCAAAAATTAATATTTTTAATCTAGATTAATTTATATATATTTATGTGCATCTCGTCAGTAAAGCCGGTTCTTTGATTAGAAGTAAATCTCCATAACCTATTTTCAAATGGAGCGGCAGTTAATACACGGAGCCATAGATCACTGACAAGCTACGCAATATTGGGTTCAGTATCGCAAATGAATTCCATTTACATTTACATTTATGCATTTAGCAGATGCTTTTATCCAAAGCGACTTACAGGTGGGGAAAACATCAAGTCTTAAAGAGGCAAAAACAACTCAGTAAGTGCTCATAATACCATATAACAGACAATGTTCAAATAAGTACAAGCTAGAAGGAAAGAAAGTAAGTAGGTTTTTTTTTTATGTCAAATAGTGTTGAAAGAGATGGGTTTTCAGCAGTCATTTGAAAGTTGTAAGGGAGTTTGCATTTCGGATATCGATAGGAAGATCATTCCACCATCCAGGAACTGTGTAAGAGAATGGTCTGGAAAGAGATTTTGTGCGGCATGAGGCATCGCTCACTGGTGGATCTCAGAGTTCTGGAGGGAGTGTAGATTGGTAGCAGTGAGTGGAGGTAAGCGGGTGCAAAGCCTGTGGTTGGTCCATATGCATGCATCAGTGTCTTGAATTTGATGCGAAACTGAACCTGATATTGCAAAGCTTGTCAGTGATCTACGGCTTTGTGTCTTAACTGCTGCTCCATTTGAAAACAGGTTATGGAGACTTTTTTTTTTATCTGATATTTCTATTTTCTTATTGGCTCTAAATCAGCTATAAATTTAAATAGCAATAGATGCTATTACACTAAGTGAAAATAGCTTTTTTTCATAGCGATAGATGCTAAGTGTGTAAGAAGCAGTATTTTTTAGTAATACTATATTAAGATATAGCTTCTATTTACACTGTTAAAATAGCAGGATTTTCTGCTGTTTATACTATTTATTACAAATAATAGCAATTACCTGTACCTTAGTATTATAATACATTATAAAACAGTATTCAATTACTTATTGAGTGTAAATTTGAATTCAAATTATTAAACAGATGCCACCTTATTGGGACAAACACCCTCTCTATACCTAGCTAAACTCTACCCAATACTTCATTGTCAACTTTTTGATTATTTTCCTCTTTTTAATTAAAAAATATTGATTTGAAATTTCTAAAGATACATTTCAACCCAGGTCGATTGCATAAAGAGGACACCACCCATGCCTCTAGAGTTGATGACTGTCAGTCATCTTCTGTAATATTGGCTAGTCCAATCAATTTTTGGTGGGCGGAGTTTGTGTAAATAGACACACACACACACACACACACAAAAAATGTGTTTAATAATGTTATTTTAAACAATAGCAACACTGGTTGAAAATATTTGTCATTGTGTATTGTGCCTTGTTTCACATTCTGTTTGTAGGCAGTATTTAGTGTATACTGCACAGTATGCTGGTACTCTGAAAATAGCCTGAGTTTTTGTGTATGCAAAAGACAGGATTCTGTGAAGATTTAGCTCTCCATGTTATTGTAGAGTTATTCTGGTCAACTAGATGTGTTTGTCTGTCGCTTAAGAGGAGGATACAGGAGAGGATAGAAGGGAAAAAAACTTCACACAGCCTTATATATTCTCTCTCTGAACTCTGCTTGTGTGAGACTTCAAACAAACCACTCTGCCACTCTGCTTATCAGTCTCTCAGTCAACACACAACCAGGAAAACAATCTGCCTCCGTCTGACTGCAAAACCTCGCCTGGCTTTCTCTTCTGCCTGCTGTTGTGGCTTTTGGCTTGCTGTTCCTCGTCTCTTATAATTAGATAACCAAAGTTTGGAGATTGACAGAGAAGGCTGAATGTCAGACCAGGCAGCACTTTTTTCTCAGGCACGCTGCTTCTTTCCTAACAGAGAAAATGGTTTTGTATGAAGAAATTAATTGGATTTGGAGATAGACGGGAAATTCATGAGTGACTGTTTAACAAAGAGAGTAATACAGGGGTGAAGGTTTTATATCACTGTAATTATAGTGAATCAGAGCCCACGTTCTGTTATTTTATAGGATTTTTGGACACTTACACTTCTTTGCTACACTCTTGGACTTTAATATGGATGCAAAATCATACGAAAGCAGTCGTTTTTGTCTGCAAATACCATTCTACAGTTTATTCTGTGAGCTAAAGTGTATGATAATAGGTTGCTGATGATGAAGACATTTTAAGATTTCCCATGTAATTTTATAAACCTGGTCTCATAAAAATATGTGCCTTACAACACATCCACTGAGTGGCACTAAAACACAGGTTCAATATGTGAGCCCTGGCACATTTTTATTACATCGATATAGGTATGTATTGCTGTGGTTCAGAATTGAAATATCCGTGCACTGATGCTAAAATGTAATGCTCTATTATGTTGAAAATATGAAAAATATGTCAAATTTGCCTATAGTGTTCTGCAGTGATATGTACTTGTTGGTACGTATTTCATGTCACGGTAAAAAGTGCACCACGGTAGGATTTTATGGGATATTAAACATTTTTACAAAGGAAAATATTGCCTTATTATACATCCTTGTCATCTATTGTGGAGTATTTAAAATGACATTGTCAGCAGCCAAATCTTTATTATAACATAATCCTTCAGAAATCATTCAAATATGCTGATATGGTGCTCAAGAAACATCTCTTAAAATAAATGTTAAAAACATTTTTTTAATGGGAATGTATTCCAGGCATAAATAGTGCAGTGACACATTTATGGTTTCATTTTACAACAGTGCCTTCAGCAAGATGTGTCATGGTGTCTTTGGGATGTGTCATGTTGTAGCCATTTTTTTATATGTGGCGTTAAAAGAAGCATTACGGCTCATTTCGGAGCCCTTGCATAACATTTAATTCAATAGCATTTTATCTTCTGTGTGCCCAAGACAATGCAGATTGTCACAAAGCGCTCTAATGCAATTTTGAGGCTGGCTGCAGGCCCTGGAGGCAATCAGAGAGATTTTATTTGTAGCCCTGGATCTTTATTAGTCGCTCAGTGTGTCATTGGAGTTTAGACATATTTGTTTAGTTTTTTGTGTGTTTGTCGGTAGAATAAAAATACACTATTGTGGATAGACAAGCACAAGCACAAGAGATACAACTCTTGGCTGACCTCCAGCTGTGGCATTTATACAGTTCTGCTCACGTTGTTTCCTGCCACCTCTGCTTAAATGACCAGTCAGCAAATTTGACATACATGATAGTCAGAACTAAAAAAAATCAGTAGCAGTCTGGTTTGACTTTGTCCTTCACGACTGACATCTTTTTTGAAAGTAACATTATATTTTAAATTTTAACTACCTAATTAATTTTGCAGAAGAAGGCCAATCATACAGAATGTCATTTTCTGTTCGTTTAGCCAAATAATGACAGACATAGTCAGGGGAGAATGGTGAAAGTGTTTGTAAATGTCATTATTTTTGCAAGACTTTATCATCCTTATTCAGGCAAATGTCAAAGTGTATTTGTGTATGCTGATTACAATTTGTCGTCATTGTCCCAGCATGCTAATAGTTAAGCTAATAGGCAAATTAGTTGTTGTAGGTCATGGTTCATTAATCGCCCACATGACATTAGTCTCACTGTTAGCATGCCCTCCCTGTTCACTCGTGTAATAATAGTAATTTATGCTTGGTCTGTGCCTCATTTTGCTCCTTAGCTCCCTGTGTTGTGAATCAGTGTATCGTAAAAAGAAGTTGTTGTTTTTTTTCTAGGGTCTTGCATTAAAACATCATTTATATTTATCAGCAAAATTGCGGTATAACATTCAATAATGCATTTTAATTGCGGGATGTTAAAAAGTAATTAGGTAAGATGCAATTGTCCGGCGTGCTTTATTGCGCAGAACATATCAATTAATTTTTATGAATTATTTTTTATACATTCTCATTCTTTAAATATTTAGGGTGCAGATATTTTAGTACAATGGAATGATTTTGATTAGACCTAAAGATTTCTTTATGTAGTGCACTTAGTCTTGGATTTAAACACTTCTTTGGTTTACATCGTGGATAGTCTCAGGTGATTACGGATGACGTGCATGAAGGGCGGTCTCATGAGATCTAGAGGTGAGAATGGAAATGGTTCACTTTCATTCGGGCAGAAACTTGTTTTTGTCTTTTTTTCCCATAAATAACTCAAACCCCAGAGCAGCTTGATGTTGAACTCTGAATATTTGAATTTTTTACTTTTAACTGCTTATTATAATTGTCTAAAAGACAAAAGAGACAAAATGCGCTATAATCTTTACTTGTCTTCAGTGTATTATATTCTGGTACTCCCAATCTGTCCTATAACAACTAATTGACAAATTAAACATGATTTAAATGTAATTTCAGTTAACCAGCTATTTAAACACACTCACAGGTTTGTTCTGTACAGAGAGTGACTCATATGATGAACTGCTCTCATTATCATGCCAGTTTTTTTTTTTGTTTGTTTTTTTGAAGATGGGGCTCAGAGCACCGGGAGGCCTTTTAGTCGCCATGGCAATTGATTTACCACTGTTCCTTCATGCTGTGTGTAGAACAGCTAAAGTGAAGGAAACCAGAGACCTCATTAATATCTGCTTGTTGTGACGATTTTGCCATAAGACGTGACGATACCAGCCATGATGGGTTTAACTGACGTTCATATCTCTTTTTCCAGTATTGTGTCGCTGCGTCTCAGATTCACTTTGCAGCAATGATTTGTTCAGTTTAGATAAACATTGAACCTTTTCCAAGAACAGGGGTGGGAAACATTTAGCTTCAAAGTCTTTGTTTTTCCTTTGTTTAAATGTTTTCGTTTTTTCGTTTTTTTTTTTTTCGTTTTGCTTTGATTTAGTTTTTTATTTTGTTTCCCCTACCTTTTTGTTTTGTGTTTTGCTTAGCATTTGCATTTTTTGTTTGTTTTATTCTATTGTCTTGTTTTCAAGTCAACCAGAAAAGACTTTAAATGATTCGTTTAGCTTTAACAAAACAGTCTGTGAATAGGCTTCAGCAGAAACTCTGCGAAATTGTCTTGTTTTGAAATCAAAATTGGACTTCAGAAGTCAGAATCTCAAATACAATAACCCAACAGCAACCCTTCAGACTGAAAGCAGTCATTGTTCCTTTGTTTTTGTACAAAGTGGACATTTACAGTGTCTTAGGCACAGCAGCAAAAATAGCCTGTTAATTCTAAGAATCAGAAAGTGTTTACGAAAACCAAATTATAGCTGCTTTTAGTGTTTGACTAGCATTAAATTGGGCCTTAGGAAAAAAAAAGGCACGACACAATATTACAACGTAAACCTTTTTCATCATTTAGTAGATTCTATAAATGTTGATGGGGGGAAAAAAAAAATCCCACTGCCTTTTTGGATGATCTTTTATACGGACAGTGAGCGCAAACTGATGGTGCTACATGACCAGTCCTCACTGCCTGACCCCTCTCTCGCTCTTCTTTTTTGTCATTTAGCCTCAGGCTTTTATGCCAACAAGTCCTTCCATCTCCTTACCTGACATTTAAATGTTAGCGCCAGCTCAGATCTAAATAAAACCCCCATGATGCTCTGTGGCAGTTCTCATGCCTTTGGCTTTGTCCTCCCATCTCTGCTCAAGGGTTTCTGAGTTTACCTGTCCCTTCAAAGCACACTTCTAGGTATCTGTGTTCCATTGATGTTTGGTTTAGTGTTGCATACGGTCCAGAACACGATACTGTTTGCTATGAGTTTATCTACATGTACTTCCTGTAGTTCAGATTTATAGTTCTGATAAGCAGTAAAGTAAGGTCTCTCTTTCATTGTTTCCTTATTTGTCTGCTCTCTGTTAGTAGTACTAATAAAGCCAAAGATGTGCATTTTTGCCTGTTTTGAAGACAGCAAATAAAAATGTAATTCAACATATGATCTTATGCCCTTTGTCATTTTTCTCAACCCCCCCCCCCCCCCCCCGTTCTCTTTTCTGTCTGTGTGCTTCAGTAAGCCTGATGTTGCCTACCTGTTTCTATGGTGACAAAGAATGGGCTGTATCCAGTGTGGCTTACGTTTCACCACTATCACTCACTCACACATTCAAACACACGCACATACGCTTCTGCTGTGACAAATCCCTGAAATATGAAATGTGCAAATTATGAGTGTGTCTTGTGCCAACCGTAACACACTAAACGTTCACACAAACAAATTTGATGTAACACTG
This sequence comes from Enteromius viviparus, assembly GCA_032353835.1. Taxonomy (NCBI): domain Eukaryota; kingdom Metazoa; phylum Chordata; class Actinopteri; order Cypriniformes; family Cyprinidae; genus Enteromius; species Enteromius viviparus. The sequence continues at coordinate 12,104,554 of JAUCNO010000425.1, forward strand.
TGGCTGGGCAATTCCCCCAGCAGACCTAAATCGCAGGCTTCAATTTTTAAACCTGACTTTGCATTAATACCTATTTCCCAAGCCATTAAACAGCAGTCTAAGATTTTTTTCATATTTAGACAGTAGAAACAGGTCTTGCAGAGCCAGACCTTTGAAGGCCTGCTGTTCCAGTACAGCCAGTTGACAGAACTCTTTTATGCCGTTCTGTATTTTTTTGTAAATGCATTTTTATGCCTTTAAACTTTGTAAAATGTTGTAACTTTCTGTAAAAGCATTTGGTTTTATTGGTATATATTTTAAATATTTTTTTATTACCCCCAAGGCTACAGTTATTTGATCAAAATACCAAAAAAAAAAAGTATATATATATATATATATTTGTAACAATGTTAAAGTCATTACTGTCATTTTGTAAATATTTTTATGTAATAAATGTGTTATTGTAATTATAATTGTAATTATTATTAGTGTTTTACTTTATTTGAAAGTTTTTTTTGTGAAAATGTTAAAGTCATTGCTGTAATTTGTCTATATATTTAAATATGTGATGTATTATTATTTATTTATTTATTTTTAATTATTTTTGGTAATCTATTAAAGGTCAGCCAGTTAGATTAAAGCTTGGCATCTGCAAAGTAATTTACAGTTTTTTCAGCATAGTGCAATATACATAATCACATGGACAGCGACGGGGTTGTGGGCGGTCCGTGGGCGCACTGTCTGACTAAACACAAACTGACTAGCATCAGTGGAAACATACAAATGGTTTTTCTGAGGGTCTGTGGACGCAATTCAAGGAAATCAGAGCACTGTCACTCATGGCTCAGGCTTTCATCTGTCTGTTCAAATGCAAAGATGACTGACACTCATTTTTCCTCTTTTCCCTGTTTTTACTGAAGCAAGGTGGAGTGTGTGTAATTCTGCAGCTCAACACCCGTATCTGTCCAGAACTGTCAAGTTTTCTTGTTGCTTTTAGCCACTTTCTATGTGGCTGTTCCTTCGTAGCTTTGGATATGCTCTTTGTTCCAGACTCTGTTTGTACTCTGTCTTATCGCCGTCCCAGAGAAGGTAATTAGAGCCTTCCATCCACCGCATGCGCTTATGTAAATAAATTAAACCCGCTCCTTTAGGTTTAATTTGTGACTCAGTGTGCTTAAATCTTTTCTCATCAACTAATCTTTCTCAAGTGTAGTTTTTGTGTGTGTGTGTGTGTGGTTTTTCAGAGACTGCTTTTATAGAAAGCTCAGTGGTTTCAGCTATAACACTAAAACAAAAAAGCGTCTCCCTCTAGCTACTTTTCATCATAGACGGCGAACTGATGGCTAATGGACAGCAGTGTCTTTTGAGGACACATTCACATCTTGGCAGTTGTTTTGAAAGGTCATGGGGTCACAAAAATTATGTCAAAAATACTTCAAAACTGTCAAATTTATCAGCCATTTTGCAGTGGGGCTTTACTGGATTTTCTTGTGTAAAGGAAGCTTCAATATGTTTATCAAATGTAGGGCTGTCAAACTTTTTGTCATCAGAGTTGTATTTATGCATAAGGAGAGATGTTATATTGTGGATCATGGTTTGGTATAACCTGAAGATTTCCCATTCAGCAGACAGCTCTGTATAATCTTAGCAAATGTCAAAAGTTTAAAACAGGATCAGCAGAGCATTTCCAAAATAAGCCCAAGGGGTAAGTCTGAAACTTAAATAATTTTCGATTCACATCACTTATAAAGTATAACTTTCTTCATGCATGTGTATAAGAGAAATAACTGACCCTTTTCATAATGAAGTTGCATGGGAGGATATGGAGAAAAATAATTTGTATTGTTCTATTATGGTGATCTGGTGGTTTGCCGTTAGTTTATTTGTCTCAAAAATATGTTCCTCCATCTGTGTGTTGGCGGGTGGCAGCCTGTGTCCGTTGGTTAATTACTTGGCAACTTTGACCCTTTGCATTAGGTGCCTTTGGCCAGAGATGATGAGTTCTTTCAGGTCCAGTTCCTCCAGAGAATAGACTACGCCGAGATTACTAAGAGACAGCGAAAATCTGTTCTAAGATGCCTGTGTGTGTGTATGTCAACCAGTAACAGGACAATAATATGCTATTTAAAATTGTAAAGGCATATTTTATTTGATCTTACTTTATTCTATTCGGGTGCCTTGTTACACTCCTGACAACTTCCCTATAGGGAATATAACAGTGCACATCCAAATGTGTTTTTGCTCACAAAAGAGACGTTAATGGCAGTTTTGTTTGTGATACTGTGTTTGGGAGCGATCTGTGTCAGTAGACTATCTGACAGACAGCGGGCCAGTTGGAGAAGAGCTATGCTTCTGGCAGGAGTGTGACTGAATGCAGCTTTCCAGGCAGAATCTGGTGTTTTTCTACTTCATTTACTGCAGCTTTGAGGCATTTAAACTCACGTCTGCTCTGATGATTGAGGATCTGTTCCATCTACCTACATCCCACCAGCTATATCTGTAACAAGCAGCAGAAAACGATTTCCTTATCTGACCATAAAAACTTCAATCTACTCTCTACGGATGAGCTTCCAGGGACAAATTGTGCTAGGATCGTTCTGGGACCTTGACACCTGCTAGTGTTACATGCCACTTACATTGTGGAATGGCCAGTGGTGCCTGATCATAGTGTGAAACGATTTGGTCGACCCAGTTCTGGAGCACCAGGTGAACTATTCCTGTCCAGTCAACATGCTGAGTTTTTATTGTTCAGGAAAATGGAGTTTATTAACCTTCCCTGTTGCACCAGGCAAATATATGCAGTTTTTCTACCTGGTCTCATGGCATAAACATACCTTGGCACAATTTTTAACGAGGATGTGAAAAACATTACAAGTACATATCAGCATCACTGCAGTTTCCAAAAGAAATGAACACTAGAAACAGTAAAACTATGACACCTTTTATTCCTTTTTGATTAATGGAGTTGAATAATAGAGCTTAATTTCACACAATTACTTGAAGAATATCATGTTGTTTGAATCCTGTGTAACTATAGTTTAACAAAACAGTTCAAATCTTTGTATAAGTAAGTTGAAATGGGACGGTTGCATCAATAAATGTGTTTTTATATCAGTTTTGCAAATTGTTAACATTATCAGGTGCGCTTAGGGTTGTATTTGGTGTAGGGCATATTTCCAACATAATAGCGCAATTAATTTTTAGCAACAGTCAGATATTTGAATTCTGAACTGCAATACGGACATGATGCAACATAATGAAAACACAGCAATGCATACCTATGTCAATGTAATAAAAATGTGCCAGGGTCCACATATTGAACAGGTTTTAGCACCACTTAGGTGACATTTCTCCTTGGACCTGCGGTGAAACATAATGTAATCGGTGGAACACATTTTTATGAGACCAGGTTGAGATTTTTAATTACATGCAATTAAAGGAATGTTTCATGTTAAATACAAGTTGCTTTCATTTACAATGTAAACTGCTCATTCAGTTTTAGATACTGTTTATTGTGCCAGCAAAGTGGTTCCTGCTATAGTGTAAGATAACTACTAATAAGAATATTTTATATTTAGCAATGTCCCAGCTTAGAGGGGTTTTAGTCAAACTTATCTGGCCCCAAACCAGACTGCAAATACCAGCTAATAGCAAACCACCTAAGGGTTGTTTAAGATCCACAGCAGGGATTAAAGCCACTTTCCCAAATTTTTTATTATCCAGCCATGAAATTCTTTGGTGTATGATGAGTGACAGCTTGAAGTAAATCCGAGGCTAAATGAAATGTCAACACAATTTACAGGGTCAACCCAAAAGCTAATTACTTTATCATTAGCTATAAATTTGATGAAGAACGCCCCATTTAGTTATCCAGTCAGAGTATACAGTGATTAAAGTACGTTTTCTGAGGTGCGATTTGGAGCGGCACTGCTGAGAATTGATGGCGTGCTAAAGCGCTAAGTCAAGCTAAGCCGTCAAACCCAGCTCTCCCCAGGACAAAGTCTCTCAAATCAATCGAAGGCGAATCAAACGGGGGCTAATTCGTCATCCCGTCAGCGTGCTGATGAGCATTGGGCTCAGCTCATTGGATTACGCCTCATCCTTTAGCGGAGAACGTCGGAAGGGTATCCATCAGCCGCCAAGACGTCCAACCGCCTCCCTCTCATTCCCTTTATCATCGGCATAAATAAAGAATGATCCGTCTATTGCGGAGAATAATTATTGTCATTATGCTTAAATATGTTTTCTCAAACATAGGGCCCAAGGGCCTCTCAGCACAGCCAATGCTTCATTGACCTGAGACCTGAATGAGACGCATAGGGTCACTGAGGTGGAATGGAAATGAAAACTCAACAAAGATTAAAGCTCCCTCAGAGCAGATGGGTTTAAAATAACCCCTCTGCTGTTTCTTTTTCCTCACATTCAGAGGAAACTATGGGAAATTTGTACCCCAGAGGAGGATTTTTGTACACCATTTTACACATCGTCTCCTGTGTGTTTGTTAGAACACTGCATATTCGACAAATGAGCATGCTTGTTATCGTACAAATAAACACTGACAGGGTGATCAAGACCCCAACATGAGACTGAATGGGTTTTATGTCATACTGAATGTGTTTTCTTCTGACAATGACTGTCTGACCGTTACAAAATATCGTTAATGTTTTTTGGCGTAAAAGAAAAATAATAATTTTGAACCATACAATGTATTGTTGGCTATGGCGGCAAATATACCCCAGACTGCAGGGTCACATATGGACATGAATATTGTAACTGGCCAATCAGAATAAAGTATTCCAGAGAGCATTAGTGTTTTGTCATGACTTTGCTGCAAAATGCAAATTTGTGCATATTTTCTTTTATGACCCATAAAGCAAAATGGTTGGCTATTTTGTATTCTTCCTTATTATAGCTGATTTTCAAACTTAAATGTTCTCTTTTTGCCAGGTTCTAGTAATGTGTTCATCAGTTGGCCTCCTTAGAAAATGGCCCTGAGCTGACAGTCTTCTTCATTTTCCTTTGATTTTCTTCTATAAAAAGGCAATTTAACACATGAAGAAATAATTACCTTCCATTTCATTAAAAACACTGGGCCGTAAAGTGAGCTTGCAGATTGTCATCTACCTGTAGTGTACACCTTCTGTTAAGAAAAGAGATAAACATTTGACGGGAAGATGGAGTGAGTAATACATCTGTTCTCGATGTTTGTTGTGGCCTGCACCACAGGAAATGAATGTAGACTTTATCTTGGCTGCTGGGGCTCTCAATACGAGGCGGTAGTAAGCGAAAAGGAATGGGGTTTTGGAAACCATAGACCTTCTTATAAAGGATTGTTGTGCAGTGTTGTATGTTGTCGTCTGCATTAGGATTAAAAGTCTTTTTAAATCCTCTTATGCTCCCTAAAAATATAGGGAGGATTTTTGCCTGTTTAATTTAGTTTCTCAGGGAAGAACACTTTTCTTGGAAAAAACATATGGAGCAGTGTCCCTTCTAAATTTTTAAGCATGAGGAAACAGTTCTTTGTGTCTTAGTGTGTCTTGTTTCTCTCTGGCTGTGTAGAATGAGGACCCAGCTGCCTTGCCAGTACAAATAATGAGGTATACTTGTCTTGTTGACTAAGGGTCTATTTGGTGACTCGCTTTCACTCAAAGTCTTCTCACTCTCAGCGCTGAACTATGTCCTCATTCCATATAGCTGCTACTTTTATGTCATCCTCCTTTTATTTTATTCCAGATTCTGTGCTAAGCGTGCTTTTTTTTTTTTAAATGTACAGAACATTTAATCTGAATACTGTTTAATCACCCATTTTCAGACTTCATGAGCATCTTTTCTCTGGCCGTTTTTTAAGTGCTCTGACAAATTGAGCTCAAAATGAAAACGGCTCTGAGGAGCACAGCTGGGGGAACACATCCGTCCCGGATTCTGGCTGATCAGTGGGCTCTCTATTAGGCACTTTAAGGGTTGTTGTGTAATTGAACAGATGCTTGCCGGATCTGCTGTATGTTTGTGCATGTGTATGGTCTTCTGTAAAGACAGAATTTTCAATTAGAGTGAAGAGGTTGTCTAGAAATGTTTATCATTACGTACATTTCATAATGTCTGTGGAATTTTCTTTAAAAAACTGTATTTAAATTAATATTTTTACCTTCAGGACTCAAATTTTTCATTGGATGTATAGTGGTGACCCAACACACTAGCAACATTTGCCTTATTATACAAAAAATACATGTAAGATCAAACATTGCAATTTGGCCCAATTAAGTTACATTGTTTTTATATGTGTTAAATTCAGAAATCCATCTAACCTGACTAGGTGTTGAGTGCATACATTTTGCTGTTTATGCAGTGTAGTTCAGTTGTGTGTTATTTTACCATGTTTTTGAAGAATGAAGGCATAAATGTTAGATGAGATGTTGTCAAACCTTTGAATGCATTGTCCTCATACATGTTGCAGACAAATGTTTTTAATTTTTTCAAATAGTAAGCATAATGATGCCCGATAGCTCCAGTATCGGAACAGCCTGAAATCAGACATTTAAAGAGAATTGAAAGAGAATGGCCAAGTAGACTTTTTTTCATGATATTGCACATATTGAAGCTTCCCGCGCTGGATCTAATGTCTTCTGGCAACATCTCAGCAATGCTGGCCTCCATGTTTACAGTCTCAGAAGACTTGCAACAAATCCGGCCACCAACAGATTTTCAGGGTGGTTTTGCAGATTGTTTCTCCAAAGTACAAATTGAATGGTTTTTTTTTTTCATCCTGAATGAAAATTGAAAGAACTAGAGACAGGCGAGATTCACACTCTGCATGCTATAGCTGTTGACTTCCAACTGTGCTTGCACAGTCACCCATGATGCTTCACTGGCATGTCGAGCATAATTCATTTTTATTTTATTTTTTGGTCCCTTACTCTTATCCTCATCATTCGTTTTCTTCATCAGTATTTTTCAGAAACCTTATTTAGATAAATTATTTAATAAATAGTTCTATTTATTACAATATTTTTCAAAACTTTAGGTTCAGGAAGATGTCTTGGTAGTGTTTTACAATACGGTGGCACTAATATGCATTAAATTCATGCTTAACTAAGGCATAGATAATCATGACTTAATGTATAACTTAATGTATTTAAAAAAAAAAAAAAAACATGGTTTCAAGAGGATCGTGAACGCAGTAATTACCCACGGCTGGTAGCCGATTCCCTAATCAAGCACATCCAATCAAATTCACCTCCCTTTACTTTAAAAAATCCCAGCTTCCATGTTCCCACATCTCGCCTTGATCGCTCCCCTCCTCCTCCCCTTCTCCACCTTCTCCCTCTTATCCCACGTCCAGGGGCAGATGGCGAAACGAGCCAAGCGCCGAACCCTCACCCTCGCTAGGGTTCTATTCCCTAGGGTTCGGACAGAGTCCGCTGTCTCCTGGCTCGCTCCCCAGACAGCACGCCAAATTTGCGCTATATATATATTTCACTATATTACCAGGAAACGTGAACTTTTCAAACCATTTATTAGTAATTACTGCATCAGAAATAAATGAACATTCTATATAATAAAAAATGTATTAATAAATTGTTATTAGTAAAATGTGTCATGAAGTATTAATTCCTTTTCAGCTTTCAGTTGTCTGGTTTAATCAATCATTAGCTAATGATTTGCGTCTTTACTTGTGGAGGCACATGATTAATTCAAAATCTAATTCAAAATCCATAACCACAATGACATGTTACTTAACAATTAGTTAATAGCTCTGTGCGTCAATAAATAGTCATAACATAATGATATCTTTGTAAATCATAAGCTAATGATTAATTAAAGCAGACAACTGGAAGCTGAAATGCATGGTTTTGACCCAATGTGGTAATTAACGTATAAAATTGATTCATTAGGTAACATGTTATTACGAAATTAATACATTATGACACATTTAACTAATAACAATTTATTGATTGCTTGATCTATGAATCATGTAGAATATATATATATATATATATATATATATATACACTCAACGGCCACTTTATTAGGCACACCTGTCTTACTGCTCGTTGATGCAAATTACTGATCAGCCAATCACATGGTGGCAACTAAATGTATTTAGACATGTTGACATGGTCAAGACGAACCGCTGCAGTTCAAACCGAGCTTCAGAACAGGGAAGAAAGGTGATTAAAGTGACTTTGAACGTGACATGGTTGTTGGTTCCAGATGGGCTGGTCTGAGTATTTCAGAAACTGCTGATTTTCTGGGATTGTCACGCACAACCTCTCTAGGGTTTACAGAGAATGGTTTGAAAAAGGGAAAACATCGAGTGAGCAGCAGTGCTGTGGGCGAAAATGCCTTGTTGATGCCAGAGGTCAGAGGAGAGTGGTTCGAGCTGATAGAAAGGCAACAGTACCTCAAATAACCACTCGTTACAACCAAGGTATGCAGAAGAGCATCTCTGAGAAGTCTTTTTGGGAAAGATGCAACAAGTTTTTCACACTTGAATTTGCGGATCCTCTGCCATTCCTCCTTGCAGATCCTCTCCTGTTCTGTCAGGTTGGATGGTATTGTTGGATGTTGGATGGACAACCATTTTTAGGTCTCTCCAGAGATGCTCAATTAGGTTTAAGTCAGGGCTCTTGCTGGGCCATTCAAGAACAGTCACGGAGTTGTTGTGAAGCCACTCCTTTGTTATTTTAGCTGTGTGCTTAGGGTCAACCTTCGGCTCAGTCTGAGGTCCTAAGCACTCTGGAGAAGGTTTTCATCCAGGATATCCCTGTATTTGGCCGCATTCATCTTTCCCTCGATTGCAACCAGTCGTCCTGTCCCTGCAGCTGAAAATATAACAAAGAGTGAAGGGGGTCTGAGTACTTTCCGTACCCACTGTATGCACCTATATATATATATATATATATATATATATATATACCTCTGGGTTCTGTACTAGTCGATGGGTCATTGCTTTGCCAAGGCTGACATGGTCAGCCAGTCCTTTTAATTTGCTCTCATCCTGTCCTCCTTGGCAGAGCACTGGGGCCTGTAATGAGGTAATGATGCTCACTGTGCCTCCCCCCTAAGGCTTCACCACAAATGTGTTTAATATCATAAGAGACCTGCTAGAATCAACAGACTCTTTTCCAGAAACCCACTAGTTGCGTATCTCTGGTACTGAGCAATAAACCTTAGGTACATCTTTAATTTAGCTGAGTTAAGTGCTCCAACTGTCTCATTCCTTTCATTTTGTGTTTCCTGTTGATTTGGACGTGACCTTAAGTGATGGTGTCTGAGTGGTTGAGTTGTTTCATTTTTAATTGCTACATATTTTTACACAAGTTGAGCCTTGACTGTGAATTTATGGACAGATTGCGAACATAATATTTGGGCATTATCACACAGGCATTTAACAGATACAGACTGCTCTCACTGACGTACTTTAGGGGCTCATTGAGAATACAATAATAGCGAGTGAAACAAAAGAGAAACATTCACAGGTGTTGATATTGGACAGTGTTATAACTTTGTTATTGCTCTGTTGGTTGTTTTTCATTCAATTTGTTCTTTTGCCATTGCATCCTTGAAGAAAACTTCATTGAATGTAATTTTTTCATGCAATATGATATCTGATTTTGTGGAATGACATCAGTACTTTTGTTTTAAAAACTGTAAATCCAATAGCAATGTTTTATCTGATGCATCTGTGCATCTCTTGTCATGATTGTGCAACCAAATTGAAATATATATAAATATCTGACGTTTCTTTGCATCCGAACACTTTATTTTTCTAGTGTAATGGTCCGGCTGGTGCATGAGACCCAGTAACGGTCACTGCCTGATGTATGACATTCCCGTGTCCTCTAAGTCCAGTTTATTCCAGTCTTGGCAGCCATTTTTGTCTCCTTTTGTTAGCGTTCATGCAAGCTGTATGTGACTAATGGATGGCAAGAGGAAAGCAAGGTGGAGGGGGAGACTATTTTTTAACAGTTATTGGAGTTGAATCTGGGGACACATTAAATGACTTGCATTAATTAAAGTCTTTTTAACAAAGAAGTAAGATGAGAAGAATAACGGGAGGGACTGATCACGTTATGCACTCTTAGTTTGCTGTTTTAATCATGGATATTCAGCGCACATGGGAGGTTTTAGCAGCAGTCGCTGCTGAAGCGCTGGAAAGACAACTCCACAGAGATATTGCTGTGGCTTACTGTTTTGACTGTTTTTTGCTACATTGGAAGCAAACAACAGCTTAAGAGGCCTCAAAGGACAAAAAACACGTATTCCAACACTTCTGTCAGACATTTACTGAAGGATGAAAGTATTGTTTAAAAAAGTAAAACAGTATCTAACAAATTCTGCAATTTATGCATCATGTCATTCCAAATAGTCAGAAATTATATTATATTTATAAATCAGTGACAGGTAAATTAGGAGAATTTATCAACGTTTAAGTTAGCGTTGTTAAAGTTAAAATAAAAAAATTGAAACTATAAAAAAAAGTAATCTTAGAACACTTATGAAAGTAATGTTTCTTTGGTAATTAGCTGAAATAAAATTCATTTTAGTTAGTAATTATTAAATTGTATAAAGCTAAAATAAAAATGTAAACAGAAATATGAAAAAAATATATAACCACAAAACTGCACATAACAAAATTATTAGTATTGCATAGTTTCACAATTGCTATTGCACAAAAAAAAATGAAGTATTATTGTACAACTTAAAAATCAATATTACCAATGTGTATTATAGCGATCAATGTTTTATTATGAGAACTTATTTGCTGGGAGCAGCTCTGAATACAGTTAAACAGCCACACTTTAATTTATTTTGAAATAAAATTTAACATTTTATCCTCAGCATCCTTTCTTGTTTTTTTAGGGTATTGTGCAAAATTGATATTTTTTGTTCCACTGAAAACAATACTATAAAGAAACAACATGTTGGTGAATTTTCATTTTTAACGTGACGATTTTCATTTTTAACGTAAGATGAGTTTTTTAGGTTCATGTGTGTGTTTTATGTGTAATCTGAAGGGCGTGGGTGATGACAGGCTACTTTTAATGTGTGTGGGCATGTGCGTAGGACTGTGTGTGTTTGAGCATGTGTCACATTCGAGTGGATAGAGTGCATCTCTATACGAGTGTAATTGTTGCAGTGTGACAGGCTTCTGCTTTGGTGTAGGTTTGTGCGTAAGTGTGTGTGTGTGTCTGGTAACTGCAAATCATTAAAGCTCTCTGTATGATGCTGGTGCCTCGTGGCAGGCAAGGAGACTTCATTAGCGCTCCCTTCATAGGCACCATGGCAATGCAACCCCATTTGGCACCTTGATATGCCCGTCCTTGTTGGTCATGTGCCTAAGGACAGCTCCACATCAAATGTCTAATGCTGTGACCTCTTCTATTTTGAGCAGGATGCAGGGACGTCTTAATGCGAGCTAAGGAAGGTGAAAGTGTAGCGAGTAATACAGAGAGACATGGCAGACGCCAACACTGACTCAGGAAATGATCTATGACTAATTGATAGCAGAAGGGCTGTGCGGCTACACTCATTTTTCTACATTAGAGAAATCAATTGGGGTTGAAATTTTTCAAAAAACAACTTTTAATCTTTCTGGAACTTAAGCAGGACATTGAATTATAGAGATTAATTTCATACCCCGTCTTTTTATGAGTCTTTTTATTATTTCCAGAAAAGCATTTTATTGCTTAAAGGTTCATATCATAGCTCATTTATTATATTCTTTTTAAAGCAGAAGTGCGTAATTTTTGTGCCACTAGCGTCAACAAACGGGATTACAAAAATAATGACTTTTTGAGCACGTTATCCTAGTAAGAGACAGTTCACTCAAAAATAAAATTTTGTCATTAATTGCTCACCATCATGTGAACGACCTTTGTTCATCTTTAGAACACTCATTGAGATATTATTTTTGACATCCGAGAGCTTTCCAATCCTGCATAGACAGCAATGCAGCTGACACATTGAAGGCCTAAAAGGTAGTACGGACAACGTTAAAATAGTCCATATGACATCTGTTATTTTAAATTTTTTATATTATGGTTTCTGCAGTTCCTTTGATTAAATAAATGCATGAGAGACTCCAAACTTTTCTTACCAGCCACAAAAGTTTGAACAGTACAAAAATGGTTGAGTGATATTAAATGAGTGTACAACATCGAAATGTTTGATAAATTACTATTTCAAAATGGCAAATATCACCTAAGATTCAGTGTCAAATTAGGGGGGTAAAAATGACGTGAGAAAGATGGCAGCATCACAGTGTTTTTTTTTACAGAGATTAGTAAAATATGTTGACTTTAGTCATCTTTGTTGGATTATGTGTCAATGGTGACCATTCAAAAATAAGTATGCATGCCTGTAGCTCAAAAATTTTACATATAACTTAATGCCCTTTTAGATATGGGGTTTTAACCAATTTCCCTTTTGGCATCTTTATTTTTGAAGCCATATATGATTCAGTTCTAGAGATAATGTAATTTTAATATGGCTCCAGGTAAGGAGCCAGGAAAATCATTAAAATGTACACAATTTCAGTGGTCAAACACCAAATTTAGGTAGATTCAACAATCTTGGGGGAAAATGGGTAATATTCAACAGTCTTTTAACCTCCTGTAAATTGACCGAATGCCATTTTGACCCCCCCTTTACAAAATAGTGAAATACTTAGTAAATATTAATCCATGACATATAATATTTGGGCTATGAACTCTATACTTGTTTATATTCCTTTAGAAAAAATATTAGCAAAATCAAAAATTTGAGCCGGGGGAAATTTCTGAAAGTTGGTTGATTTGACACGGAATACTCAATTGAATACAGCAATAAATGGGATCAAACATTTTTTGTGCTTCAGTCACTGAAACCATGTTCAGTAGAAACACACATCACCACATTGGAAATGCTAATGCATCCTGATGCATCCCAGGCAGAACAAGAGTTTTTAGTGCAGGTTGAGTATGGCTTCAGAAAGAAAGAAAGAAAGAAACCCTGGAAATATACTTGCACAGCTCAGATCACGGAACACACTTTAGTTACACTTGAATAAAATAACAAGGGAAATTCTAGTTAAAATAGATTTTTAAAAATTCAGAAAATTGAATTCTGCTATAGCAGTAACTTTTACTTTCTTTTTCATATCCCTCAATTTAAACCCAAAGTTCTTCAAAACAGACATTTCAGACATTAGAGAGATCTCATTTGTGCCTTTACAACAGGTCGTCTTGACTTTTGTGGAGGTGTTTGGCTCATAAGATCATCCTTTGCTGACAAGTCTTCTGCTTGTAACACCTTCCAGATACATTTCCCTTTGGCTTCTGCTCAGGTTGTTCTCTAGTCTTGAGGTCTGAGTTGCACTGTTGAGGTTGTGAGGTCACCGTGTGCTCGAGGCTGACTGACAGCTCCGCTCTGACGCTGGATGATCATCTGAGAGGGAGAAGTCTCTTTCTGAGATTTGTGAAAAACCCAATTCCAGCACCGTGCAACAGTAATTACTTCACAGCACCCCCGCTGAGGGTGAGAGTCTCCCTCTCCGCCACTGTCTCTCCCGCTTCTTCTTTTCATCCTGTCTTTCACTTTGTGGCTCTGGCGACTGCAGCGTGACTTTAGCGGCTCATTCAGTCGAGTGCCTTGAATCAGCAGCTGTCAATCACACGTGTACATTAGTTATGAACCGTAGTCACAGTTTCGGCTCAGAGACGTTTTTCATAAACAATCAACCCCAACAGCTTTTTCGGGCAAACTTTTGTTAAAACAGCCATGTTGTATCAGCTCATTCTGACTTCTATTGTCTTCATAATGATTACGTGCATGGCTAAATTCAGTGGTAGCTTATTTACATTTTAGTTTGTGATAATGCAAAGCGGGAGCTGATTGCCAATTGACAGCTTGATATTGTAAAGGGGGATTTTCCAGCATCTATTTTTGTTTGTATATGTGTTATTGTGTTTTGTGTCTTCATGTGTGGGTGAGACCAATAGCAGATATCGTTTCCAGACACATTTCCTGTGCCCTCTTGTAGCGATATACTGTGTCATCGATAAGCAGGATATTAAAAATCTCTCCTTTTTGCTGCCTGCTACACTGTTACATTCAAAACAATAAAGGTCTTCTTCTGCTAGTCTCTCTCCTCCACAGGCAACCAGAGTCTTATCTTACCACATAAATCCTATAAAATTAGTATTTAGAAAGCTTATAGAAAATGTAATCTTATAAGTCATATTACATCTCTTCCTGTACTGAATTAGTGTATATTGCTCTATAGCCTATACTTGCAGGTTTCATACTTTAAAAATACACTGAAGAAAATTTGAGGATATGCTTTCAAACTATTTTCTGTCAGAAATTGCAAGTAAATTTCACAAACAATTAAAAGATTTATACAGAGTGATTTTATAAAATGTACAAAAAATACAAATATCTAATATTACATACGACACATAATAATGATGATAATTTAACTGCAAAATATGACTTCTAACAATTGTATTTATTTATTATTATAATTATTATTATACTGTTCAAAGAGTATAATGAATAATATAATTGCATTAAGTTTTATGTTATATAAGATGAGCATTATTTATTATTAATTAGATTTTTGTTTGATATGCTATTATTATTATTGTTGCTCAAGGGTCTCAGCTCAGTCGTGGTATTGAAGGTGAGAGCACTGGTTATTTACTCACCCCACCCACAATCCCTGCCAGGCTTGATATGTATATGTAGATCTTAATACCCTTTGAGATATTGGGTCTTAACACATGTACAAACAAAAATAGATGCTATAAATAATCGTAGTCCATTAACCTATGATTTTTTCACAATTTTTTAAGGCGTGTTCATTACAGTGTATAAACAAGTAAATGATATATTATATATTTTTAAGAGATTCTGCTTATTGTAGCTATTTATTTTTCATTTAATGTCACCACATAGGTAAGTTTTTATTATTATTAATTAGTGCTGTCAAATGATTAATCGCGATTAATCGCATCCAAAATAAAAGTTTTTCTTTACATAATATATGTGTTTATGCTAAGTTTATTAATTATGTTTATATTAAAAAACACACGAACGGTATATATTTTTATAGTATTACATATAAATGCATTTATACATTTTATTTTCTTATATTTGATATTATATCTAAAAATATTTAATATATAAACATAACATGTTTTCATTAAATATATACATGCATGTGTTTGTATATATATATACTTAATAAAAATACACAGTACATACAAATATATTATGTAAAGAAAAACTTTAATCACGATTAATCATTTGACAGCACTATTATTAATATTATTTTTAATACATATTCTTTGGTAGAATCTTACATTTTAAAATAAATCTTTTCCCAATGGTTGCGTAGTTTTTTTTCACAGCAGTGAAAATATTTACTGTGACGTGCTGATTATGATGCGAGTTCACATCCGTTATGTCACAGTATATTTTATTTTCTCTGAAGCTTTGGCTCTTTGTGTGTTTAGGATGTATTGCCTGTGAGATCAGCTCAGACTCTAACAGCACAGCTCCAGCAGAGGGCACTGTTAGCACCACACAAGATTATGTTTTCTGTAAAGGTCAGTTTTAATAAAAAAAGAATGCAGAAAACTTCTTCCTCCTTGTCTAACTTTCCTCCTCCTCCTCTCTGTTTGGGTAGCGAGTTAGATAGATTGCGGGGGTGTTGCGGCAGCTCTATCATATTTAATGGGGCATGTCTGCTCAGCCTCACAGTACTCTGCATGATCCCTCCACCCCAACCCTGCTGCTATCCTCTCTTCCCTCTTCGCATACATCCATCTTTCTTTCAGCCTCTCATCCTCTTATTCTCTCTCGTCTTATGAGCAAATCAGATCACATGTCAGTGAAGAACGATGCTCCTCTGCCAACCACAAGAAGTGTAACTTTTATAAAAGGCTTCTCAGTTTGCCTGCTGCGAGTTGATGATTGTGATTTAATGGGAAGATCTTTTGCACACATGCAGCGTGCGGCTGGTTCCACTCCAGTGCTCCTGAGGACACGGGCTCATGTGCGCTATGCCAGTCAGCCGCATTGCCTTGGCAACATCTAATGGCTGTCATCTCGGCGGTGTCACTGTGGTGATGGGATTAGATTAGATTAGGTTATGCTGATTTTCCAGAACATAAACACACACAACACCGAAAGCTGACAGTACGCTTCAGAGGGGTTTCTTCTGATGGCTACCTTACATGAGTCACTGACCTAAAGGGCAATCTAGCCATTTGATACAGTGTGAGATGAGATTTAAAGACATTTTTTGCTTGTTCAATTTCTCTTCTTGTTTGAAAAAGAGAATTAAATGGATGACACCTGTGATATCTTATTTTGCTTTCATTTTGAGAATGGGAAATGCTATAAACATTAAATAATTAATAAAAATATTACAAATATCTTATTAAATTTTAATTTTATTACTATAGTATTATTAAAATTTTATATACTATTTTATTTGATGACAATTGATTATTATTAACAATAACAAAGCAAATAAAAATAAAAGAGTGTATAAAATAAATTAGTGCTGTCAAACGATTAATTGTGATTAATTGCATCCAAAATATTTTTTTACATAATATATGTGTTTGTATTGTGTATACTTATTATGTTCATATAAATACACCCACATACAGCATATATTTAGAAAATATTTATATGTATATATTTATACTCATATAATGTATATCATGTATAAATATATTTAATATATCAATGTACAGTTTTTCTTAAATATATACTTGCATGTGGATGTATTAATAATAACTACATAATAAATATACAGCACACTCACATATTATTTAAACAAAACTTTTATTTTGCATGTGATTAATCGCAACAGCACTAACAAATATATAAATATTTATTAAATATAAATAATTAAAAATATGTATTTATTTATTTTGTTATCAAATAAAGAGTACACTAAATAATATTTAATTAATATTATATATATATAATATAAATATTATTATTTATGCTATACGTGTACAGTTTTTAATTTAATAATAATAATAATAATATAGAATCTTTCATGTTTATATTTGAGGTTATTACTGTCAAGGATGTAACCAAATATTCAAGACTGGAGCAGGCAAAATTAAATAATTTTTGACTTAGACTGTATTTTTTTTTGTCCACTAATCTGAAATTATGTCTATGATGGTTTCTGCTTTCTATTGACGTTTGCATATTTGTGTGTTTGTGACAGGATTTTAACAACATTGGGTTCACAGTTTGACTTGAGAACGTTGCGGGCCGTCAGAGTGTTAAGACCCCTCAAACTGGTGTCAGGAATCCCAAGTAAGTGTCTGGCAGTACAATACACTTCAGTTCAACAGTGCCTGTTTAGACATTCAGAAACTAAAAACTCTAGACGGTAATGATACCATGATTAATTTAACCAATTGTAATCTGTTTCCCTTTGTAGGTCTTCAAGTAGTATTAAAGTCCATTATGAAGGCCATGGTTCCTCTTCTTCAGATCGGACTGCTGCTCTTCTTTGCCATCGTCATGTTTGCCATCATCGGCGTTGAGTTCTACATGGGCAAATTCCACTTCAGCTGCTTTAAAACAGATACAGGTTTGTTCCTGTTGTAGAAAAAAAAAACTTCTTTGAGAGCAACAACGAAATAAATCTTAGAGCCACTGAGACGTTTCTAAGCACACAACCTCAAAACACCTTTTTGTAGCACATATTAAATAACAGGTTCAAGGAAAGTGGCTCCTTATCAATTTATACTGAAGAAAATAAAGACACTCTAGCAAAAAGAAACCTGCACCGGTATCACAAGATATAAACAAAAAATATGAAGACTCCCTTTACACAATGAAGCCTTTAGTGAAACAAAACCAGTTGTTAAAAAATACACTTTATAAAAAAAGAAAAATATGTATACAAAGTATATATTTGAGCAATTAAGCTCTAGAATCAGAGGTCCTCTCAGCCTCTTTTGTTTATGCAAATTTCCCCCTCCCCGTCTCGCTTTTCTCTCACTGACATTTACCCACAAAACACTGCTGTTTCTTGCAGCTAAGGACTGAATGTGAGTGAGAGAGACATGACAGACCTTTGTTTGTTTTTTCTCTCTTCATATCTGTTTTGTCTCCTAATGAAAGCATTAATTGTAGATATTTATTAGAATTTTAATTAAGTACATAGATGTGAGGGGGTTTTACCCAAACAGCGCAAACCCTGCCCTTGGCATCACCCCTTTTGCTGTGGGATCATCATATTTGAGCATTCATTGGATCAAAAAAGTAAAAAAAAGTCAGTGCTCTAATTGACACAGACCTACACAGATTTTTTTAAACCATCATGACCCAGATATTTGTATAATATATCACCAGGTCCCTGTTGATTCCCACCCCTAATTCCAATTACCATCTGACTTAAGTATATGATTGATTGATAGAGACAAATATAATTACAGTTCTTAAAATAATAGGCAAATCCTGATGCAGAATATCATTGATTGTCACTGTAAAGTAGATGTTTTATGATTTGTCCTGAATGCAAGACTATCACTCTGAATCCTGATTCGCTGAGTGATTTTTAAAGCTCTTTTGTGGCACAGAAAGAGGTAAAAAAGAAGGGAGGTCGTTTCTTAAAAGAGCTTGGAGAGCAAATGTTTTTCTATTGTATCTGCACAGCACGGCTCTCGAAGATGAGGACATAAGCTCTGCTATTCCAGCTGGAGGCTGTGTCTGTGTGAATGCACATGTTTGTGTATTTATGTGCTATATGTCGGTGTCCATGGTGTGAGGGATCTTGACAGGTTGTTAATGTAATATGTGTGTGCGAGTTATTTCAGTTCAACACAGTGCATGTAATTAACTTGTCTTGGTAATGAGGTTTCCAATAAGAAGCTGAGCTGCTAACATGTGCTCAGCTGCTGCCTGCTTCACCCCTCAATCAGCAACATCAGCAGGTGATATGCCTCAGAGAGAAAGAAAGAGAGAGAGTGTGTGTGTGTGTGTGTGTGTGTTTGTTTGACTAGTTTGGCGAGGGTGGTTGCATCAATTTACCTTCTAAATGATTATAGAAAAAGGCCTGTAATGTATTACATAAAGGTTTGTTTTCTGTTTGTTTGCGTGTGCAGGAGAGAAAGTTGGTGATTACCCATGTGGATCAAGAGCGTGTCCCAATGGAACAGATTGTAGGCTGTACTGGACAGGACCCAACTTCGGCATCACCAATTTTGATAACATCCTCTTCGCCATCCTCACAGTCTTCCAGTGTATCACTATGGAAGGATGGACCGATGTACTTTACCATGTGAGTTCCTATTTGACTTCATTTGATGGAACATTTTCTGCAAAGAATGACAATTTCTTCAGCCCGTCGAAATAATTCGAAACCCATAATTTTCTTTCTTCTGTAAACCAAACATGAAATAAGATGTGAATCTAAATTAAAAACAATGTTTGCATAAAAGAGTTAATGGTAAGTTATGATGCCAAATTACAAAAAATAATTGAATTATTCTTTAAAATGTGTTTTGAGATTTTTCTTTGTTTTCAATAGTTGCGTCTAGACTGCCTATAAGCCAATGACATCTCTGGCCGAGTTTGCATTTAAAACTACAGTACATACTAAAACTGATTTCAGACAGGCTTTTAGGCTACGCACGCTGCTGCAGAACAAGTATGGACT
The DNA here is from genome assembly GCA_032353835.1 of Enteromius viviparus. NCBI lineage: Eukaryota > Metazoa > Chordata > Actinopteri > Cypriniformes > Cyprinidae > Enteromius > Enteromius viviparus. The sequence continues at coordinate 12,124,217 of JAUCNO010000425.1, forward strand.
TGATACTGCTTATAGATACACAGACACGCTGCTGTGAGCATGTACAGTAAGATATGCTGCATGAATAGGCATACACAAATCTAGCAGATAGCTGATCTAGACAGGTGGTGCTGGGGGAGGTGGAGGGTTTTAGTGGAACCGCTTGCAGCAAACACTGAACCAGTCTAATTAAAGGGTTATTCCACCTCAAAATTACATTTTTATTATTAAAAATTCATTTTGTTCAAAACCAAAAGCTTAGCGCGCCTTCGTTAAGATATTTAATTATCTGCCAAGTAATGAACATTGTTAAGGCTCAGAAAAGTATGAAAGACATTGTCTGAATACTCAATCTGCCATCAGTGTTTTAACTGTAACGTTATGAAGCTACGAGAATACTTTTTGTGTTAAAATAAAATAAAAATAATGACTTTATTCAACGATTCGCCACTGTAGCATCACCGATGTGCCTTTTTGGAGGGTATCTGCTGGATGCACATAACCTATGCAGTTCGGTGCTAGCATTAATGCAAAGATAAGCAGTTTTTATACATATCAATGCATAAAATTCTTTTTTTTGTATTGCAGCTGACAATGAGTATTCTGACAATGTCTTTTTTATACTTTTCTGGGCCTTGACAGTGTTTATTACTTTTGCCAGTCAATGGACAGTCACAAGCCTCCTGGTTTTCATTAAAATAATCTTAAATTGTGTTCCAAAGATGATCAAAGTTTTTATTGATTTGGAACGACATGGGTTAAGTGATTAATGACAAGATGTTCATTTTTGGGATGGAGTAACCCTTTAAATGTTGATCAAGCAAGTTCACTAGCTGCAGAATCAGCACAGGCCAGTCAGCTTGTGGCGTTTTTTGACCTATTCCTGCTCCATCCAGAGTTTTCCAGCTAACTGACCATTCACAGAGAGCCTGATTGACAGGCGACCTGACCTATCATAATGCAGAATGGCCATCTGACAAACAAATCAGTCTGGAGATTAAATTCACTTCAGTGGACTTGCCCTTGAAACATGCATTGACTACTTTCAATTGTTGAAATAAAATACATTCTGATGTTCAGTTATGTTTACTTAATGCTTTAAGTAAATACGAAAGGAGGTTTGTTTCATGACACAGTGATCTGTCACTGCACATTAAATTTGAATGACCAAAAATGACCAAATTTGAAAGATGAGACCTTGTTTCATACCAGAAGTAACTCTTTCAGCTCTGTCTTGTCTGTTGACACATTGTCAGTTTCCACTTTTTGCTTTGTGATGTATTTTTACTGTGTAAAAATACGGTGTAGTGTGAGAGTGGCATGACTTGTCGGACATAGCAACAGTAACTAAGGAAGGAAGTTTTTTTTTGGAAGGTCAGTAAGGTCAGTTATTAGTTGCAATTTGTAATCAGATCCACTTTTTTACCTTTATATCAAAATTCATAGAATTGCATCTTATTTTGTAACTTGCCATTAATCACCATCACATTCTTTTCACATTCACACACACACACGCACACACACACTCAAACATGCATTTACAGCAGGGCTTAAAAACAAAGAAAAAAATTAATTTGGTTCACTCTGAGCAGAATTGATATTTTAACGTTTCTGTTCTTCTGTTCTGCATTAAACAATGATTTCCAAAACTGTTTTCTAGAAAAAAAAATACTGGTTCAAAAATAATGTATACTGTATATATATGTGTGTGTGTGTGTGTCGTTTAATAGCATGTTTGACATTATATTTACAAATGATTATATACCCGTCAACATCCATTTGCATCGCACAATTCCAGTTCATGTATTTTTTTGTCTCCCAAATTAACATAAGAAGAGAACAATAAAATAGTTAATTGCAATTTCAAATAAACGTTTCTGTTCAGAATGATTCAATTTGATTTTCGTTTTTTTTTTTGCAGTTAATTGTCGTTTCTTTTTCATTCCTTGAACCAGTTCAGAGCCCTGATTTGCAGATATACTGTACGTAGTCTTGCATATAGATATTTTTTATGTAATCTCAAAGGCTTTTCTTTGTTTCTAAATTTTGTGTTATGTTTTAGAACGTCTGACAGTCTGCGTTCTGCTTGTCTGAGTATTGAGCTCAGGAGACTGTCTTTCTGTAAAGGTGCTAGAATCTGCGCATGCTGATATGAATACAAAGTGAAAAAGCAGAATGAAGTTTGCTTTGTTTAATTGTAGACCGTTAAACACGCAAAAAAAAAATGTATGATAAGCAGGCATTCCACAATTATGGAACGCCCTACTGCTGCCATCTGTTTTTACCACAGGTCAGTCATTACAGAGACATCACGTTCAGAATAAACGCTGGCATGGACAGTCTCAGTAACACTTCCAGGGAGTGTAGTATAAACCTTGCTGGGTGACAGAAAAGACAGACTGCTGTAGTTTCACCTGCTTCCCTTCTCCTCACAGTTTACAAATGTGTGCAGAGCGTCAGGCTGCCAGAAACATGGTGTGGGGCAGCATATGCCACCCTGTTCCCACACCGCTCCCCCAGCCGCCACAGACTGAGATGAGAATTACGTTAAACTGAACTCTGTATGAAGACTGTATGCTGCCAACCTGTTACTGTCATACGCAGAGGGCTGCTGTTTATGCTGATACCGATACCCTCTCTCTTTCTCTCACTTTCACAAAAACCGATTTTTAACAAATGAGCTTTGATTCAAAGCCCAGCGATCATTGTCTACTTAATTCTAGCATCTCAACCATAATGAAACCTCTCAAAAGAACAATTGGAATGTTAATACTTGGTAAAAAAATTTTTTTTAACACACACTGTAATATAACCTAATTTTCAGGGCTCAACAGTAAGGATGTTTTCTGCTTGATTAGACTAAGCAACTTGTTTTTGTTTGTTTTTTCAACACACACACAAAAAAAACTACATTTTAAATGTGTTTTAAACCATTATGCAAAAAGTGTAAGCTTAATTTAAATATACTTAATATAATTTCAGTAAACTATATTTTTTTATTTGCATTTATAGTTGTTGAAATATTTTGAAATATTATTACCTATTATTTACCTATAAAGTATATGTAAAGAGTTTATTTCGAAAAAAAACCTTGATTATTCATTTTCTTTTTTATTATTATTATGCTACCATTAGCATTTGTGATTTGTGATTTATTGTGTTAGCTGTATTTTATTTTATTTTTTACCCTAAAAAACTGCAGTAGATTAAACAAGATTAATTTCACGAGTTCAAACTTCCTCAATAATGAGCATGTTTGGCTTGCCGAGGGTGAGGGCCGGGAGCTTGGCGGACTCCAGGACCCAGAGATTTTAACCCCCCCGAGGGTTGGACTATGGAACAAAAATCCTGCCTAAAGAATTTGAAATAATATTTGAATATTTGATTATTCAAATATTTTGAAATATTTGATTATTCAAATATTTTGAAATATTTGAATTTGAATAATTGCGATTTAATGCATTTTATTTAAATGGAATTTAAACAGTCAAATGAATGCATAATTAGGGATTATTCGCTTAAATCCTCATTAGTTATGTAGTAAATTTACAGTAATAAAAGACTTGAAATACACGTGTAACAGTAAATTAAAATTCCTTCCTGCTCTGGACCAGTCGATTGCACAGACTCCAGGAAGGGCAGGGGCAAAGTAATGTTGCTAGGGCACCATTCGGTCCGGGGGGTGGGTCCCATTCGGTGGAAATCGTGGACCAGGGGCACCTAGAGCGGACCAAAAGGGCACTTTATCATTGCGACAGGGGATCAAACCACAATGCCGCTCTTACTATGAAATTATGCTTTAAGAAAAAAAAATATTGTTGAATATTCATATTAAATATCACTAATCACTAATAAATCATTAATTTAAAGTTGTGTACAGTAACAGAGAGTGTTCAACAATCTGGAATTCCAGAAAACATGTGTAAATAGAAAAAAACCCATCAGTAAATCAAGAAAACATGTTCATCAGTTTGACAGCAGGTGCTGCAAATGCTCACGGCACTAACAAATGAAGAACCTTCTTTAGTATTTAAGTTTCTTTTTCTGGTTGTGCTGTATGCATGTTCTGTCAAATTGATGTTTGTTTGTTTTTTTTTGCTGTTGTTTTCTTTTTCTTTTTCTTTCAGTCTTTTATTATTGTTGATTTATTACATAACTAATGAGGATTTACGTGAATAATCACTAATAATGCATGCATTTGACCGTTACAGGTGTAATGACGAGATTATCAAATGCAGAGACCGTCTCTGTAAACAAAGAACTCATGGTGAGTGAGGGTACGCCTTTTGATCTGGACATGGACGGAATAAGAGAGACAGACAAATACAGTATTAGTGTGGATGGTCTAGCTCTAGAGGCAGAGGAGGGATACAAAGAACGAGATGCCAGAAAAGGAAAGTTAGCTCTGTTTAAAGGAGAATCTCTTAGTTCTAATAGGATGATCAAGTAACGGGCTGATTGGGAAATGAGGCGTCAGCTGTGGTCAATCATTTGTAGGTGCTCTTCCCGAAATTTATTTGCATCTAAACATCATTAGAATACACAATGGAACATTTTTTGAGAATTTTTGTGAGTTAACTCTTTTTACAATTAACTTCAATTTTTTTCTTTACAAGAGAAATTTTAAATATGTCTGCAAATTATTCAGTTGTAATGATATTGTTACAGAATAACAATAGATTTATCAACTGATACCATATGGCTAATTATCATCATAACAAGATAAATAAATGTTGATGAGCAGTTTTTGCAACCAAATATTACTTAAAAACAGATTCTGGGGCTGGGTACCTCCGTCTAATCTCTACTCTATTGCAGTGCAGATTGTTCTTACTAAGTGCAATAAACCTTTTTCACAAGGCAACTTTAGCACAGCCATATGTGTATGTGCGAGTGTATCTTATTAGCATGGTCTTGAGGGCCACATAACCTCCCAAACTGCACTGGTGGTCACCCTTCAGACTTTCCACGGGGCCTTTCAAAACAACTTTTGTTCCAAGAATACTGTAAAAACACGTCTCTGGGAGACCATATCTAGCTTCATCATTTTATTGCCAATTTGTAACTACTGGAGCTTGTAGTTAAACCATTCCTTTTAGCCCAGGGGCTTCAATCCTATTTCACAGAGACTGACTCGTTTATAAAGTAGCTCAGTGCTCTTCTTAATCCCTCTGCATCGACAAGTAAAGACCTATAATTGGTGACAAATAGAGAGTAAATCAATATATGTATTGTTCTTCATAAGTCTTAGACCTTTCCCAGAAATCAACCGCATGAGTGCCATTTCTCAACGGCGAGCCAGAAGCCATCTTGATGTTTTTCTCCACCTTATACAGTAGAAGAATAGAATTTGGTTGCATGCTTTGTTTTTTACATTGATACCAACCTTTTTTTATTTGCCACCGCAATCCAGTTAATGTATTGAAAAGGTCTGAAATAAGCCTCTCTTTTATTGTAGCTAAATGCTGTGGAAGACATTGTGCGATATGTTGCTTTTTGAGATGCTTTTTATGGTTGGAATCCAGGATGGATGGTATCGTGAAATAAGAATAATGGCTGCACTCCACTTTCTAGATTGCATGTCAGAGTAGCTGGATTGTGACTCGTTGGATTGATGTCTTTATGGTGCTGTGATGGAACGACACAATGGAATAATGGGATTGTCTGAGGTGGATTATATACAGAAATACTTTCTTCATATCCCAAATGTTCATCCAATGCAGCAAAACGCTGAAGCTGTGTTTTAGATTCTTATTCTATGATTCAAATCCCACCTAAACACCAATAGACAAGCATTTTCTCTGTTGAGTATCACATTGTAACTAAATAAATGACAGGCAGAGGACCAGAGGTTAGTGTAAGTTTCTCAACCTAAGGAGCTCTAGTGGTACAATATCCCTACCAATAATGAGCTTCTGCCCAAACAATCCAGCGGGGGCGGAGTCCTCGGCTAATGACATGGCAGTCCTCATTTCATGCCTGTTAGTTTTATTACACTCTCGCTGTGCTAGAGATTAATCGCTTTCTGCTTAATTACCACTGCTGTGTCATGCTTGTTCTGGGCTTCTGGTCAGATCCCCTGCGGTGGAGCAACACTACCTGTTGGAGAGAAATGCGTTTTTGGTAACACTATTATTTCGATATGGTAAACTTTAGACATTCTACTTTAACATTAAGCCACATGCCAACTAGCACTCATTAGAGTATTACTAGATGTACTGCAGTTACAAAGTTACCTATAATTAGTAGAATGTCTAAAGTGGACTATCAAAGTATAACCAGAATTGTTTGTTTTTATTCAATTTTGTATGCCTTTTTATTTTGTATTTATTTTTTTTTAAATGTGAATGCAATGAAACACCTATCTATTCAGATGTAGTAAGAATATCCCACGTCTGACTTTTATTGAAGGAAAGCATTAAATAGGCAGATACTAGATTGGTTTTCCTTCAGTCACTGCTCCGGAAAATTGGATTTTGCAACAAAACAACCCTTTTGAAAGGTATAATTTCTGAAATAATTATGAGGCACCTCTTTGTGGGGATTTTGAATTATATTCTTATCTTAATGTTGTTCTACCTACTGTACATCATCTTTAAATATTGCATCTACCTTCTGGTCAAGCATTTGTAATGTTGACTCCAACTGGGGCCATAATAAGGTGTCTGAGATTCTGTGCTCGGTAGGTCTGTGAGACCTTGTGTTAATTGTTATGTTACACTAAAATGTATGGTCAGTCAGCAGCTGTCATGCTATTTCAGTATCCAGTGTGTGTGAGTGTTTGAGTGTAATCAGTGTTTTTGGTCTTGTTACTGCAGGCTGAGTCACCAGGCCTCTGTGTACCTTGACCCTGTCTGCCGTCCATCCTGGGCTGTCAGACCCATCCCTGAGCTCATTAAACATCTTTAAAAATAGCCTTTTGGGAGCAGGCATTTCCCTTATTTCTACTTAAGGTTTTTTGTATGTAACCAAGACATTCTCACTCCCAAGTGGTCACATATTGCTGCTTGTTCAGAAACCTTTTTGCATCACTTTTTGATGCACAGGGTAACCCCTTTAGCATAATTAGAGAACACATGATAAGAGATCAGAGACCAGAATCACTCCAGACCCTTTAGATCCCCTGCTCCATGTTAGGATTGCATTTTAGTTCACTCCACTCATTTTCTATAGGGTTCAGGTCAGAGGACTGGAATGGCCATAGCAGAAGCTTGGTTTTGTGCTCAGTGACCCATTTTTGTGTTGTTTTTGAGGTTTGTGTTTGGATATGGTTGCAAGATCCAAACGTGCCCATTAAAAGATTTCTAACAGAGTCAGTCACTAAACATATTTTTATCTTGGTATTTGATAGAAGTCATGATTCTATGTGTCTAAACAAGATTTTCAGGCCTTTCAGGAGATAGCTCTATAACACTGTTGTACATACAGTATAGGGTACTTTTTATCCCTGTGATAAAAATGTGACCATAGAAGCCAGTCTCTTTTAAAGTTTCAGTCATGATAACTGAATGGAGCAATAACCAGCATGGAGGTTGGTTTTGAATAAGCTAGGAGAATTTTCCTTAAAACTCTCCCAAACAACACGTTTACTAACATTTGATGTTGATTGGAAATTCTTAATTATTGCACTGATGGTGCAAATGGGATTTTCACTTCTCTAGCTCATTCTTAATTTGTAACACTCATTTATCTTTTCCCAAATAATTGTTTTGTTCTATATTTCTGTTAAACAGAAAGCCATGGCTGGATAATTTTATGTTCATAATCATTCTGAAGTGCTCAAAAATGTACATAGAAATGGGAATATACTAAAAAAGATGTTTTACTCATAAGAATGGCTAGGGCTTCCAATAATTGGGTCCAACTTGTATTTGAGAGACAAAAACATTTACTTCATAATGACATTTACCCCCCATTTTAAATTCTTATTATCCAATAAATATTAGATTTTTTGTTTTTGTTTTTTAATAAAAAAAAAAAGGTCAAAAGGATTAATATATGCATTAATTAATTTTTCATATTTTTGGCCATGACTGCATATTAACATATACTGTACAGCAATCAATATTAGAGAAAAGTCTATAATGTCCTAAATTTCAAGGCCACTGCTTAGACCTACAGTATTTCAGAGTTAACCTAACAGAAGTGGAAGGACATTTTTAAGCATATTTCATGAATTAATGATATTCTGAGGCAGAGTATAAATCAAAGTAAATGAGTTAACTGAAAGAAAGAAAGCAAAAACCTCTGATTAAAATTAGAGAAAACTTACATATACCTAATATAAGTTAACAGTGATAATCTGGCAACTGTTCCTAATTTCCTTAATTATATTACAAACCCTATTTAAATGGCAACATTCCGCAAATTTTTATTGAATCTGCGATTTCTCAAATATTGCAGGTGTACAGTGAAACAAATTCATTAAAAGCTCACCTCTGCTGAGAAGCATGTGAAGAGAGAACTGGTCAAAAGTTTATTACAGTGATGAGAGCAAGTTTAATTTTCAGGTCAGGTGGGAAACTGTATTTTGATGTCAAACTGAGGAGAGACTGAAGCCCAGGTACGTAAATAAGTCAACAAAAGGTGGAATTGGGCCTCTATGCATCTACAAGGAAGTTAAATGCAAATCTTCATCAGAATGTTCTTCGGGAACATGTGGTACCTTCATAACAAACATCTCTCGACCAGCCTGCAATCGTCATGCAAGATACAGCAACCTTTACACTGCAAAACCCGTAAAGCAGGTCCTTAAAGATATGAACATTAAAAAAAGGGGGAAAAAAGAAAGATAACATTCAATCCTGAATTAATATCCTTGGAAAGTACTTGGCAACAAATTTATGGCTTAGAAACCAGTGTGAGAAACTGGGGAACTCCTGTAGCCACTGATGGGCTGAAGTAATTCACAGAAAAGGCTTCTACTGTTCCAGCTTATTTAATTACAGCTGTAAAACTCCAAAACAGTTGTTTTTTCTTTCGTGCTGAAGTGGTTACTGTTCACAATTTTGATCACAGTGTTTGCCACAAAATACTTTTTTTTTGTTGAAATGCCTTGGTTATTTTTTCAAATATGTTAGCTATATATTTATATATATATATATATATTATACACTTCTGTAATTTTGGTCTCCAGTCTACAGGTGCATCTCAATAAATTAAGATGCTGTGGAAAAGTTCATTTATTTCAGTAATTCAACTCAAATTGTAAAACTTGTGTACTAAATAAATCCAATGCACACAGATTGAAGTAGTTTAATTATTTGGTTCTTTAAATTATGATGATTCAGGCTCACATTTAGAAAAAAAAAACAACCAATACAATAAGTAAAATACTTCATAAGACCAATAAAAAAGCATGTTTATTTAAGTCACTTTTATTTATATAGCGCTTTTAACAATACAGATTGTAGCAAAGCACTGAACATTATTAAATAGAACAACA